>JAODTK010002987.1:0-296086 GCA_026419785.1 Sclerodactyla briareus | reverse complement strand
TACGGCCATTACGGGACCGCTAAAGATGCAACTGGAAGATGACTCAAATAAAATCTCTATATAGGCCTCCAGAGTGCTTCAGATATGATTTGCTTGTCCGATTCACGGAGTATTCCTAGAAGTGTTGAAATATTAATTTAAACATCAGGCATGGCAATTAAATACATACATTGAAGTTTTTTTTTTTTCTGAAACACTCTGCAATATTGGGGGGGGGGGGGCTAAACAAGCGTTTTGCCCCCCCTCTTTTTTAATGGGGGGCCGCCACTGCCTGTGACACTGTTTCTTGCAAATTTCCTGATGCAAGGCCGAAACTCCACTCCTTACATTGCTATGCTCTGTTTCAGTCTGTGTTTTCTGGTTTTTCCAATTCTATCTCCCCCACTCTCACCTCCCCCCCCCCCTCCCTGCAAAAGGCCCCATTAGCCTTGTAGTCCTTGCACTTGGGCAAAGTAAGAGAAAAAAAAACCTTTACGGAACAAGGGTACCTCCACGAAACAGACATCTACTATTTCCCCAGTTTTAACCTTCAGTTTCCATATTTCAATATGCTATTTTTGAACAGCATGCCTTATTCAGGTACCATCTATGACCATATTTATTGCAGGGGAATCCACCCCATACCATAAAGTGGAGTGTAAAACTTCCACTGTGTCCGACCCAGTCTGCTCCTTAGGGGATGTGACCACTAGGCCTGTCAGAGTTTACTGATGTGGTTTTGGGTGATTGATATAGCTGTGACAGCATAGCCCATTAAATCAGTCCCAGGGCTCTGTGTTTATATTGGAGGCAGAAGTGTGACTTGGCTAATGGGACCGTTGGTTTAGGAGGTCTACCAAACAAAACTGCACTAGGATTTCGCCATCAGTTGGAAAATGGCAGTTCAGTTCACGCATTGTTGGGGGGGGTGGGGGGGGGGGGGTGGGGGGGGGGGGGGGGGTGGGGGTGGGGGGGGGGGAGGGGGGGGGGTCATGATTCCTGTCCAACAAATTCTCCTTGTGGCCTCCCCTATTTTCACCGCACTTGTAATGACACTACATGCCATATGAAGAAAAGCAATTGCCAAATTCTTCTGAAGGCAGAGACAGCGCGTGCATGCCTTTTCGACCTTCTCAACATAAAATGTAAGCACTCGTTAGAAACATGTTTAAGGCCTTTGTTTTATGGTCGTACTGTACCTTTTATTATAGGTTTTTTCCACCAGTCCGCAACTAGGGGGGGGGATTGATATTATGTCCCCCACAAAACAATTGGGGGACAGTAACCCCCCCCCCCGGGATTGCCACCCGCGTGCCAGAACCTCCAGTCTAATTGAAAGTGTCTACTACACACCTCTCCCCGGGTTGTGCAAGAACTACACATATGTGTAAAATGCTGCACAATTTATTTTTTTTACACAGTTTCACCCATAGCGATCGGGATAGCTATGCTAGTTACAACAGTGCTGTTAAATTTATAATGCACAGTGTGCATATGTCCATGGACATTTACAGATGAAAAAAAAAAGAGAGAAAAAAAATATACACAAGAGTGTACGTGTATGTTAAATAAAGGTCCAATAGAACTATCCATGTGCAGCGGGGGTAAAACGCCGACGTGTATATCCCCCGCAGAAATAAGACCCAGTATAAAGTCCCCCGAAGACTAACAATTAATTGGTGGCGGGGTATAATTTAACATTCTGAGGTTAGGTCATCATCACAATGATATATACCGGTACTGATTTTTCAAACGGTGTTCTGTCTCTGCACATTTTAAGGAATCCACTGAGTGGATCGGTTATAAATAGGCAGATATGTTATGGAACATTTGCAATTTTCTCTGAAAAACTGAAATTATATCCCGTTTCCTCCACACCCCCCCCTTCCTCTCCGGCCGAACCTGTGAGCGGGGAAATCCCCAGGGCTCTTCCACGCTTACCCGACACGGACGAGCTTGTCTTCTGGTGGGCCTAACCGTGTCCGCGATAAAAATAACCCCCCCCATAGGCCCCGTACGTCAGTGTACCAGACCCAGCAGATAATTTAGTGCGAGGTGGTATTCCCTGCCGTCTCACCGCACCATACAGACCTCCATGCACCTTCCTATACCCGCCACTCAGACTTGTGTGAACACATCTAATGAAATAACCACGGAAAACGAAAAAACAAAAAAAAAGCAACGACCGGACCGAAATCCGTGCTTTTGAATATCCTATCTAAAAAATTTGATGTAGTATTGACTTCACCCATTTCATTTCAAGATCTGATGGAGCGCCTTATGAGAATAATAATAATTAGTCCTATATTGACTTCCATTTCATGAAATTTCACCGTCCGGCGCTTTTTGCTAGAGCCGCAACCAGCGAACTTGAACCTTGTCTGTTCGACCCCAGGCCGGGCGGCCAATGTGAAATCCACCTTGCTAGTCCCGCCACATAGATACCTGTGCGTATACCCGAATGCAGCCTGGCCCAGTACGGACGCTATACTTCCAGTGGTGAGTAATTCAGGCAGGTCACGATCGCTTGGGTTCAAAAGCCTCGTGGGTGGTGATTAAGGTCGCTTGGGCTCTCAGTTCTCCCCATTAATAGCCAGCCAATATAAATAAAGATCTATAGAATAGAATGTGTATAAGCGGCATTGTATCGCAATTTTAGGACGGTGTAACCAGTTTTCGGCGACCCGATCAATCCATCATTCTGCAAGATATCCACTCAAGGTTCTGGTCTTCCGTTTGGACAAACGTTTACACAGAAGGTATGTTGCATGTACAATTTTTTTCATGAATTTTTTGCACACAATGATTATAATTTTAATATCCAAAGAAATAAAAATGTCGCCCTTAATTTGACAACTGCCAAGAATTATCCGTGTCTTTCAATTTCGTTGCCAGGTTTTTCCAATGTCCCGTGATTATGGTGGTTATGTTGCAATTTTGGCCCAACTCCTAGAGACACGGTAAAATCCTAAACGTGTTGTGCTTAATTGCTAGAAAGGCCTAGCGAACATGTACTACGAGAACGGGCTTCCGCGTTTTCAGAAGTGGGGATATTGTTTTATTCCCCAACACTGTTTGTTAGTGACACTACAATACTATAATATCGCCCAAACCCTAGATATCGGAATTAAACTGCACAGAACTGATGTCCAATGAATGCATTCCAGTTCCGGCACCACCTCTTTGTATGGCGTTTCTAACATGCCTTTTATACACGACATAGCTTTTTTTAATATAGGGAGACCCCCCCCCCCCTCCTCCGCCCTCTGTTAAAATATATACGATAATCAGTGCCAGGTGTTCAAAGTGCTTTTGGTCCTTATTCTGCTTAGATTTTTTCCCTTAATTTATATAATCCAACTTCTAACTTCACTCAATTCATGCGAATTTAGTAACATAGATAAACGCGTGCCCCGTCCCCTTAAGCCACCAATCACTAAAGCACATGCATGGAAGCCACGAAACCAGATCCATCCACCGTTCCCCACCCCGGCGCCAGCGGCCGAGCATGCATGGCTTCCGTTGCCTTCTCGGCCTGTCGTGGCCGGCTTCAACTCACTAGAACCAGTAGGGTTATTCGGGTCTCTTGCAGAACATGGTGCAGACGCCCCTACCGTGAACTGATTTTCCGGTAATCCTATATGTGTTTAAATGGAGGTTCACAGGGATTTAAAAGATTGTTGGCGATATATTGCAACCGACCCTAGACGCCTTTTTCACTCTCTTGCTTGACACCCGTGCGCAAGGTAGTTTAGTTTAATCCCTGTCCCTTCCTTATATGCCATTCGGCGAGGAAAAGGTGCATCTGTGATTTCATTTTTTAAGTACATCTCTAAATATGTATTTGTCTTATTTGTCTTTCACAGGTTTGAGTTTTTGGTGCGAGGGTTGCCTCCAGTCGGAATACTGAAAGGAAACCCCCACCCATTTCCCCATTAGTTTTCACATTGACGAAGATGGACAAGAGAATTTTCCGCCAATAGTGTTTCGTCACCTACCTAAAGTCCGTTCACATAATTTCAACCATTAGGGACCTACTTAGGGCGTCACATTCGCTTAATGTCACAATCCTCCTGATGTCACACATTTCTGTAGATAACTCTTACGTCTGCAGATACATGACCACGATGCTAGCCAGTATGCAGGGATCTATAACCTAAAAAAAAAAATCACACTGCCACGCGACAATATAACCTACTGGGGTAGTTCATCTGCTATCTTAAGGACGGGTTATTGCTAATATATTACCAATGGTGTCAGACATCTCCTCATCGCTGACCATTGGGGTAGTTCATGTTGCCCTTTATAGTACTTGGCAACTTTACAACTGACTGCTAAAAATCCTCCTATCACGGATCTACTGGAGTAGTTCCTTTGCCCCTTTAAGGACTTTTCATTTCCTATTACTTACAGATAACCACAGCCAGACATCTCCTATCACGGATCTACTTATGGGCAGTTCATTTGCCCCTTATAGGAGTTTCATTTTATTGTCATTTGTACACGAATCACACATATATATATTATATATATAGATATATATATATCTATAATATATATATATATAATATATATATCTATATATATATTACAAATGGACAGCCAGACATCTATTAGACGGACCTAGGGGAGGTTAATCTTCCTTTCTAGGACTTGTCAATTTCCAACTGACAGTTAGACCTCTCCTATCACTAATCATTAGGGTTAGTCGTTCGCCTCTTATCAAGCACTACTTGCAATTTTAATCGACAGCCAAACAATTCCTATCACGGATCTATTAGGGTAGTCCATCTGCCCTTATATGACTTGTTAATTTTATATTCGATCCAGCCAACCTTTTCTCACACGGATTTATTAGTGGTAGTTCACTGCCCCTTTGTGCTTGTCAATTCTATAATCGACAGCCAAACCTCTCATATCACGGATCTATTATGGGTTGTCCATTGCCCCTTATAGGACTTGTTAATTTTTATATCGACGCCAACATTCCCACACATCATTAGGGGTATTTTCATACGCCCCTTATAGGACTTGGTCATTTTATAATCGACAGCCAAACCTCTCATATCACGGATCTATTAGGGTGTTCATCCTGCCGCCTTACATACTTGTCAAATTTAGAATCGCAAAGCCAACAATTCCTATCACGGATCTATTAGGGGTAGTCGTTCGCCCCTTATGTGACGTGTCATTTATATCGACAAGCCAAACTTCGCCTATCACGGAGCTATTAGGGGTATTCACCTTTGCCCGTTTAGACTTTTTAATTTTATAAATCGACAGCCAAACATCTTCCACGGATTATTAGTGGTTTCATCTGCCCCTTATAGGACTTGTCAATTTAGTAATCGACAGCCAACACTCCTATCACGGATCTATTAGGGGTAGTTCTCTGCCCCTTACATGACCTTGTTGTCAAATTTATAATCACTGCCAACACTCCCTATATCACGGATTTATTAGGGGTAGTTCGTTCGCCCCCTCTATATATTGTCAATTTTATGATCGACACAAGCCAAGAACTCTGATCACGGATCTAGTAGGGGTAGTTTCTTGCCCCGTATATGACTTGTCCGTCTATTATTAAAAATGACACTAGACTCTCCTATCCCCTGACCTAATTGGGGGTAGTGTCATCTTCCTCTTCTGGACTGGCTTTTTTGTTTGCATATTACAAACCATGAAAACAATTACGATTTTAACAATGTATAGGACAGAAGGATCTTTCGTGTATTAGCTTTAATGATCGACTTGACATTTCGCATATTATGTCGGAAATTCCAATGTTCACACTATACAATATTCCAATTCTTTCTTATAGACTGAAAGAACAATTGGGTCACTTGTGTATCATTCTCTATTATTTTCAATATGTCGTTCTATTTCTTCTCCAGTTAACGATGATTTTTTTGCCAACCCGCATTGAGGACCAACTTCTGTCGAACATGACAGCTCTCTCGCTTTCCTCATAACCATTTTTGGTTCGAGTAACACGGTCAAGTAAGTTAACATTTGGTATTTCCACATGGAAGATGTCCATATCGTACTACATACTGTTCCGATTTATCAATTCGTGTCCGTAAAACTATATTGTCGTATAATGGAGAAAACTGCTGCTGTTCTTGAGGCGTTTTCGCGATTCCACTTATGAATCCACAACAGTAATTAAAGGCCATCACGCCTTGCACTGAACTTTGCTTGGCATACCAATCCAGCAAAAAAGACTTCTGTGTATGGACATGTATTTCGTTTTTGGGTAGAAAAATTCTTTTGTCGGACGAAATTTTTTTGAAAATACATAAAACGCTGTTAGTACCACCTTGATTTTGAAAGTGGGCTCATTGAAAAATGCGCGTGGTGGAATTATCTACTCTCCACCCCCACTCTTCTAGTAAGGACCACATCGCACCGAATTGCCCCTAATGCCACTAACATGTACACTAGTTGGTTAATTGGACACCCCCACCCCCCCCGCCCCTCTTCCAGTTCCCCATTTATTACAAGACTAAATTGAAATTCATAATTATTTCCTAACAATAGTGGTGGGTATGTCCGGACGGAGATAGCGAAGCAATAATCAGCAGTAATGCAGTTGTTCCGCGTAGAAAGAACCAAGCAGCCATCTCCAGAGACAGAGATCTCAATCCACATTAACTCGAATTCAGATGAGTCGAGACAGGATTTGTGGACCATTTGTGGACGAAACTGTGACAAGAATCTCCACAATCCCTACTGATACATGTCTTGAGTATGCTATTACACTCGTCGCACCTGCATCCGACAACCAAATCTCTCAAATACAAATTAAATTATAGAGGAGTGGCTTGATCCATGTGCCTTGCTGCCAGCTGCAACGTCAGGAACAAAAACTGCTGTGACCACGGCACTTGCGGTTTCATCTGCAGCGGATACTGAATGGCGTTGTCAATATTAACTTGAGATCAAATTTCAAGCAGGTGATACGCTACCAATCATGGGATGCGAAGGTATTACAGATCACGCAAATCAGTCAACATTCCCAATATAATGATCTAATACCAGTAGATTGAGCGTCGGCTAGTACACGTTAGATACCACTAATGCTCAGCAAACGTCCCTAAATAGCGTTTTCTGGTTACCCTGACTGGCCTTGTACATGCCGAATGGTTCTGGGTTAATTTCAATATCCCCAGTGAGGGCGAGTAGATATCACATATTCAGCAGTAAGGTTCCATTGATTAATCGGTCTAATACTCTCGTTCCCTACGTTCTTGTACGGGCGAGTAAACTAGGCTGGTCAACAATATGTATATACGTTGGCAGTCTTATTACATGTTGGCTTGGGGCTGGATAAAATAGGAGATTACATAACATACAATATCCAACTTAGGAAGCGCAATATCATAAACGTTTCAGGTTGCACTGTACAACAACTCAAGTTTACTCAGCGGAAAGCTACCAGCAAAAAAAAAAAAAAAAACATGAAAACGATTCGTCCCCTGGGGATTCACTTCCACCCAAGGTATTATCTCAGGCGAAGCAAGGATTAGCTTCTGACTCAACCATCACAGACCTTCAGTCTTCATGAGATTGGACGCAGTCGAGCTGTCGATGAACATTCCCAAAAGACTACTATGCTCCCTTTTCCGGATATACGCCTTTGTTATCCAGATTTACCCGATGGTATTGACCTTCTCTGTGACTGATCGTGCAAATAAATGTGCTAGGTCCATGCTCGACTCATGTTTCCGGGATGGCTTCGACCGGACCGCGTTTCACTCAGGATTAGACAACTCTCGACAACTTCTTGGGTCATTCACCTCCTTCACCTGGTTGTTGTTGATAATATGACACAGATCAAGAATGACTCAATGCATGAGTGAATCTGTATATACCCAAATCACCTTAATGGTGTTATGAATCAGAGTTTAGGTGTTAATAATAAGTTTTTTTTTTTTATCACGTCAAGGTTTTTTCCTGGGTTTCCTAGACAGTAGGTTATGTCGTGGTGTAACTGATGGATGGATATACATTATTCACTCATACCTGATATCGATACTGGCAACACAGGCTCTCTCGATAGTTAATACCTTCTGGGTGGTGTTGACTTGGATGAAAATACCCTGGATACAGTGATTTCGCATGCACGTACTCGTAGACGTAGGACTTACATCATTAAATTCTCTAAACAACGTTGCCCACTCTGATACCATTTTTTTTTATGTATGAATTAGAAATGCTAATTATTACAAAAATTGGGGACAAATTCAGTATAACCGTACTAATGTATAAATTTGACCAACATTTAGGAGCAGTATTTACAGTTGTTTTCTGAGAAATTCGGATATTACAGCTTTTTCTGGTAAACCAAAAAACAAAACAAAAGAAACTATACAACATTGAGAGAAAATGATTGGAATCTCCTCTGGAAAATAACAACGACACAACTTCATTGCTTATTAAAAATGGTTATTCGAAAAACAGGAGGCGAATACAATTTAATAGTTTGATAACATGCAGGGATCACTGGGCACTTTTCTCGTGGGGTTTTTTGCAAAAGACGTATTTACAGATTCAGATTCCAACGAAGAACTGCATAAATAAAGTATCAAACGACCACCAATGTCACGCCCGATACTAACATGTGATTTGATTCCACACCTGTCTACAATTAGAACGTAGTCGGGAAACCTTGATTCTTCAGTTTATGGATGAATAAAGCCTTTAAAAGTTAGATACGTCCTACAGATTTCGCGGGCTTTTAGCACCATGTACTAATGTAGGCGGAAAGGGTCAACTTGTTGAATCAGTTCATTCTTCAATCTCCAAAGAAAGCCTATTTCATATGTCGACATCTTCCATAAAACACTTCAATTCTGCCGTTACGTGATCCGGCCAATGTTAATTACATATTTAAGGTGTTCACCTGCTGTCCTTTGCACGTTGTACGAGAGCAACATGTTTAATATGAAATCATTTGACCCACTCTACAAAGCAATCGTGAAACAACCCGGTAATGTTGCGTTTGTCATCCGACCACAATACCTCTATTTCCATCGCTCGTAACAAGCAATATTGTGTCGCAAACACCCGGCACAATAGAGGAATGGTCCTTCTACACACATTGAAAAGATCATCCCCTTTAAGCAGTTCATGCTTTCTAGATTAAGTGAAGTGGGAATTGCACCATGATTGTCAAGCAGCGTAGCAAAACATTTATCAAAGAAGGGATATGTTGATCGCAAATGGTCGTTTCTAGTCTCTGAATGTGAGTATTATATCAACCTGAGATAAACATTCATTGCCCTGTACATATACAGTGATCAACTGTTGCACCATATTATTGACTAAAAGTGTCTTGATATTTTATGATAGTGGCAATTTGAGACTGCATCGAGCGTTTTCCCGCGTTTTATAAACGTTTCGTTAATAATCTCTTTCTTGTCTGAAAAAAACTTAAGATATATTTCCTACCTTGGTATTTTTATGGTGTCCCGTATGCATCATTTGGTGGTCCGATTTTCCGCGCGGAACGCCATTTGGGAACCGCTATGTATATTTGATAACGAATATCAAGCGCGAATCAAAGCAATAGCATTCCTAATCTCCATATATTTTCACGTCGAGTGTGTGGGGGGCGATCCGCAACGGTTTCAAGAACAATTGACTATATAGGCCTACTCTCCGATTTCGAGATAACTTTTCAATTGATTATAACAAAATTTTATGATACCTCTGACAAAGAATGGGGTGGCCCCCAGCCCCAATGACATGACGACCACTGACTGATATTCGTTTGTTGTATTTTTTCTCTCGTCGTGACGTCCTGCAAATACCCCGTCACTCCTAAACTTTTAGTTAATTCAGCACGGCATCCTTCTCATACGTTCACGATGTATTTTATATCGAGTCTTTCCTATCATAAAACTGGAATGTCGAATCATTCAAGCCAAATTTTTCGTAATCCTCTTGCACCCTCTACTCTAAATACACACCATCTATTTGGTCTGAATTCCACAAGGTCTATTTTAAATAAGCGATTGATCATGTCATTGACATTTACATTCATCGGCGCCTGAGGAATTCCCAACATCGTCATTTAAACCACCTCCTGTGTGAACTTTGTCTTCTCTTTTATTTTTTATTTAACTTTCAATTTTTCCATAGATGCGAAATGGCAAGACCCAAGATCAATTCCCCCGAGGAAACCCTCTGGTGACCTTCCGCTAAATGAGGAGATATTCCATAATCGACGCTCGTGTTCAATCTGTGAAGCAACTCTTGAAATCACTCGAGAATTGCCTGTTATTACCCGAACCTCTTCGAGCAGGTGAGTGTCTGTATATCTATCCAGAGTGTCACTGACATTACTGCTTCCTGTTGCGGCAGTGTTACTTACTTCGCCCAAATAGTACTGAACTCACACTTCCGCATTGTTTACCCTGTTTCCACCTTTCAACTTCGCAGTGTTTAAACGTTCAGAAGAGGGGGTGGCCCCGTCTGTACATCAATCTTTGATAATAAAGCTAGATCAGCCCCTCTTGAGATTGAAAGAAAAAAATCCACAATATACTCTTCATAATACCACATGACCTATGTTTGTGCGTTCCGTATGTGAAAGGGAATTATGATCGCTATATTTCCATTTAAACACCGGCTGGAGTGACACTGTAATAACTTGAGAGACTTTTCAATGTCATCGAGACAATTTTGAAGCAACATGTATCCGTCACGTGCGATTCGCTTACAAAATGTAGGGCCCATATCGCGTACCTCTATTGCCTAACATCGCTACAGATCCATGGATCAAGACTACTTTCGCACCACAGAATAATAGCTATATAAGGCTGCCATCACCTCTCATTAGGTCAGGAGAACGTGCGACCACCTACCAGTGATTTCATTCGCTTCCTGTATGCATATGCTATGGCGACACGAAACCATTATCCGGGTCGAGACAAACTTGGTAGTACAGTTGGAAATTTGGCTGGCCAATGGCATCGCGCCGAGAAACCAAGCTGTCTGATTTACGTGACTTTTTTCGTGATTCTCACAGACGAATCATTGGTAGGCTATAAATATGAAGGAGGGTTGAAATTCTTATTCAGTCTTGGTACACATCACATTGTTTGAGACACTTAAAACTGTCACCTAGCTAGAGGTACTACAGAGATTGTCTCGTCGACAGAAAAAGATGCTCGTTTTGAATGAACCGCATGTGGACCTACCTTTCACGAAGTGTATTTACACCAACGGTCTTGTGAGCCCTGTCCTTTCCAAATAATATCCTCTGAAATATCAACGTATTGAACTGCACTCGACTAGAACTAGACATCGTCGAGCTTACTTGCTAACTCAATTGTATGACGTACTATTGCGCCATACCATAGACTGGCACTACGAGAACTCAATCAACTCAGCTAATCTAACATAGTATAATTACTCGTGCAATTAAATCTAATCTATGAACAAGTTTGACTCAGGTTACGAGTATCTCTACATTTTAACTTTAAATAGCTGCTTTCAAATCAACGGAGCAAATTTTAACTGCTTTGACCTTACGCGAACATTGTTTACATCCTGACATGGTTGGTGAGCCGTGTTGAATAAATATGATCAATAAATAATGTTGTTTCCTTTCCCTAATCATTTCCACATTTTTCAGATAGATACTAGCATATTTATGTATATGATAATGATGATAATGTGAACAACGAAAATAAGGGAGATACTCGGGCCTCTAGTTTCGAATTGAAACCGTTTTGAATGTCAATACAAGGTGGCAACATTTCTTCGGTTTTCCACCACCTATTTTATTGACGGTAGTTCGTTCTAATTCTAATTCTCATTACATATATTTTTTGCCTTTCAAAGATTTCACCCCATATTGTGTTCCGTTATATATCTGACCATGTCGTTCATTCCCGCGGGGAATCGCTTTATGTCGAATTTAGCTATGTGCAAAAACGTTTTAAGCTCATGTTTGTTGCAACCGCGGCCATTTTACATTACCCTGGTTTCTATCTATTTCTGTTGCAGTTTGGTCCGCTGTAGTGAGCAAACAACTATTTCTGACAGATAGTTCCCGTCAAATGAATGACGAATAATGGCACTTTAGGCAATGTCAACGAGAATAAAACACAGAGAAAGTATCTAAATGCTGACCTAATTTAGGCGGCTTCATCACGTGTCATGTGCATTGAACAGGAAATCGACCTAATTTCTTGAACAATATGATGGTATTTTTCATGACGTGTTCCTTCAGAACCACGCCTACCTTTTTCCTTCTGATGCCACATATCCCTTGGTGTATTGCGATTATACTCCTTTTGCTCTCTTAAAGCAAGCCTCGAAAAAAAGTTTGGTGGCGAAGGAAAGTGTTTAACAGTAGCTGCAATCCCTCCCAACAGAACTAATTGCTTCACACATAGCTACAGATATAGAATTACTGCCTCCTCCTTGTACCACATTGTCACTTGGTACACAGGCCTGGACCCTAGGCCGTTGTGTTTTTCTTATGATATATACGCACACACACACATCCACACCAATCCTTTCCATACTTGTAGTGGTGTAGTGAAGTTTAACCAATCTCAAGCCTCATCTGTAGTCTTTGTTGGATTCTGTCCGCATAATGTTCCACGCGCCGCAAAACTCACATGAAGGGAACTGACGTTCACGCCTAACTGGCGTCACCGCAGTTTCGGTCCTCAACCCCTTCCTTTTGCCTAATCGACAAATAAATTAATCACCGCCCATGTTATAGGTCCTGTGTGTCGGTACATATACATGCTCGTTTTCACGTGTTTTATAACCCAAGGCTTTTGGTGCCTTCTCTGACGACCTGGGCCTCTTCTATTACTCACACTGAGCATGCTGATTTTTTCTTTGTTCATAGTAGCCTTCTTCAAAGCATCATACGTACCTCCATCGCTTCTGACAAACAGTCCCATTTTCCGATACTGCTATATATAGTGTTAACATAACGCGCGTTAGAGGTTTCCTGGGTGTTTAACAGATAGGATAAAAGGGAAATTTTTAGGGTAAGTTTCCTCTCGATTGTATTTCGAGGTTAAGAAATCAAATTGGTTATGTAACGGTTGATATGTTAAGCCGAATGATTCTGTGGTTACATTAATTTGCTCATTGCACTCTGTATATGGTAAATATGCTCCAGTTAGTTAGTTACTTAACATCTAGCCCGTGTTATACAAAAATTCGAAACAATTACTGGTTGATTTGTAGAGATCACACCTACATGATGCATTTTTCACGATTCGGTATATTTTGCTATAAAATAAACTATGGTCATGTTTCCCTTTTTGATCCTTGATTAGAAGGAATCATGCAGGCATGAACAGTGTGATGTGTGTGTGCGCGCGCGTGTGTGTGTGTGACGCCATAGCCTGTTAACCAAATCACCCCACATAATGCGATCAAGTTTCATGCTTTGTATTTGGGCTTCCTCCTAATGAGTACATGACCCTATTGTTTGGGCGTCAGGTCAAAGGCGTTTGAGGTCAAGAGCGTTCAAAGTCTGAAATCTTGTTAACAGGAATCCGAATGCTGATCTGATCAGGTTGAAGTTGGTATGCAGCTTTCTTATGAGGGTACAAGAAACACTATTGTTTTTTTGGTGTGGAATCGGGGGTAACGATTGGGGGAAAAATCGGGGAATTGTGAGAAATTAATAATTTGACAATTTTTAGCTCGTTAACACGATGTACTCGACTCACTTAGAATGGATCAATTTATATTTGTATTGGGTTCCCCATACTGAGTACATGATCCTAGTCGTTTTGGTGTTGTCAAAGGTCATCTGAAGGTTAGGGGAGGTTAAAGTTTGAAAATGCTTGTTACACGATAAGTCCAGTATGCGTGATCCGATCAGTTGAATCGGTATGCATCTTGTTTTATGAGAGTACAAAAACCCTATTGTTTTTCGTGTCAATGGGGTTCATATTTGGGTAAAATTTGGAAAATTATGAAATTGATATTGTTAGCAAATTGTAGCTCGTTAACACGAGAACTCGACTCGCCCCCACTAGGATGGATCGAGATCATGCTTGGTATATGGTTCCCCATAATGAGTACCTGTTCCCTATTGTTTTTGGTGTCCAGGTCAAAGTCATGTGAGGTCAACAGTGGTCACACTTTGATAGACCTTGTAAACATAATACGGACTTCCAGAACGGTTGCATATTAGGTTGAATTTTGCCAAGAGTAAATGAAACCCTATTGACTATTGGAAGAAAATGGGAAATTTGTCAGATGACATGTTTTGGCATAATGAGTTGGTCACCCTCTCCCCATTTGTCCTGTGTCTGGCTATAGGTTTGTCAGAAATAGTCCGGGAATCACTAAACCCTTGGCTCTCTGGTTTGAATAATTTCCAATAGACGTCGATAATGACTTATTTTTGAATATTCACTATCAGCCTAGTCTTTCTTTAAAAACGTAAAATCCTACCATGCGAATCGAGGTACAGTGCACTTATTCACATTCACTTGCACGAAACGTGAATCCATTTGTGTACTTAACTTTTGTTAAGCAGCTCGGCCATATAAGCTCTAGCGGTGCTTATACATCACCCCGACATCTGTTTTTTTTGTTCCTGTGACTCATGATAATATTCTGTATACCATATCCCTCAGAATAGGTGTTGAGACCCACCCCCTTTTCCGGGCTCAATTTGATTGAAAAATCGTCAAACCAAACCTAATCAAGAGATCGAAGAACGGGTTCTCTGACTTGTAAGCGCCTCCAAGATATGACAATGGTTTGGACCAACTCCTGTCATGTCACGATTCAAGAACAATCTGATAATGATCCACTTTGGTCTACCGTTGGCATCGTCTCGTCATCTTCCAGGCCGAATTGTTTTTTCCTCGTCAGAGAAATCCCCAAGAGTCGTCCAATCGCCATCGTCGTATCTCGCATCTCTCTGCGCAAAGAGGGGCTTTTGACCCTCTGTCAATAATTAGTTCATTTTTTTCAGTCCGAGACATAAAGTTTTTTTTCTACACACCGGGAAAAGAAATAATATGACTTCTTATATCTAAATTCTCTGAATGTACGTGACATAAAAATTAATTTGACAAGTGAGAAACCAATCCACCGTGTCTTGTTTGAGCATGACCACTTTTTTTTCAACATCTTAATCATTGAATGTCCGATTGAACCGGCAAATGGTCACGAACTAGACACCTACAAATTTCACCGACGGAAAAAACCTCTCCCATCCATGAATCAGCTGGACGTGGTTCGTGTTGTTTATGAGGAAAAAAACAAACAATGGTTTTAATTACGTCCACTCTAACATCAGCATGCATGACAGACCCTACGTATTCTCTTCTCAATGAATCTGTAATGGTCTAAAGAAAACTTTCATACATGCCGTGTGATAATGTCTCTCCAGTGACGATATTAATCTCGTCCGTGGCATTGTAAAGTCCGTTGATTTACTCAAATAATGACTTTAATACTGGCAATGTGTCTAATTTGTAATTGGGCACGTACATTGGTCAAACAGCGATCAAAACTGAATGCCATTCAGGCCTCCCAGTTTGGGCAGAATCACAGCAAGATTTTCCGTCTTCAATAAATACCATGACAATTCACGAATTTTGTAACTTTCTTCTTCACTGGGGAAATATTTGTTCTTGGGAAGGGTGTAATAATTAATAATATTATAACTACTGTACTAGAGTGACACGATTGCAGGAACATTTTTTGACTGGACAAAAATGGTCGTTACCTATAATTTGGAAAACTTTTGGGATCACGCCTACGCCTAGCTGTAAGGGGAAGGTAAGATCCTGACAACCTCGGGGCCCCGATCCAACCTGCTGTAAATGCAGACGCGGAAGCAGTCCTGCCTAACACAGTTTCTCCATGCTCCAGCCTCGCGTGCTGAGACAACCGCTGAGAAGGCAACAGGTCCCATTTTATTCCTTGCCGACTGCAACAGGAATCTATGCAGTGTGTATGTGTTGGTGTGGTCTGTGTGTGTGTGGTTGCGTGTGTGCGTGTGTGTGTCTGGGTGTGTGTGTGTGGGTGTGTTGTGTGCGTGTGTGACAACCCTTGTGTCACACGATATCACTCTCACGCAAAACTGGCATCAAGTTTCAAATTAGGTATTGGGTGTGCCACATATGGGGAGGATTACCCCTAATTGTTTTTGGTGCCCGTTCAAGTTCATTCAAGGTCACGATAGGGCAAATTTCAAAAAGCTTGTCAGCACATATCTAACGAACGCGAGTAATTATCAAGTTCAAATTGGGTATGTGCGAGCATGTAGATTGAGGATAACCCTATTGTATTTTGGTGTCAGGTCAAGGTCAAACAAGGCCAAGCATAGGAAGTGTAACATATAATCTCGGCAACGAAAATTTTGGAAGGCTGTCCTAATGGAAGTTTTCGTTCGTCTGGGTGAAATACATCTGGTGACCGACTTTGACCTCAAACGACAAACAAAAAGTCGAGACAATACCATACCACGATGCTCTTAGCACAGGGGGGGGGTATTCTCAATGAATGTGGAAGGTCAAGACAGCTTAAAACACTGAAATGTGGATAAATTTGGATTTGACATTTGGGACATCGGCTTGTCAGATGATGTCTAAAGAATGCAAGTATATATTAAGTCAAATTAAGTGTGTGGATTGTACACATGATGAAGAGTAACCCATTGTGTTTGGTTCAGGTCAAGGTCATTCCAGGTCACCATGTACATTCCTTTACCTCTGCACGATGCATGTCCAGAGTGAGAGAACAAGAAGACAGCAGCAAACAAAGTATTTCCCCAGTGAAGACAGTACAAATTCTTGAATTGTCAAATTTTATTATCCTGAAGGTTTGAGTATTGACCTAGCACCAAATATTTCCCCATGAAGACAGTACAAAATCTTGAATTGTCATTTTATTGTTTTCCTTGATATGTTGAGTATTGGATAGCACCAGTGATCAGTCTATATGTACCTCGCCAGTAGTGGTGTTGCTACGGCTGGGGGGGCAACGTTGGTCTTGGCACGCACTCACCACCCCCCCCCCCCATCCCAGGTTTATAGCAGATTATGAATGAATTAACAAGGTAGCCCTATTTGAAGCCGGCATCAATGTAGTTAGTGACAAAAATTTTTTCCCTTTTTTAGTTGCAGGCAGAGGACGCTCTTTTTTGAGTACGTTCTCTCATTTAGTGTATATTTTTGACCACCACAGTGTTTGTGGTGCCCACCCTTCATAAAATCTGGGGGCTTTTACACCCACCCCCCCCCACCCCTCCCAAAATACAAAATTTCCCCAGTGAAGCCAGTTCAAATTTTGAATTTGTCATGTATTTATTATTCCTGATATGTTTGAATATTGGAACTAGCACCAGTGTGAAACGCCTATATATCCCCCCCCCCAGGTTTCATAGGGCTTATGAAAAAAAAAATGAAAAATTGTTCGACTATTGGCAAGCCTGCATCACTGCATTTTTTGAAAAATCCTAATTGCAAGGTAGAACCGCCTCTTCTTGCTGTATAACTCTCCTCATTTAGTGTATATTTTACATTTATTCCCAGTGGCATTTGATCAGGGAAGGTACAAAATGGGATTATTAACCATGGATATCAATGGTTAGGGTGGAGAGAGAGGGGGGGGGCGGGGGGGGGGGGGGAGGGAAAAAATGGCAAATTTTTTCCATAGCCTATATTTTATTCACTCGAGGGGGGGGAATGCCAAGTTTGTTGCTTTGCATTAATTGAAACCGGGATATGATCTTTCCAAAGATCCCAGTCAACTAGTAATTACCGCAGAAATGAAACACAGGAAATGTCCTGCTGAATTCAATTAGAACACCTATGTGGCCAGCCGTCATCCTATTCAACAAGGGGCATGCAATTTCTGTGTGTATACTATAATAAGCCTTAGTTTGGCCTGGTCAACATTGGTCCCAATCCCCAAAAGGATCAAGGTCTCAAGTTGTGTGTGTGAGACTGTGAGTAACAAACAATAAACTGTTGACTGGCCTGTCAGGACATCGTGTGGAAATGGTGCCTGGGGGGGGACACCGGCAATGCTCAGAGGATGAAAGTGTGTAATCCGATTATTCCCTGTGTGAACATATATACATATGTCTATATATTATATATCTATAATATATAGATTATATATCTATATATATTAATATATTATAATATATATATATATATATGATACTATATATATATATATATATATATAGCTGTTTTAACACTCGTAATGAAGATCGATCTTATACTAATTCTCTCCATTTTAACGGCCAGGACAATATTTGAACACATGAATACATGTTTGAAATATGACGTGTCAAGTTTATGCTAATCAGATCTCCAAAACCTGCAATTGTGAATTTTAATTGTATTTTCGGTCGCTATCGTTGACATTAGAAACAATGGTTTTCAGAAAAGAAACACCGGTGTTAGGTTTAAATCAGTAGGCGCCGGGTGTTTGATAAATAATAATAATAATAATAATAATAATATAATAATAAGAATAATAATCATAATAATAATAAGAATAATAATAATGATACAATAGTAGGCGCCACGGGTCTTATATAGCGCATATACAACCTAAAAGTGAGAAGAGGTTGCGTTGACTCGAGAAAACGCCCGCCCGCCCTTTTTGCCCGCGTGCATGGAAAACGGTTCACTCGCTTGTCCGCGTGCCCGCCCGCCCGGCGTGCATGAACGCGGCCTTAAGGGATCATGTCGGGAAAAAAAAAAAGAAGGAACCACTACGCAGGACTTGCGTTCTGTGAAAGTCTCACGTTAGGACCAAGACCCGGAGTTAAGAATCGACCCCGAATCTCAACGGGTGTGGAAGGCCAATTGTGCCAGTAACTCGATAGTGGGTATGATCAATTACACTGATGATGTGGAGGAGGATATAAGCTTGGGTCCTATAGATATGTTTTCCATTCTCACGCAAGAAACGTCGGTGAAGTGTGTCTCCTACTAATAGTAAAATTAAGAAGATCCTGTCGGGCATTCCTACCCGTTCCTCATAAGTATTTTGATGAACCTTTGGCTGTGTCGTAGCTCCAAAGAAAGTGTCGTTATGAGGTATTGGAGGAAGAAAAATGCCGGCCTATTTGAGAAGTTAGCGTTCTTATTATTGTGAGTACAAGTCAGTGTGATTTGCAAGGTGATTGAAGGAATATTAGGGATCATATGTGAAATTTTTCATGGGATATAATCCGGTCATTCAGCCAGAATCATTTTCTTTGATTATTTATCTGCGTCCAATACTATTCAAAAATTATATTTTAGTAATAAGTTAATATGATGAATGTTCCGTCCTGATCCATTTTATGATTTTTCACTATCTCACAAATACGTCCCATTATGTCAACATCAACTGCCCAACTTAGTACTATCCGTATATTGTTTTTCTTTTCTTTTTCCGTCTTTCTTTCTCCGCCCCACTTCCCCACGCGTCATCTCGCAACATGCTCCTTGAATAATTTTTAGATGCTCTCCCGTTGGTGTGTTTCAATAACTAAGGCTAAGATGTTGTAACCACGAAGACAAATTTATGATTTTGTGCATTATTGTGGGTCGTAACTTTTCGCAACGCAACGTAACTTAACTAATTTGCATTTTATGTTTTTTTCTCGTAAATTTTAAATCATCATTCTAATCCTCTTTTATGTTGTTATATGTTTTCATATGTACGAATGTATCGAAGATTCAATACCCGTTGTGGGTTTAATAAAAGTTTATCTTATCGTATCGTATCTTATGCTTGGACTGGCCACCCTGGCGGATGTCTTAGATTTCCTGAGAATCTTGCGTTGTTTTTCAGAAATTGAGAGAGAATTCGCCGAGGTTCTTCCGGGCCCTTCCCACTCAACTAAGGTAAAACTGAATCGAAGTGACACATTTTGGGTGTTTCTCATATTGGCAACCTTTCTTGCACATGCAGACAACCTTATAAGCATGGAAACGCCCATATGCACTGCTGCTAGTTAAGCAAATATTGTCTGGTTTGCAGCTGATTGAAGCGTTCTGGGGCGGTCCTATGTTGGTGTGTCAAGACAACATATATATGGTTAACCGCGTCGAATACTCCAAGTCATACAGTTATTATTTCGTTTACCGTGAAACAGTATATGTCCGTGACGAAATACATTGACACACATTGCTTTCTTTTATCAATACCTGCAGGATGTAGTGGGTGGTCCATTTGACTTAATGGATTGGTGTGTTTGTTTTCATGGGGTTGTAATCCAGCTCTATCAAATTCAGAAATTAGTTACAGACCCCTGGGTTGTAACCGCAGGACGACCCCTTCAATGTGATTATCCGACAATATCAGAACGATTCAGCATTATTAACTCTGTACATTACGCATATTACATATAACTTTCCTATGACTTCAAGGTGTAAATAATACTTCTTGAACAATGTCCGTGTGCGCTGACACATCTCATCGTCTGTTGCCAAGAGCAGAATAAACAGTAGGATGGTTTGACTGATTTGATTTAATTGATTTGCTTTTCGCATTACACAACGATTTTTCTTTCTTTCCTTGGTCCTGTCGATCAGCCCTTGCTAAAATTTATTATTTATGCTTCGGTCAATTACCAGATCATAGAGGGAAACAACAATTAAGAATAGCGGTTTGTTCTTACCTACTACAATTTGTAGGGATGAGTACAAAATCATTACAACAACCTAAACAAGAGATGGTGGCCAAGTTGGGTGAGGAGGAATGGAGAATAGTTGTCCTATACCTCGGCAAACGAACCGTTACGATTTTGTGGGTTGCCCAAATTAGATGCAAATTAACTAAGTCCAATCTTGATTCTTTGACGAATTTAGAGAGAACTATGTCAGTCATTTCGGTTGTGTGTGGGTTGTATAGGTGTTGTATGGTGCGTGTGTGTGTGCGTGTGTGGGTGTATGGTTGGTGTGGTGTGTGGCTGTGGTGTGTGACCCCTTGCTGGTAAACATGACACCTGGATCAGTTTGAGTAGGTCGGGCCAAAACTGGCAGTGTTTTCCCCAATGATGAGTACATTACCTTTTGTATTGAGGTCGGGTCAGCTGTAACTGGAGTGACCAGAGGTCGGCGGACCGTGTCACACGATAAATCCAGAATGGTTGGTTGATCGATAAACGTATAGGGGTGTACAGGAACCCCATGTTTTGTTTTTTTGTTAAGTCGGGGTGAAATTCGGTCTCGGTCGAAAATAGAAAGCGCTTTTGAAGAAATCGATATTTTGGCCAATTGTAAACACGATAACTCGACCCCACTAGATGGATGGAACCCATACTTGGCATGTGAGTTCCTCACGACGGGTACATGGACCTCATGCTTTTAGGCCATGAAAAAAATATAATCTGAGGTCAACAGAGATGAGAATCTAAAAAAGTCCTGAATGGGTGGTGTGATCAGTTGAAATATAGTGTGTGCTTTCTTATGTAAAGTATAGAAACCCAAGGTTTGGGTTAGTCGGGGTGAATTTGCTATAACTAGAAAAGAAAGGGTAGAAAATGTAATACTTCGGCAATTTTGGCTGTAAACATGGTAACTCGCTCCCACTTGGTATGAACTCCTTCATAGTTGAGTTCCCCATCATTGAGTACATGAGCCCTATCGTTTCTGTGTCAGGTCGAAAGTCACCCGAGGTCAATCAAAATGGTAAGTCTGGCATGATTGAAAGTTGGTGTGGAGCTTTTTTTTGGGGGGGGGGCCTACAGGTAGCTATTCTTTTATGCTTCGTGTAGACGGGTAACTTTTATTAGAAATGGGATTTTGTGGAAATTCAATATTTTACAAAATTCAGCGTGTAATCACGAGAACTCAACTCGATGAATACAGCCATACTTGGTCTGTTCGTTCCCCATGATGACACATGAACCTTTCGGTTTGGGGTCAGGTCCGAAGCCACCTGAGGCGGGGTCACCGCAGGCCAAGGAATAAAATCCTTGTTAAAACCTAAAAATTAGGCTGGTATGATGCCGGTTGGCTGGTAATTTTAGCTCGTAAACGTGATAACTTGACTCCACCAAGATGGATGAAGCTATTACTCATTATTGCGTGTTCCCAAACGCCTAATTTGATACCAGTATTCTGAGGTCAGGGAGAGGAGGGCAGAGGTCAATTTGAAAATCCTTGGTTGGAAAAAAAGTTGATAAGTTCAGATTGTTTGATCTGATTAAGTGATGAAATTTTGTGGTTTTTTTGTTTGTTTTTCATCAAGAGTCAGGAGCCTATTGTTTGATTAAGATAGCATCATTTTTGGTAGAAGAAAATGGGAAATTTGTAGAAACTGTCATTAATTTTGGCCATAATGAGCTGGTAAAATTTTCCATCTGTCCTTTTGCTGGTCATAGGGTTGTCAAGAAATGAGTCAATCAAGAATCACTAAACCCTTTTGACTTTCTGGGTGTTATATATCGCTATATATTCATTGCTGCATGGTTATTTCCACAGACGGCCTGTGGCAATGCTCCAATAACACGTCTGATGTTCACGGGGATCAGTTCCAAGTGAGATACGAAATATAAGCATATAAGCCTTGTTAACTTTTCGTCCAAGTACTTAGCACTGATGAGGTACTTCCAGAAGGCACATTTCGTATATGTTGCCTGCATAAATAAAATACCGGAAGCGTAGGTGTATGTGAAGACAATTTCGACGATCCAAAACGTCCGAGTCTCGTCGTTTATCTGTATTACTGTGTTATTCCAGTTTAAATAGATAATGTGAAAAAAACGCCATTCGGGTTCATGCGGGTGTCATATATTTACATAGAACGCAGTAGACAATTCATAAACTCTACGCTGTCTACCCTAGGATGCAGCGTACTGCTCTACAGAGACGTAAGACAAAGACAATTCATCACGTACATACTTACATCTCAAATGGAACCTGAATGGATTTCTTTTCCACGTGAAGGTGATAGTGCGCGTTGCAGCTATTGCAACATTCTGAATCTGGCAAATAGGGTACGAATAGTTACCTGATGAGGTCATGCCTTAAGAACAAGGTCATTTTGTTGACTTTGTTGAGAATCATGCCACACAATGGAACCCGATAATTAATATAATGAGTAAGTCACATTGTGTGGATAACGAAAAATGCCTCATTTGACACGATTGAAAGGAACGAAACCGCTGATAATTGATGCATCGTTTCCATTCGTTTCGTATTTTATCTGCATATCGTGCTCTTCACTAACAGTGATCTAGTAATCAATGATAGTTCGTTCAATCTGTTCATGATAGTTTTCTGCTGTTATTATAACCCTTTTTTTTTGGCCATTTCTGCATTGAGTAATTATTTTTCAGTGTATTTTCATGTTCTTTCCGACGATAATTTTTTGTTTCTTCCTCCCGTGCGTTTGCAAGTTTGCAAATGGTACCATGCACGTAGAGGTTGTTCATGTAGATTGGCTGCATCGTGGCTTAACCTACAAACTGCAACGTGAAGGTACCGTGATACACATGACGTATCTTCAGTTTACTTCCCATGCATTCATCGGCTGCATTATTCGTTCCGCTTTGATACTTTCAGCATCTGACATCCGTTATAAATCCGTCATATTTATTATGGATCGGCTAATCTTGCTATCTCGCCCAGAAATACAGCGCCAGTGAACAATTATGTAGCAGCTGCAGGAGATTTAACCTGAACTGCGACGAATGAGGGGAGTGATTATTCAAATTTTCCCCGCTCAAGACATTGCGTGCCTACGCAGCTGTTTCCATGCGTCGCCTTAATATGGTATGATCGGCAGCCAAAAAAGACGTCTTCCTCTGTACGGGATAGATGCAATGCTAGTCCTTTTTTTTTTTTACTTTTTTCTTAGAGACTGTGAGGCAGTCACGATATGTTGTTTTAGAGTCAACCCGTGTCGGTAGACGCACGCCCTCGGGACTTCATCAGTCTGAGCAAATTCAATGTGGAGCCTATTTCCTGAAGGCTAAGCGCTGAATCGTAAATGTCTTCAAGGAGGGCTACTAAATATTAAGTAACGAAGTATTTCCCGTCGAGGAAAGTCCTCAGGCGTCTTGGTAGTGAGCCGTGTTCGGGGTGATTTGATTCCGGGCTTCAAAATTGTCATGGACTTGATGGTTTGGCATTCGATGACTTCTTGAGTTTTCCAATGTGACCTACTACTCGTGGGCACCACCTCAAGCATCGAAGTACTCGCTGTAGATTGGAACTCGGAAACACTTCTTCCACAGAGAGTCATCAGCAAGTGGAATAGCCTTCCGAAAAATGTTGTTATGTCTACTAGTGCGAATGCCTTCAAGAACGCCCTTTATTTGTTCTTCAAATTGTGGGCGAATTATGTTCCTTATGATAGTTCGCACTTTTTGGGTTGTAGTTTTCAGTCCCTCCCTCACTGAACTGAACTAAGCTGAACTAACCAGCTCATTGAATGCCCCACGATTCGTTCACACACACAAAACACACACGCTGGGAGTAGTTTTCATAGGAATTATACGCCTCCACTGATTACTGAGATATTCTTCACCTATCCTGAATAATCATGCGATACAATTTTTGCAACCAAGGGAGCACGGCTTCCTTTCATGTTCCTTTTTTTTACTGAGTGCAAATGTGAACATTTCAAAGTCCATAAATGGACTATAATAGACCGCATGTGGTGGCAACACCGTAATGTTGAGACTTATAACTTTCCGAACGTATCATTACTGGCGATTATCTGCAATCGTGACTTAGAACTCATGTGTGTACGTTTTAAACATGCATCAAATAGTAATGCTTTTATTATTGACTAGGAGTCCGAATAACGCCTCAAACCCGAATCCTGATAATATAGACCTACCCCGTTCATACGAAGACCAACAAATCATTTCACTCAATAAAATATTTACCCCCCGGAATGTGCTTAACACGGTAATCCACAGTGCCACAGTCGTAAAATACCACGAAACAACCGTCGTTTAATATTGGACGTTGGCAGAACGAGGCAAGCGATATCTTTTTACGACACAACACAGGCATCGTACTTAGAGAATATTTAATTGACTCTTCGTGGTGGTTTTAATCAACATGGGAACATTACCGGTACTATGAAGAAAGGTTGCGAGGAACGAAGTGTATTTCTTGAAATATGCCCTGACGCGAATAACGTTTGCTTGAGATGGGTTCCGCGACGATTTGTCGCCACTTTAGCCCCTTGAACGTATTCAGCATGTTACCATGCACTACTTATCTATTTAAGTATGCTTTTATCACAGGTGTATTTGCAACATCAGGAACTAGTAACTATGTGTAGAGGGAACAATTGAACCACACTTGAATGTGACAAAACTTTGCGACCTAAAGTGCCTGATACGTGTATTTCTAACTTGTCATCACGGACGCGTTTTGATATTTGAGTATTATCATTTTGTTTTTTCTGTTTTGCTATCAGAATTATGCAATCATGCCCTACATTCATATCGAACATCCATCGTCCTCTCGGCTACACATGACAGTGTGTCATCGAAAGCTTTATCCGGTATAGGTACACAGTACCCATTCGCACCAACAGTAAACTGAAGAGGAAGGAAATCTCCGCCGCACTTGGGCTCACACGATTTACCTTGCAATCAGCGAACTGCGCTTCATCGAGTCATGTAAATACTGCCTCGGAATGATTGACAGTTTTTTAAATTTTTTCTGTGACAAATACCGACTTAAAATTGTATTAGAGGTTAGCACTCGCGGGTTGTAGCATGCGTCAACTTCGCAATTGCGAAATTGCTTTCCATATGCTCCGTGGATGTTTTGGAGGTACCAAGTTTTAAGCTACCTTTGCGGAGCACGATATTGTTATGAATGAAATGGGTCAATACTACGTTCAAACTCTTCAAAATATCAGGTAATACTCCCTCCCTAGAGTTGACGCCCGGATACTCTCTTGATCCACAAATCGAATATACGGGAGTGTGACTTCCTTTGGAACCTATACATTATTCGCGTATAAGGTAATCTGGAATACACTCTGGTGTAGCGCATCCGCTTTTTTCACAGCACACTAGAGTTCAAGTTAAATTGTATTAAATCCAAACGTTTGAACGTCAATACACGTTCTTAAACGCATCCCATCGCCGAAATGCAGTTGACTGGACGGTTAATCTACCATGCCCTATGATATGCCGTTTTTGCTAGCGGTCGAATCTTCGTCTGAGATTTTACTGATACGTTGTTGTGGCACCGTTCAGGTATATTTAGATTAACTATGGGTCGTTGAAAGTTGAGTTAAGGAAATTCCTCGCCATATCCTTCCACGCGCGGCTTTTTTTTCAGACCCAAGTACCGGGTCAACCACAGGACTTGGAGAAGGTTACATTCGATTTGCTATATACTCATATACTGGCAAGTGGATTTTGCTAGAAAGCCTGGATTCTTCATGCCGACGAACTCCAATATAACCAAAAAGTAGGCCTAGTGATCCTTGACCTGCTTGATCAAGCTAAGCATTGTCCTTCACATGCCTGAGGATTTAGCTATAGGGATCATTATTATGGTACCCATTATTGGACTCACAACCTATGAACTTCCGCCACTCGAAATAGGTGTTGTTTACGCAAAGCCAAAATACTTCCACAATATCCTCATTCTCTCCCAAGCTGACCCGGTCAGCCTGATCGGACCAGGCATTTCTGGACTTTCATCTGGATTTCCATACTTTTGACTTCTCTTACCTCAATCCTTCACCTACAGGAAACAATACGATCATGTACTATAACGGAAACCATCATATAATTCATATCCACCCATTTGGGGTCGCGTCATATGTTACACGGCTATGCGTCCCCATACACCACCTGTTGATGACACATAATTCCTACGGCCTCTTCAAGGAATAAAAAAACATTGCATGGATGTTTTTTTCTTCTGGAAAATGATAGCAGGAAAGCTAGGTCAAGTCATATATCCCGATAATAACTTGTTTTGAATTCGGATCTTGAATATGCTCCAAAGTCATTTTTTTTTTTTCTGGCAACAGACCTTGATCGTCGGCAAAAATACAAATATTATCAAATACCCATGACAGTGATATCTTGACGTTACATTTTATTCTCTGCACAAGCCTCTTTAAAGAAGATTGGCAGTCTAGCTCGGCCTAGACAAGTGAGGAAAAGAGGTCCTACATAAGTTGGGGCTTGCGTAGTACGTCCATAATATAAGTTAGGTTCTGTATATTCATGGAAAGGAAACAAACCGGAAAAGCCAGAAGGCCTTAGTGATTTCTTGACTATTCCTAATTACTCTATGACCAGATAAAATTATTCCAGAAGTAATATTGGATAAAGGAGTACATGGGACACCACCAACTCCTTGATAGGACTAAGAGTATGGACTTATCGTGTCCACAAGGTCTCATACCTTGACTATGGTGGCTTCATATGACCTCTTGACCTGATCCAAGAGAAGGGATCGTTGTACTTATCATGTGAAACCCACATACCAAGGGAAGCTCGATCCTCCAGGTGGGGTGAAGTTATGGTGTCCACGAGCTGAAATAGCCAAAATTTTAGTGTATCTCAATTATCCCATTTTTTTTTTTTCACAAGGAGTGCCCTTGCTCTTCCAAAGACAATAGGGTTCTTGTAGTCCCCACGAAAAAGCAGTATGCAGCATTTCCCTTTTGATGGGCCAATAGTTCTAGAGTATCGTGTCGACACGGATTTATTTAACTTGATCCATCAGGTGGTGTAAAGTTACTGTGTCCAAAAAGTTAAATTGGCGAAACGGAAAATATCAGTTTTCACAATGACCCATTTTTTCAACAAAATGATGCTTGCACCTGCTTTACACCAAAAAATAACGAAGTTCTTGTACTCCCCATGAGGAAGCGCTATGCCGAATTTCATCTTGACGACGAAGCGTTCTGGACTTTTTGGTCCCACAAGGTTTCGATCTACTTGAGTATTACTCTTATACCTGGATAGGTCAGAGGTCCAGTATGGACAAATCTGTAGAGAATCTAGCTGGATTTGGAGGACGAGCTGGAGGGTTAGGCATTATAGTCCCTAGTACTATCTTTGTGGAAAGGGATAAGTACCACTACCAATAGGGACACTCACTGCACCAACTAATATCTGAACGATTTGAATCACCCCATAAAATAAACTACACATAAGCCTGTAGATTGCACAAAGACTAAACAGGTACACCATCATGAGAAGCCCACTAGTCTGGCGGCCCGAGGTAAATTCGGAGGAAAATTACGTTGTTCACGTTCTTGACACGGATTAGTCCGTTGTCGTTCTGTAGTAGAAGGTACCTCGGTGGAGAATAGGTGTTACGCAGGGAACACCTGTGATGGAAGCTGTGCCACCTTGACGTACCAACTAGCGCCTGGCTGACTATCCTACAATTTCTATAGCTGTAACACTAATGGTCACGTGTACCTTCACTTCCGACCTGTCGTTGCGTTGGCTAGCCCTCGATTTGAGGTAATAGAGATGAGGCCCAAAGATGAGTCGTAAGACAAGTGTCTTTGCGGGACTATACATAATAGTTTAGAAAGCGCGTCCTCCGAAAGTGACAGGAATTCGGAAAAGGTTTTGGGCAGCCAGCGTGTCAGATGCAGTGTGGAACAAGCTCTCCATATCGTATGTTTTGAGTCTAGTTTCAAGGGCTCCGTTTACTGAGATGATATTTTAAATACCCATTTATGTGTGACATTGTATAGCAAATATTTCAGGTTGATATTCACTGCTCATTTGGAAATACATAGCGAGAAGTTAAGAATAAATTATTCATCATCCACTACCACTCACATTCCGAATTGTTCCGAGAAAAAAAAAACGGAAACGAACGACACAATTGCGTTTTTACAATCCGACAAGCGTGGTCGCTATTTTCGTATAAAGGGCAAACCATTTTGGTCTTTTTTTGGTCCTATCATTTCCACGATATCGAAAAGCACTTAGGTCACCAGGAAAGGCCAGCATATCAGCAGTTACATGATCACTCACGAAATTGCCATACTGAATAAAAAGAACTTCCAGGACCTTTAACGATTCACAGCGACTTTTTAGCCAACCAGGTTCCTTTGCTCAAAAATAAAGACCCACCCGACACATGTTATTAAATACACTGGAGGTTGCAAATAATAGAAAAACTCACAGAATGCAAACAAAAATCAAGTTAAATATTAATTGCTTCCTGAGTTTAGGTTCGTCAATTTGTAGTGAATTGATTTGGCCACTGTCATTTTAAAATGTACGCTATGGTATTATCAACCTATAATGCTCTTATATTAATATCGACCTTTAACGCTTGCTATCAGTATTCCAATTAAGTTGCCAGAACCGTTCGCGCGGTGTGCAAATAATACTCACAATGTTGGACTAATGTTTGGTCTTCTTCCGTCATTCAACCGCCTCACACCATATTTTGGGATAGCGGTATCTCTCCCCCCCGTTTCACTACCTCGTCTATTCCTCTCGTAACCTTGAAAACATTTCAGATATTAGTGATTGAGTCTTCTTCCATTTTAGGATCAATCACACCGTGTATCCGGTAGCCGTATTCATGACGCATAGGAGAAGATACTTGCGATTTATATCCGTTGCGTCCATTCTCCGAAGAAAATATTGGTTCATTAAATGAGGCTAACCAATAGGTCCAGACAGTTGCTCTTGGGAAACTATTGAGTAATGATAGATGACGGTTTTAATTCATGCTGAACATGGGTTCAAATTCTGATATATTCAATGTTATAATTAACAAGATAGCGAAGTTTATACGAATATTTGTCGGAATGATCTGTCTGGATATAGTGTATACCTAAAACGAGTGTTTATGTTTTCTTTTCGGAAAATAGAAAGCTCAATATAATCTCAGATTCTCGATGTGAAAAACGATCTACTCAATATGCTGTGGTGTGATGATTGTTGACAACGCCGACTGCCTAAGACCGTAACCCCACTGAAGTTATACGAAATGATTTAAGACGTAGGCTATCTGTCTGGTTATAGTGTGGTATACACTATATCAAGACGGATAAACCTAAACCCGCCACCGCCTCACCAACTAATCACTCACCTAACTATCCAAGCAACTAGTTTACAACAGGTGAAGAGAGACAGGCATTGTTGAGATATAGGCAGCTTGAAGGTCCTTGCAGGAACTGCTGGAGTAGAGGCGAGGACGACACACAGTCGCCTATCAGTTGCCACTATCACGTCACCAACGCCCCCAACATTAACAACGCTACTTTTATATTAACATTCGCGAACGGGGCGAGAGTATTTTGAAATAGGTGCAGTTTTGTTCGAATTACCTCTCGGTGGAGAGAGTATATACTGATCTGATTTTCGGACGGCACCAGATTTACAGAGACAATAAGAAGGCATGGTTGAGCACGAAGGATCCCAGTCCACACTAGTACGATGCAAGAAGAGGAGATCAACAACGAAACACATAACAGTCGAACAGTGCGCGATCGGTAGGAGATGTAAGCTTTCGAAAAACAGCTGTTATCGGTATTGCATGGTTTATATGATACAAATTTGAATTATCCGAGTTTATAGAGATTGACAATTCTTGAAGTAACGTGGTTGACATTTAAGGTCCTGGATAATTGTCATGTCCTTTACATTTACTTCGGAGGTAAGGCAAAACATGGGTAACTAAAAGATGATATCAATGGAATCCATTCCGTCTTATCCCGGTCAATTTGTGACAGTTATCGGATTTTGATATAAATAATGCTAGGGCATCAATTTTTCATGCGATTATTAGACTTGTCACAGTTGCACAACCAGACCTATCTACTTACCGGCTCGACAACAAACAAATCGTTCACTTGTAGACAACCGTGGTGGCAACCTGGAGTGCCTCAATAGTTGTTGACAGACTGCCGTGAATATGTTGTTGATTCACAGCACGTTACAGTGATCACGGCCACGTACTCGGCTGTAGCTTCAACAAAAGGCAAAGCTGACTTTGAAAAAAAGATAGCTTCATCAACAGCATTTAGGGGCATATCGACTCAATAATTGAGGCTACTCTTATAAAACGAAACAGTGACCTATGATCTTATCGAATGCGTTAGCAGCCATTGCTGATTGATGATTCGGACGTAATGTGACTGAAACATGTTGGACTATGTAAGACATTAATCAATGCTTTAAATGCTATGAATCATATATACTTGAAGAGATTTCGCCTGATGTCAGCTGTGTATCCTGATGCATGAACCTTGGTCGGAAATTGGCGAGAATCCTCCATGTACAGCAGGCCTACATCAACTTCATACCTTTTATTTGGGAATATAGTCAGGATAATTAGCTAGGCCTACAACCGGCCAGAGATTCGTCGGCTACTGTGGGACTATGCCATAACGACACAGAAAATAATATCTGGTACCTGGTAGGGTCACAAGTTATCATGTTGAAATGTCAGGAGTCACATACGCAAACCATACTGTAAATGTGTATATGTTGCCGTAATGTACCTTCCTATATTCAGGTCGATTTTTTTTCATATCGTGTGACTGCTTGCAGTTTGGGTTGGGTTGTAATTACTTTTGTTGTAATACCGCACCTCCAGAGTAGGATTGGTAAGCCGTGAACCTATTTACACTTTCACTACTCGCATTACGAATCGATATCTGTCGTAGAGTGATCCTCATGATTCGTGTTATCCGGGGGGGGCCCAAAACGGGGGGGCCAATTACTGTGTGAAATGGAAATATGAATTCATGGATGAGAACCAACTCGTATCATTCCTAATTGATGGTTCGGTGTGCCTCCGTGTAGCCACCGGGAAGGTCTGTATCAACGTCGGCTTCAATTTCACTCCATGAGGATTACATGGATATGCAAGGTCAATCCACATGAAGTTGTTGACCCTTCCATCAACTTTTTTTATACCTATTAACTGATTTGCTCAACATAAAGTGGTTGTCTGAGAAGCTACGGGCGAAATCAATTCTTATCTGTGTGGAGTCATTATAGACCATTTGAATTTACAAAGAACTGACGGGTACATATTATTCAGCGCAAGCTGTCGGAACGGCTTTGCAAATATTCAATTGAAAACACTTATCCTAAAGTCCGCATAAACAAGAATGGAAAATGCATGTTAAGTTATCGGGTAGCTGCAGTGCGCGGCGAATTAGGGCAGATCAGCCAAAAGGTTAAGAGATATGTGAATGAGTCTTGGCTTTCATAGAGAGCTAAAAAAATATCACTACAAGAATTGGAAGGTTGACTGCACTCGCACAAATCGCATCCTGTTTTTGTCCTGTCTTGCAGTGCCATACAATCCATTAGTTCCTCGACTGATATAAAAAAAAAAAGGACAATGTGCTGACTGAAGCGATATGGGTGAACGCGGTTTGCAGAAGAACCGTCCATTATGTATGACGACTGTGTACCACCAGAATCTCACTGACCGCAGCACACATAGATTTTGAGCTGATGGTCCATAAAACATATTGCTACTAAACAAATGCAATAATCACCCCAGGCATCTAGATACACTACTCTCACTTACTGTTAACTCGACTTTAAGATAACCGTGTCGTTGTTGTGACAGGAGGACATAACACATACTGACAGGACATCCATTAAGTAACTATCACACGCTGGTTAGCTCCGTCAAGGCTATACATACACCATGCTCGTTAACGTCCCAGAATACTCTGATTTCTTACCGTACCATAATTGAATATCAACATCAGTCTTGAGCAGCTGAGTAAATGGTATCAGTCGTGTATACACCACACCATAGTTAGGTGGAAGCTGGCTTCACGTTGCACTATATCGGACGTTGCACTCTCACATCGCCTGTGGCGAGTTCTGGGTCCTCCAGCCATGACGAGTAATTACTCGCTGCAACTCGCAGTCATCCACGTGCGATATCACTGAACGTCTCGCTTTAAATTTTGAATTGTTGGTGCTCATAACTTGTATATATAGGCATGAATGTATACAAGTAATACTCGGAATATTGCGTGTATGTATACAAATGTTCGAAAATGGTTTAATCCGCTGGCAGGAAGGACCATTTTATTCTGCTTTTAGCTGCATGGTTAGCTCTGGTATCATCTTGAAACCCCGCTCTATTCCTCTCCATTAAATACAACCATGTTTTATACATCTCTTAATCTTTTTTCCCCTGGTAAAAGCCAGTGTTCAGAGCGATTTCCTGCACTAGTACCAATTCCCATCTCAATACAACAATGACACACACGTAACAAGGGTTAGTGATTCCTTGAAAATGGTCATCACATTACTGTTGTTGTACAGACATCATGGTCCGATCTCGGAATCAGGGAACTATAATACAAATCTTATTTTGAGGGGATGTGTTGAATGAAATGAATAATTTATGTTTTCCTTTCGTGTAACCATTTCATTCGGTGAATTTAAATTTCCGTTATTCACTCGAATTCGGCTGCTGAACAATCCACTTTTCACCCTTTTACTCAACTTTCTACTTTCTACTGCACTAGCGTGAAAAACAGCATACATGAACAAGATATCATTGTACATTTAATTAAGATCACATATATTTGATATTTGCTGCTCCATGTCAAAACAAAAACACAGACAAATTCGCATTAGTGTCAAACATGTTTATTGCATGTTAGGAACTATTAAAATTAGATCAATTACGACTGGAGCTATACTCAGGATTCATTCAATTATCATACCGTGGGTACACCCACAAGTCCCTCACCGGTGCTGAATCTGATCATTTTCTCAATTGTCTCGTTTGTTGTGCATCTGGACTGACTTCACATATATAAATATATTCATATATGTTCGTCACGACCTTCGAGTTTGCCATGCTTTTAGTGCATCTAAGTTCAGCACTTTGCATAGTACTCCACTTATATACTTAAGTGCAATTGGGCGTGCAGCGGTTAATCTGCCTCACCTTGACACGACATCATTTCTTATAACAGACGTGGGTGTGTGTTCTCTAAAATAAAGGTAGTAAACACGTTGGTTGAGAGCTGTCGACAATCCAGGAACCTTGACAACGAATACAGGGACAGATAACCAGCTTTCCCTCAAATCTCAAGAGGAAGGTATGTCCGTGCATCCCTGTCAACATGTGTCGTTCCGATCCATTTGACTGATATCAGTTTGCAGTGAGCCTGTGTTCTATATAAGTTCTCTCCTGTATGACAATGAACTAATCGCAGGCACCTTTACACCACCGCCCCTGACCAAGCAAGCGCAGACTTCACTGGATCAGCTACATACACTGCAATATCTGCATTTCGAAAAAGCATTATGTTCGATATTTCGAATGTTAGATTGGTCGCAGCCTAACAAGCACTTCTGCATTACACAACAGATAGGTTGTCTGCTAGTCAATTCTTATCTCAAGACTGACGGAAGGGGGTGGAGAGCTAAACTGGGATAAGTTAGCGCTTTTTGAACGACATCACTTGTATTCTTCCCATATTGGTAGTGTTGTAATGAAAATCTAGAGAATCTGCGCGAAAACAGCTGTCAAATGTCCAATAAATTGTAAAACAAGATTGGGATTTCGAGTCGATGTTTGTACATCTGCGTCAAAGTACAGTAGGAGCCTCGGGTAAGATCAGCGTTGTGGCTATCCGATTTTTACCCTTTTATAACGTCTAATTAAAAAAATTAAAAAAAAAAAAAAACGATTATCAGTTCTGAAGAATGGTTTATGCAGAATGAATCACAAATAATAAAAAAGCTATCGTTGATAATCGGCCCTGTCTCAAATATTGCATTTATACCTACACCTGCGTCACTCATAGCTCATTTTATGGTAACGTTTTCGTTAGGTTCAACGATGCTAACACGCCTCATTTGTATTATATCTAGTGAAAAAGCTTTAAGGAACCATTCGATATCGAGTAGCAAATGTGCACGATGTGTGTATTTTACTGTGTTCTATCACTACTTCCGAGAGTAATAGCGTCTTGTACATCTGTTGGCAAAATTATATACAGAGCATAGCATAGCGGGAGCACAAGCGGAAAGAAAGTTTTTATTTGTTTTTTTTGTTTTTTAACCCACATACAGAAGCGATCATCCGAAGAGATGGATTGTGCTCATTCAATTGACAACTTCTGGGCGTGGGGGCCTTTACATGTTTATACTGGCGAACATAACTTCCACTTCTCCTGCTTCGGTAATAATACCTTTCATGACGATTAGACCAAGGTGAATGAATCGCTTCGCGCGTGTACGACATCCGTGTATCTAGGCACGTCTCCCGTGTTTGTTGTTATCAGCAGAATAAACAGTAAGGACATTTGTGATTCGTTTACTATCCTGAGCCTCCTGGATTATCTGTGGTTGACTGCGATGGCGTGATTTGTTTAATGTACCTCCCTGTAATTACATTTGATGGTAACTTGTCTTTTCAATTGGATGTGCTAGAAAAAATGGAGCGTTTCGTTTCTTGGCTTATCAACATACAATCCGAATTTTCGGTGTTCGAAATAGTGTATTGACTGAGCTAGTGGAGGTAGTTCAACCGGAGTGGTATTTCTAAGAGTACGTAACACGTAAAATTGCTTTCACTCAGACATACCATTAAGGCAACCAAATCCAAATGTCATTCATTTTTGTTGAAGTGGAAGAGCAATCTCGAAATTAGACAATAAACACGCTGTACCCGTATATCGCTTTCAGAATGCATTTTGGGGAAAGAGGATTGGGGGGGGGGTAGGGTTCAAATTCACTTTCATGAGGAGGACATGTTTTACATCAATTTCTACATGTGTTATGTTAATCAGAACGCTATTCAAGGAGATTCGCAGCCTAATCAACTCTCCCTGCGGTGTAATTCGATTAGTTTTCCCACTCATTATGACTGTACACCGCAGTCGTCCTATTAGATGTTAGTGTACGGCATTTTTTAGGTGCGCGTTGATCGGATTAGGAATCGAGTAAATAAGGTTCTGGTTAATAGGATGAATACTCGGCAATAAATACAATGAAATGAAATAAAATGTCTTATATTTTAGTCGCCGAATTCAGCCAACGTTTTCTCGTACTTGCCTCAACTGAATTGCAAATTCCACAGTGCGGCGAGATCATGTACGAGATTGTCGCATTGATAACGTTAAGTGACATGCTACTAGGAATTTACATAAACGGCGAGCAAGGTGAGAGATTGCTATTGTATATATACATAATTTTTACATGACAGACGCAGCTGTTTACCCCAGGCGTTTAGCCCACATATGCTGTGCGCAAATATTCAGATCGAACTCTCTCGTTGTGTACTCTATGGCTGTGAATGCTGAGTGTTCGTCTGGAAAGACTTTTTTACCATGCTTGTTGATATACTCATAACAGGCTACAGTAGTAACGGTATTTCATAAGTTCCATATTCTCTAGGCTGAACGACTCAGGGCATCATCAAAATGTGTACTGATGAGTATTGATGTTACAAAGGTGTAATAGCAACATGGATAGTCATATACTAACACAATTAGGCATATTGTTTGTCTGTCGGTAACACCGAATCATTGTGCAGATGTTTAGTTTTGTTTTGTATTTAGGTATGGAGACATAACGAAGTAGCTATCATGTTTCGCTAGGATTAATTCGATTTCGCCCTCAAGCCACTTTCCACGCCTTCCTTCTGACCCCAGGTTAATTTGCTTCGATTGTCTGAAAAACGGAGACGTTACTTTTTTTTAATGCGCATATAAGGTCAGAAAAGGCCTCTATAATGGCAACCCTCGAAACCTCAAATAACGACCAAATAACAAACCCAAGATCAGTGAGGCCAAATCAATAAATCATTACACCAATAATGAGTCCAACAAGTCGTCCAGCCTCGTAATTAGTAAACACGGGAAGCCATTGGAGGCCGTGTCCCAGTACGATTCGCAGAGTAAACTCCACGAAAGATGGCACCTTGGCCAGTTGGTGAATCACAAGCAAGACTTTTTACGACACACAGACACAGAGGAGGAACGTATGGGCAGATAGGTAGACGTCTTGGGGAGACCAAAGTGATTTCTTTAGACATGTTTATATGTGAATGGTTGGAAAGCAGTTCATTCCAAATTAATGTAGAATAATTGGTTGGCTATTATTCAGAAGGCTTTATACTGTTCACCCTCTATCGAGTCGGATATCGGAGAGGATACGGTCACCAATTAGGGAGCAGAGCACAGGTGGGACGCCGAGCAAACAATGACCAAAAGGACACCCTATAACACCTCCAGCGGATTAACTCGTGGTGGGCATGACGTCACGTCAGCCTGCCCCCATGACGAAGAGTTAGAAATTGAAGTGAATAATGATAGTAATGCAAGAGCAGTACTATAGAATTTCGCACTGCTGCAAGGATTATGATGCATTCGATCGCTGCTCAGTGAAGAGTGAAAGGTATAATTTCCAAGGGTTGATGACGCTGGTATCGAACATGTCCCACAAAGAGAATAAAAAAAAATATCCCGAATATTCCTCTGTTTTCTTTTACTGAAAACCCTTGATCGTCCCTTGATCATGATCACACAATGTTTAATGTTATGATTCTCTGCACACTCCTTGAAGTCATCGTATGATCATAGCATGGCGCTGCGTCATCCCGATGAACTAATCCTGGGAGCATCCCTCTGAGAGTGGGGAGCAATACTGGAAGACACGCGTTAAGATTTTCCTTTTGGGTTGGTGCATGGCGTCCGCTATGTGCGGTGCAAAATTCTTCATATGGATATGGTTTCCGTGCTTTCGTGTTATGGGTATTGACACGTTAGAAACACCGAGGGTGCAGCGCGCAATAATTAATCTGGTTGTGAACAGTCCCGATGAGTTATTTGCCCTGGGGATTTACTGGTCCACGAACCAGTCCTATATTTTGAATATACCATGGTTTCATCGATAGTAGTTAGGGCGCACTGTTAATACAAGCGTTTGTCGGCAACTTGTCTAGTAAGTTTATGAACTGCCAGAGCATGAATATTTACAGGCCAGGGACCAGAATGCAATTTTATTGACACTTTGGTGGGAGTTGCAGCGGAAGCGTTTCAAAGAGTTCCGTATGTGTGCCACGTTTAACTAACTGAAATATCATTAGAAATATTCCGGTGAATGGTTTCGCAAGCTACCTCAGCAACCATTCCACTTTCTATTGGTACAAGGGTAGCATTTATGGTAACTGTTTCGTTATTTTTTGCTCGTAATTCACGTCACCGTGTCGAGCAGATAAAGGAGAAAGGTAATCCATTGTAACTAGAAGTATATATAAACAGTGTGGCTTTCGAAAGTCCCCGTAGTTGGATGACTTTTATCACGTTCTACCACTTCTATTGTTTAGAAATAGGTCTGTATCAGCCAACTGCACTTATCTCCACAATTGGTATATTTCACAAAACCAAATTGCTACCCTTCATTAGGTTACATATGCCAATGACATATTGCGACCAGATCGTGTTGAACAACGAGGATAGCAGAGCCTCATTATGCTGACTGAATAAACTATGAAACCCACATGTTCCTCTGTCTCCCCGAGTCCTATCGCACAAATACGGAGACAAAAAAGACATGCCTATGACTTGGTGAATGACGAGATCGTCAGACTTATGCTGATATTCTCAGATGTACGACTGGGTGGAAAATAATACAAACGATAACCATCAATTACCCATCTACCCGTTAGGACAGCTAAGTCGGAGGATAGCAGTTTTCATAAAGTCCAGTTAGGTTGTGCTGGATAACCCACAACAGTAGTAGGTACCATGCCCTCACTGCCGGCATTAGCACTGCGCCGCGCGGCTAGCACAATTTTTGTCGAAAAGCCTCGCTAAAATATCTTAAAACCACCACCAACCTGAGCCTTACAGTGCGAGGTTCTAGCATATCTCGGCAGTCATCGTCAATGAGATTCACAGGAATTACATTTGCACCCCCCCCCCCCGCCTCCAACTGTATTACAATTGCTTTCAATATTATTGTTACCTAGAAGTACTGTTTTGGTTGGGTGATGTGACAAGGGACGTGAGTGGCGATTAAAATTAAGGACGGGTATTTCCAAGTGTTCGCAACTTATCGAACCTGATACACATTAGCATATGACATAAAGATCTCTCGATATCTTCGATTAGGAGCTGGATACGATTCTCAGTTACGTTATTACTCAAGTGAAACACGTTCTACAGCTGACAGTGAATTAACGGCTGTACGCAGGGGTATAAGAGGTGCCTTGATGAACCATACTGGCTTTCCGACCCGGGAAGTGAACGTTAAAAGCCTCGGCAAATATAATGTTGTCAAGACAACTACAATCACACCATATATCAAATGCTTACACACTCTGCATGTATTCCATCAGCTTAGTAGCAACTGCTGGTGTATATTCAGTTCTCACAGAGGTAGTTCATCAGTTTCCAATGATTATTGAATAATTTGATTTTTTTAACGCTTTGTGGACCCTTTTCAATGACGACGGTGGTTTTTTGGATTTTCATATTCACATTCAATTTTTTTTTTTTTTTTTTTTCTAACTGTAACCTACTCGACGGACAAAACACACTCTCTCGAGTAGGAAAACTAGTTGCAACCCGATGCTACACCATGCAGACACTATCCTAATTAATGCAAAGTCAGCCGAGCGTCCTGTAGTCCAGACCTCCCGTGAATAGTTTGGCAGCTCGTAAAGCGGTAGATCGGTCAGTTCCCGGATAAGCTAATTCATCATTTGTGGGGAGCCCGACATCGAAGGTCTGATTCCACATTGTTATGAGCAAAGGCCTACTAGGACCCCATATTGCAGATTGGCTTGAGGCGCATTATGACTGCGAATATGTTATCCGCAGACTACCTTTTCGGAACTTAATGAATTGTCAACTAATATTTTTCTGCGGCAAATGAATGCAAGCCCCTACAGTTGACAATGCTAGTATCGCTTTACGTCATGGGCGAGGCTGCCGGATTACGCGGTTAGGTAAGGATTGCACTAACCCCGAGGGACTGTAAATCACTAAATAGCCGCGATATTTCATGAGCAAAGTCCTTGAGGCTCGTATGGTTTATACCTGTTACCTTCTTCTCCGAGTGTTACCGGAGAGCAATTAATGATGACATCCGTGTGTATTCCGAACAACGCGAACGGAAGAGAAACTATCAAATCATCATTTTTGTTATTTATTTGGGCAGGTAATCACACAGTCGCGCAAATTCACAACCCTAGCTCGATGTTAGATAGGAATATCGACGTTGATAGTTTGTCTCATTTACAGCAATATTTGGATACCAATGACCACCTTTACTTTTGAAACCCCATACGCCATATTCATAGTCTGATATCAAGCTTTTCAGAAAGATTTTAGAACGTTTACTATTTATTTTCGATACATCTTGCAAAGTATCATATAATATGCAACAGCATTTGCTCGAGTGCGGCATGACCTCTGGAAGTGATTTGGAATTCTGGGTGTCGTAAATGCACTTAGGATCGCATCAAATTAGTTTAATCCAAAGAACTCCTTCACATGACCCAACATAGTCGATCAATAAATATAATGCTACTCCCGCTATTTCTTTTCATTTTTTTTTCATTTTGACTGCTATTACATGGCATTTGATAGTTACAACGGTACCGGAAGCCTATACTTATCGAGGAGACCATCAAGAACACTCACAGTTAGTGTGGATCTCGTCTGTAACAAAACACTGAATTCAATCCTTCAAACTTTTAACGCAGTGTTAGTACCTATAGGCGAATACCCATCAACGAAGAGCGAATGTCGCGCTGATTACATTTCCATCGTAGTTCATTGATGCATAACACGTATCAACCCGCTGATTTAAGTGGTCAGTGTTTTTCCAACTTGACCGTTGACGTAGAAAAGCTGACATCCTGTCAATCGTCGCCTACTGATTCTCATTGCGGTATACCACATAGGTGTCACTTAGTTGTGATGATATGCAGGTGTGGTCCCCATTTGTAAAATGCAGGTAAAGTGGGCATAAGTCACCAGTGGCGATATTGGGAGGTTTGGTGAGGGCATCATTCGAATTCGTTATAATGTCCTTCGCGATGGGGGTCCAAGAGAGTACACCACGTTGTAAACCATCACGAGCACGCTTCTATATATGTACTGAACCTTGGGTAATGTAAAACTGAGAGAAAACTTTTGCTTCCCGTGTAAATGTCTATATCCTCCATTCCGAGGGAAACATTTAGAACATACTCGAGGAGATGAAATTGATTATATTAACTATTAGAGCTTGAAATGCTTTGATACCATTAAGATGGCTGAAGGCTGTAATCCACACAAGCAAAAGAATCGGTCAACTCCGAATGTTGAGAAGAAAAAAAAACATGTCCTTTTTTATGTTATGAAAACAATTAACACGATGAATAACTGCAGAATAAAATACGAAAGAGGGGTTTTATATAATTGCTAATGGAACTAGAGGGTGTTGAAATATTTCACGTGCATTGCGCGGGATAGAAATGCACTCTCATCAATAAAAAATGATGTACAACGATGCAATGTTTCTTGGTTCAATTGAAATGTATGCATTAATTCATTTGCAAAATGATGAATTTCATGAGTGGGAACTGCTTATAGTGACAAAGGCATATGATCCAGGGCGAGGGAGGGGGGGGGCGGAGGGAGGGCGGGGGGAGGAGGAGTGGCCTATTTCCACAGGAAAACTGCGGAGGGGAAGAAATATCATTCCGCCTCCCTCCCTTCCCACGGCCAAAAAAACTTTTTAATTCTTCAGTAAATATATTGCCAACAACATTCATTTAGGCCTGATGCTGTTTCCGGTATTTTCCTGACGTTTCGCAAGTGCCTACACTGCGCCCTAGGTTACGTGTGCCATCGACTACTCATCGTACAACGAGAACTACGTTGTTTATGTCATGGGAGCAGGTCTCTGCGGTTCTACACTATCTGTTCGTCGGAGGGGATATCATTGTACATATCACCATCAGGCAGTGCAAATAATTATTCAGTGGATAATCGAGAGTGTCTTTCTAGGGGAGTCCAAGTTTGGATGGTGACTGTGAAACCAATATTCATAGTCTCATTTCAACATGGGAGAACCTGTATTTGGGTAATGTCGGTATTCGATGGAGGGAACTAACTGCCTATGTCTATGGCTATTATGAAATGGTATCCGTATAGTATGATAATTCGACATAAAAGAATTAAACCTGCATATTACAGCTTACCGAAAAAAAAAACTGCTGGGGGTATGTAATGGTATAATAGCGGTAATATCATAAATGTGTGGACAGACTCTATGCCAAACGTCAGGATAATCCCATCAGAACTAACAAAAGTAGGCTATATTTTCAGCTGATTTCCCTCTACATGCGACCCATTGGTCGACACTTCACACAGGAACATCGTGTTAAAATGGGGTTACCTGTAGATTTGGATTTAAAATCCCGAATATACCGTATCTCTGTTGTGGTTCTGCAGTTGTCCTCTCAGTGTAACTCTCAAATTTTCTCAAAATTTCTCTTATGTAACTAATAGAAGACCTGCATACATGATGTATCCCTATATCGCCAAACATAAATATAATGTATGGTTCAAACCGACAAACGGCTGAACAGACAGAGAGGCAAGGTGTCTGCCTGCGACAGCAGATCACAAGCAGCTAAAAATTCATTTTCACACCCTGCGCGAAGCGCTAGGAAGAGATGGGAAAGGTATATCCATCCATCATCCGAAAACAGGGAATCACATTGGTATAAGGTAACTACTTGCCCAGGTGTAGTTCCACTTCAGGTTCACTAACCGACATGTTAATGAAGTTGCCCGAATGATCATAGATCTTTGATGTGTAATATCAAATTCAGCCACACACAAATACCGTACCGTCTTTATTGCCCCATTCCTTCATGCAGCTCCTTAAGATTCATACGTAGGTATTTGTTTGAGTTCGCTGTTGTCCTATAGTTGAAAACAATTGATTAGAGTTTAAATGCACAACGGCAAAGACACCTTATACCTAGCAGGCAGAACGGTTTCAATATTGAGATATTATAACCACTATAAGAGCGCGTTCAGTCAGAATTGTTCCCTTTTTTTTTCTTTTCCAGCAGATACTTTCTCTGAGACGTTGCTGTGTTTACTAGTAGCCGGTTGACACGGGCGTTTGATGTCGTTTACCTTCTACTCTCCTATCAGCTTCATTCACTCATCCGCACGAGAAAAACATAATGAACATTGACATTTACAGTACAAACCCCCGTAGGACTTCGTTTGCTCGATGTCGAACTGAATTGTTGGCAAGACAACGTGGCAGTTGCGACGTCAACGTTGATTGCGCAATCAAAAGTTCGTATGTCTGCAAAAGTTCTCCTTAATAAACCGATCTGGAATTAGTTGCCAACTTCCAACCTAATTCTGGCATAACATGTTTTCTCCAGTTTGAAGGAGTCGAGATTCATAAACTCGTGTGGCGGTAACAACTACCAATGAAAAGCTAAAACAGCTAATCGTTCGCTCTAGCGCCTCAGACATCCTTAATACGAGGAGTAGAAACGGAGAGAATTAGAGGTTGACTCTGGGGTCACCCATGAGCGAAAAATGTTTAGCGCTGAAGTATGTTAACGGCGAGTCAGGAATCCCTTTATCATTCCTCAACAGATGATTACACAAGTTTTCATTTATGGAAATAATTGAGTGGATGTATTTAGGTGTGCTACACTTTTATCTGATGGACTACACTTGTATCCAATGGTAACTAAAATGGTAAAAAATAGGACAGAGAATCCCTCCCCTTAGAATATATTTACTGAGATCAGATGAAAATATTCAAAAAGAATATAAAAAACAGTGTGGCAGGATTGATCACCCGTTTGCAAAATTCTAAATCTACATTGTTAGGAATATAAATAATAGAAATGTTCTCTTAGCGGAATGGATGTTTAAGTGTGCTCCCTCTCAAAATGAGGAATCAAAGGCTGCACTTGAGAAGCCCAAATCATGCGCTGTTCAAGAGACATTTTGTTTGGGGTTGCTGTTGAAAAAAGGTTGGCCATCGGAACGGAGCCGCGGACATTGGCTTGCGCGGTGCGTACACGAACATCCTAAGAAAAAAATCAGAACCTAATATCATTAGTGAAAGCGTGGCTGCAAGGAGAGCGTTAGGTCATTGACTAATTGAAGTATTCATCGTTTTTTAGCATTCCTTGAACAATATTTAGAGGACTTAAGAATAAGGGCTTGGGTTTTTGGGATGGAGTCTCACAGACTCCGGCTCACCATAAACGGCGCCCTAACCAAAGAAAAACATCCCACAGACTAGGTGTAAATTCTCCCCGAACGGAGTGGGTGGATGACCAATTCAACAAGCGACCAGGATTTTTTCCCTTTTTTTCCAAAACGGAGTGCGCTCTTCTCTTTTGAAACCTTATACTAAAGCCATGTGAAAATACGGAGCCATTTCTGAAACGTTGTGGCTGTTTTCGCGTATTTACTGAACAAATCGTATCTGAGGCTACCTGGAAATGCATTATAACAGTATTTTCGTTCAGCCCCGACTCTTCTCTTCTAATGAGACCGTTTCACACCATTGCATTCTTACTAAATACATGAGCGTATTTTTGTCCCCCCCCCCCGTTCCTCGTCCCAGCACACAGTCAGTAGGAGTCGATTGGTGACCCAAATAGCAAATACTTTCGGCACCATAGAGCGGGGGATGGGTAATGCCTGACATTTGATAATGCAAAGTGCGTACGTAGTTCAATCCTTTGACGTCACCGTAACAATATCACTTTATCAATCTTTATGAGCCAAGCAATTAATGCCATAGGCTTCGGTAGACGAGGGGCAATACTGAAATTCGATTAAACCCTAGTAGAAATAAGGCGTATTTGCCGAATGAGACGCCATGATGCCTAATGTCATGCTTAATGGGAATTACCTTTTCGTAGCAGGCTATAACGTATAGAAAACAAACAATTGGTTGAAAAGGGACTTATGTGATATCAGCGCAGGAAGAATCTCTAGGGAATCTAGTAGTCAATATGGTGAAATAATTAGTGCCATTGCCAGCGGAAGGTACATCGGAAGGGGGGGGGGGCGTCGTGTCGTGTGTACCAAAACATTTTCTCGACTCACAATCTGATAACCAATTCGACTGCACAAAATGAAAGTATATCTCGTCCCTCACTCCTAAGTTCTCCCAACTCCATCGAACCTGACGACATCACTAGTATTGATGTTAGTATTCCAACATTATCCCTGATATCTTCGAACTTATGGGTTAGTGCGTTCACCGTTAAAATACAGTTTCAATATAACGAGAACGAGATATAACGGATTTGCACCGTACCTATTCAAATGAGGTATTTCCCTATATACAGCCAGGTCTTTCAGCGGAAGGGTATTTCAAAAATAATGTAATGATATCTTCTTCAAGCGAACGGTCAATTGCGAAAAATGCGCTGTTAAATAATTGAGGAAAGCAGACACGTCATGGTGTGATGGATACGCCCCCTCGAATCTAATATCAATCATTTTACGCATACGTTATTTACTCAGTTCCAAATATTGTTGAATATGTTATTAGCAATACAAACCAACTATGGTGAAGTCCCACGTGGCCTGCGCATGAACTATCGACGTATATTTAGTAATTTACGATTTCCTAATTCTAGTGAACAACGCTGCGTATCCGAAAGCCATGACGTAAGACGACGCTAGTATCTGTGTGGGCAATATTCTCTTCAATCGCTCCCAGAGAAAAATTACCCCAGTAAACGAGATAACCATCCGTATTTAAATATTTAATGGGAGCCGTAGTAAATCGCGAGGATAATAACAGGCGCATTCTCAGTCTCAAATGGCTGACACTTGCCTTTGTTAGACCCAAATTGTATTCTATGTAGGCCTATTCGGGGCTATGACATGTCAATAGGCTATTATTAGACAATGCTGAACAACGAAATGATTATTAGTATATCCTTACATACAATTCCGTGCAGTTTCAGGCCCATGAAAACGACAGAAAGTAGTATTAGGTGTTTCCACATGTCACCGTCCGCTGTTTCATGTTATGGGTAAAACTGCTATTGGCAAGTTAATTGAGCGAAATAATGGAAGATGGTGAGCGCGGTTAGTATGTTGGTCTGCCCAGGCAATAAACAACATTTCCTGAGGAGATACATGTCAAACCCAAAAGGCGTTTCATTTTCATTTCGGCAACGTTATTCTGAATTGCTTTGTAACACAAAGTGAACGTTTGCACCATTTTAACCAAAAAGTTGAGGCTTAGTGATTGGTTAACTAATTTCTGACAGCCTATGGCCAGACAGCCTATAGGCAACATGTGGCATGTCTGGACGAATCCCATTTCTAGAGAAAATGATGCTATGTTGATCAAGCAATAGGGTTCCTGTACCCTCAATAAGAAAGCTCCACACTGGATTTAAAATATCGACCAAACACAGAAACTTCGACCTCGTTGACCCCTCACCAGACCACAAAGTAATGGCACTCATGTAATCATCATGGTGGACACACCTACCGAGTAAGAGCTTCATCCATCAGGTGGGGTCAATTATCATGTTTACAAAGCTGAAATGGCCAAAATAGCAGTCGTTTACAACTGTCTCACACAGGCTACATTTGCTCTTGATACGGATACTACGCACATAATTCAAACTGGAATTAGATTAGACCAAGCATATCACTTTTGTCATTCAAGTTTACGAGGGATTTCTGCCTTGCTGCGGTTGATCTCAGGTGCCAACGGCCTGACCCAAAAACCAAGGAGGGTCCATAATCAATTTTCATGGGGAAACGCCATTACAAATAGAAATCATGAATAAATATATATATTTGACTTTACACAGAATTTCTATTTGTGACCAAAAATGACCATGATCCACATAAAAAAAACAATAGGGCTCTTTATAAGAGATGTTCGCTGAGGACTACTGCTAAATTTCGATGTTCACGTGCAATCGAAAGGAGGATGAGGCCGTCTTCTCGGGTACGCGACACACACACACACACGCACACCCACAAATACACACACTCACATACACACAGACAACAGACCTGCAAGACATACATTCTGGGTTTTTCACATCACGTAGTTGGGGAAGTCACCCCACACAAAGCAGCGACTAATAATGCCCTACATAGCACTCATCAATAGCAGGAGGCTTCATTGTGTAGTCTTATCAACGTCATTATAATTCAAGATGATAATCTATTTAACCATTGGAATATAGACTGTAAAACCAAACGTATTGGAGCACTATGTCGATAACAATTTGAGCTAACTTAAGAACATAACTCAAGATGGATGAGCTCGAACGTGTCCAGACAGCAAGTTACCTGAGATTCCGTGGACATTGGGTTTTCAGTGTATGTTAAAGCAATTGACTCTACAAAACAGACAGGTTCACTGTTTTGCGCTCACACGTCTGCAGCAGCTCAGCCACAGGGGTCCACCGACCTTCATCATCTTAGCACATGAATATTATTCAATCTTCCTTAGATCTAAAAAAAAAAAAAATCCGCATAGAAATATTTTGCTTCTCTTGCTCTTTCGAAAAATATAATGCAAATCCATCTTCCGCACGTTATTACCTAATTTTCCGTTTGCGCCGATTTATAGGCCCCAGTGCTGATTTTTCTCACGCAGCCAGTCATTATTCGACTCTTGTAAGTAGAATAGAAACATGACCTCACTTTATGGAGTATGAAATATTTCGGCGCCGCGATCCGGACAATGCATTGGGTGCATGAACTGACGTTGTCTTAAACGTTATTGATTGTGAAGAAAAAAAAACATTCGTCAGAAAATAATCACACAAAGAATGTGGTTGGTGGCGAGTGGGGATGTGCTCGAAACACAACTGCGATTCGTTTGGTTTTGGATTGAGTTTAACGTACCTAGATGTTAATGTAGACAAGAGTCACAGATGGATGCCCCTCGCGCAGGGACATTCACGAAGAGAGCTTTACTTTTAAAGTATGCCAGCTCTGACTTTACCTCTGATAACACATTTTCCCTGAGCTCATCCAATCGCAATCACCATTCTCTGGAAAGCCTTTAATCTTGGATCAGGTCCGAAGAGAAAACAGATTAAATGCCACATCTTTAATGCAGGTGAACATGCATACAGTCGCGGTAATTGCATTGGGATATCAAAGCACGGGCAGTTGAAGAGGCCGCGCACATAAGAGAACTAACGCACTCGTCGATTTCACCGGGAATTAGGAAAATTCAAACAATCCAAACATTGTACGACACATCTGAGGCCTGATTGTGTTCAAATGGTTGATCAATTCCAATGATAGTGGGTGATAGTAAAACTAATATGAAATTATGTTAACGTGGGCAGAAGAGCAACAATACGCCTTTTTTTGAAATTCATTCGATGGAATGAATACCATAGGGAACGTTCAATATAGTGTAACGTGACCCTGCCCGACGTGAGTTAAAACACAGAGAATAATGGGAGAAGAAAGCGAGCTTCACATAAACATATATTACAAACTTTCCAGGGGCAAATAAATAAATAATCAACTTACATTCTTAACAAAAATCCTTTCATAACGAAAAACTGCACCCCATGCGCCCAACCAAGCAGTCGTCTATGAAGCCCTGCCCTAGCCAACCAAAACAAAGCCGCTTCACCCACCCACAAAAGGACAACGCCTTTCGGAGAGTGAGACCGTCACATGAAAAAGTTGGAATGTAATGCATGGAGGCGAATGATACGTGCATTGTAAGTGGTGAATGAATATGCAGTTCTATTGTTAGAATGGCGCCGCTCCAAGGATGGGAGTGAATGGAATGACGTAGTGGATGAAATGAGGATTAATGAAAGTGGCAATGCTTAGTGAAGGTGAGCATGGAAGGCGGTTTGTAACAATAGTGAATATGGCAGTTTTGTTATAAAAAAAAAAATCACATTAGGTCTCAGGCGCATCAGTTCAGAATACCACAAGCGAATTCGCGTTAACCACGCATTAGAACGATCTGTGTCGTTACGAAACTATGATCCCCGCCAAAATTGTTGGAATGGAAACACACTGCCCTATTAGCATCAGAGCCCCCAACCCCTTCCCCCGTTTCAATGCTGGGGAAATGTTCTTAGGATGAAGGGATTGTGTAGAAAATTCGCATGGCGGGTAAAGCCGCCAACATGTATATCCCCACTTTCAACACTGGGAGGCGATGATGGGTAATTTTGGTTATTAAGGATCTATGTATCAAAATGACAACATCCATGACCAAAATAAGGGGCAGGTTCATTCCAAGTGAACTCTCCGTTACTAAATGCACGAATGTATAAATGTGTGTAACATTGCAAAATTTCGTAATAACGTGACCTTGGAGACCTTGGAATCATCGCCCGCCATGTTTTGGGGACCAAAAAGTCCACACCTAACCAAGTTTCGTGTAAATAAAACAGAGTAGAAAAAATCGTTAAATCATTGCCGTGTTTATGTTACCATATAAAAGCACACGCCCAAGTTTTGTGTGAAGGAGACCGCAGAGAAAGAAGAAAGATGGAGGAAATGGAGGAGAAGATAGAGATGAATGAAAATAAAATCAAAGGCATGAAGACAGAAATCAGCAGGACAGGCAAGAAATTCACAATGTGAAAGCTAAAGTGAGACTTTTAACAAGGAAAATGGGCGAAGTGACATTAAAAAAAAATGAGCTTGCAACAACAAATGAGAGAGGAAGTGGAAGACGTCGAGAGCAAGAAGCGAAAAAATTGTGTTGCTATGGACAACTTGGTGGATGAAGAAGAGGCGATGTGGAAGAGATGCATAGCGAAGTGGTGCAGCTATTTCAAACATTACAAGTGTCACAGGAGAATATTGTGCAATTGTTCAGCTGAGAGATATACAGTTCATTAGTGTGGAGCTCACTAACAATGGAGTGAAGGGTGGGACAAAGCAATGCAGCTGAGACACATAGAACCGTCTCAAATGTGTGACATACGTCCAATCGTACCTACGACCTGCCTGTCCTATTGTTCGATATATAATCACTCTTCGGGTGTAATATTATTTGGGGTGCCATAGTAAGACATTGGAATGTACGTGCCACTGTGTTCTGAGTTTTCGATATTGACAGAAATTTTACCTGTATCTTTCATGGATCATTAGACTGTACTCGAACAATAACACTAATTGTTCATACCTCTAAATTCATTTGTCAGGTGATAAGCCAAGCTACCCACATCTTCCGTAAGACGGCCCGGTTTATTCATGATGTGTCTCGATGATTTTTTCCCTTTAAGGGAATAGGCCTACGTCATATTAATCGCAGCCTTTCCCTGCGACGGATGAAAACACAAAAAAGAAACATCAAAATAAAAAACAAAGCTGGCGCTTAAATTCACCAGCATGCCACAGCCATTCTGTTCATCGAATATTCCAGGCTCAGGATCATCGTCTCAGATGTCAGAAATTCGTTCGCGAGGCTTTGTGGGCGCCTCATGCCCGGGATGCTTAGACGGTGCCAAAATAAACAAACTAGTGACACGGTACATTATGGATAAGCGTATGATCATTCAAACGTGGTTATGTTCTCAGCAGCTCATGTATTGATATCGTTCGTAAAAACAGGGTGATAGCTTTAGGGGACTAGTGCCGTAAGAAACATTAGCTTCTTCTTCAGTACATACTCAACACCTGCCTTGACCAATAAACCACACTATACCATCATAGGTCATTCGGGTTCTATTCTGATAACATATCCTGAATTTATAAACGGTTATATTGTGAGATATCATAATATCAAAGAAATTATCACGTTATGTGATTTTTTTTTCGAGGTTCGCTAGCCGGAGGCTAGTTTTTACCCCCAAATATATAGCGTTCGCTTGTACAAGCTAACTTTCAACAAACAGAACTTACGAAACAACAAAACAAAAACACGAAAAGACACAGAAAATGCCGCCATTGAGCTAAAGGCAATATCAAACCCGAGAACATGGTGGAGCTTGCGCACCGGGAAGAAGCCCTTCGACGAACATCACAATGGTTGTCTTCGGCACGCAAGGAAGGCACAGAAGAAGACTTAAGATGATACCCGTGAGATGGCTCAACCGGGGAGGAATGAACTGATCCAGTGACGCATATTATTGGACATTTGAAACAAACAGCGAAATCGGAAGTTCGGAACAGAATTCGGAACCTGACTGGCAGCCAGTGAAGCTTCAATGAGGATAGATACACTCCGTAAACATCGGCGTCTGCTCAAAAATTAGCCGGTCGGCCAGCTTCTGGACCTTATGGAGGTTACTTGGTGAGGAACCCGGTGAATCACGAACACACTACACAATATTCTAACGAACGTCAATAATGAGTGTACAACCTGCATCAGGAACGGTGGTTTGATTGAGACGTATGATGCAATGTGGACGTGAACATAGCGTCTAGACATTTAAAGTTTTCACCCAACCGGATGTACGGTCACGTCCACGTTAGTAGTGGCCCCATAATGAGAAGATATGACCCCTATTGTTGTGTCAGGTCATGCCCATAGAGATGATTCAGTAGTCGAGGAATCACTACGTAAGCTCTGTTCAAATTTGGGAAAATCAACGCGTCCGCTACATACTTCTTTCATCACGCGTCCGATTTGTTGAGGTTTGGGATTGTATGGTTGGAAACACCCCCAGCCACAGCTACGACCATAGAATTGTTAACATAGGTTTCATTTGCGTTGGCTAGCTAATCACGTTTTTCGAACCACCATTTTTGCCCCGACGGTTAGCGTATGATTGTTAAACAAGGTATGATGTTGGGGCTATGGGCAGTTACCACGAATAAGGGAGAATACCCCGAATGGAGGTAACTTTGACATGTTTTCTTCAAAATATTTACTATGTTGAAATCTATCCGCTGTACGTACATTGGGTAGAAATATCCTCCTCAACAGGCCAACAGTCGCACCAATTGTACCTCAAATTGGTCATACAGATACGGTGGCATCGACCTTCGTCAGCGACTGGTAACTGTTACTATAGAGTAATCGAAACTAACACTGAACATCAAACTGAAGCAATCTCAATGTTCATTGATTCAGTCTCCAACGAATGCCTACCAATTATTAAACACAGGGGATTTTATTTGCAAGTGATCGGATGGTGTCATCAAAGACACCGGCCCAGTCCTTCACGTGATATATTCATCTCATCTTTCAACTCAAATTCCATACGCTGACCTTATGGAATTGTAAACAGCCATATCAGTTGAGTATCTAGTCGGTATGATAACGATGTGGCGTTGTTTTTTTCTCAATTCCCTCGGAATATATTCTTTGAACGCGTCTTCTTTTTTCGTCATGGAAATGGTCTAAATTGACGATTATTCGTCTTAGAGATATAAAAAAACATGATTATGTCGAAAGTACGAATACCCAGACAATTTAAATAAGAATCCGTAATGTTTTGTTCCGTTCCTGAAAACATGGTTTATCTCGATGGCCTATTCTGATGGGAGTTCCCCACAGAAGAATTTGAGGCGGATGCATAGAAGGTCCCATGTACATTCATGCCCGGGTTACTCACAGGACATCTCCAAAATGTCTCCACCGTTCCCTGTGGTACTGGGACCTGATCATTCCGGACCCACCGGCTGGTAGCTGGTGATTGTCACTGCGTACGTTGTAATTGCCAACATGAGTAGATTTTGATGGGAAGCAAACTAACCCGCTTTGCTTAGCGGGATCATCCACAACCAGAAATCTCATATAAGTGGTGAATTTGAGAATTGAATGGATACGTTGTGTGATGTATGGGCCTTAACAAGTTGTGTTTTCTAGTAGTTCGCATGTTTCAGGTTTGTTCAGACTTTGAACTATGTTGACCTCAGATGAGCATTGACCTTACTAAAAAACAAAACGGGAATCATCCCCCCAACATCCAACCCCCTAAATAAGGTCTTAAACTTGCTTACGGTTGGATTCGGTAGTTTATGATTTTCACAAGGTTCTCACATGTGTTCTCGTTGACGTTCAAAATGACTTGTACAGACCTCCGAAAAACACGTAGGGAATTTGCTCTTGTCATTCTAGAAATTCTGAAACCTCAAATCAAGCAAGTGCTTTGGTTGGTGCCTCGCCGATATGCTTTCCATGAAGGGAACTAGCCTCAGTTATCATATTAGGCTGTGTTTCGGCAGAAGAAACTCGCCTCTTGAGTTAAGTTAAAAAATCGGATTTCAGCGGAATTTTGCAATGTGTTTGTGGATAGTATAAAAATACCAAGGAGTGCTCCTAGTAATATTGAGTTTCTGCACGTTGCCTATGACAGGTAGGGTCTTAAGCCTAAGTTAGAAGCGAAGTGGGGGACCAACGTTTGTAGGGACTAAATCACGTCTCAGTGAACACCGAGTGTTATGTGTGGATTGTGGACGAAGGGTTAACCTATAGCTCGGAAGCGTATCAAAGAATGAAGAGAACGAAACGGGCCCACTCCCCAGCTCTAGTTCTACGCCGTTCAGTACAATGCTACAAAATCCACAAAAACTTACAACTTACAACCTAACAGCGCAGCCCGTTCACCCGTGATGTTTTTTGTTCTAGAATGGAGATTCGACGCAGAACAAACAGGAAGAAAAGTACCACAGAGAAAAGTACCAATATTGTCTGAAGATATAGTGGATATATATATAGATATATATATATATATATATATATTATATATATAATATATATAATATATATATTAGATAGATCTATATATATAGATATATATAATATATATATTCTCATTAGTTTCGATTACATGAAATATCTCAAAACCACTTCACCCTAGCTGACGTTTTCAAAAGGGGTAATAATTAGAGTGGAACGTAGCTACTGTCAGTTTTTTTTTTCTATTAATTGAACCATGAAGGAAGATGCGAGTGGCACAAGATGACCACCATAAAACACATTAAAAAAACAACTCATATTTGAGGAGAGAAACAGTACAAGTCCGAGATACGAAAGAAACAGTGAAGACGTGCCAGTTCAAAAATTGGGTTCTATTCAGTCGGAGAAAGAAGAGTAAGGCCAAATTCCATTGTTGTCGTACATGGTTACGACACTGCACTTCATTTGGAAAAAGAAGAAAAAGCAAGACTATTCATACCTGTAAAAAAAAAAAAAAAAAAAAAATAAAACATCTGTGCCAACGTAAATCGCAGCTAAAAGACCTCATTCGCCCAAACTGTAGGGAGAAATGTTCCAAAAATCATGACATATTGTGCGAGGAAAACGAATACCACTAGCGAGTCATACATGTTTTACCGAGGATATTTTACCGAGGAGTTTTGAATTGATGTCTAACCAGTAATAGAAAAAATAAACAAAATACTGCCTCTTCAGTCGCATATAATTCATATTGAATGTTACATTCAACCATGCACAAATTGATAATTCAGGGGTTTCCTCTCAGTTACTCAACACAGGCGTTTCTAACAATCTCATCCTAATTTGGACGGAAAACTCCTCCTCATGATAAATTTATTTGGAATCGATTTACAATCACTATCACTGGTTTTTCTCGATTGAATAACATCTGATCGGTTAGATTTGGACATGTGAGATTTGCCATGTTAGTAACATTGCTATTGCAACTTCAGACTGGCAAAGACTACACAAATTCTGAGACCGACTCCTATGCAATCGATTCCAAATAAGCGTATGGTCTACGTTCTGCCTTCCACAGACCGTCCCTCTTGCATTGCCGGTACGAGATCCTCGTTAACCATGTAGGGGGCGCTTGCTCATGTATGCCGCTAGCGTCAATTCAAAACGTTTAGGGGGTATCAGACGGAGATTGAGAGCATTTGGGGGTAAAAACTCTCCTTACGATGACAGTACATGATAGGCCGCATCTAGTAGCGAATATGCTCAACATCGTATGATAACGCTGTCAACTGCTCGTCTCAGAGATATCCGTATACTGATTGATTCACTGCACCACAAGGCGATACAAACGATTCCAGATCATAACTGTACATGAACAAATCAAAAGGCGTGTGTTCAAGCATTATTCACAAATTACTGAGACACTCCAATATTGTTTGTTCACGACTGTAGACATAATGTCGCTACTTGAAAGTGGATCTCAAGAACAGAAGTATATGTACCCACTTGATTCGTTGGCCTTCAAAACATCGTATTGTCAGTAATTTGAGTGGAACTCGATAACTGTTTTTAGGACTGACTCCTCCAACTGCCCAAGCAAACAATCGCATATCGACCCTCAATCGAACGTAACGCGCTGCTAATCGCGGATGGTAACCTAAATATTACTGCTGGTTATATGCACGGTCCCCCCTCCCATAGTAGGCAAGTATTCTAGCAAATTTCCCGAATCGAATGTCCTTGATTTGTAGAAACACAAAAAAAAGGAAAGAAAAACGCTGATATTAGTACTTTCTAGTCTCGGTTTCTGAGGGGGCCCTTTCGCGCTTTCCCATTTTCAATAAATCAACTGAATCCCACATGTAATGAGTTGCCGGATGTGTAATCACGGACTCCTACAATTAACCCTTGGCCTATTTTTCCAACCCAGACGTTTACAAACGGGTAATGACATGTTCAATGTCTACGTTTGAAATCGCTTTAAAATTAGACAAAACTGTACATCGAAATCTACTCAACGCTGAGTGCGATTATGTGTGCTCAGAGCGAAACGATTGCTATTCATATCATTTGTTCGCCTATTATTGTACCAGTTTCACAGATAGGCCTGTTTCGTCTGTGGTTCTTCATGCGTAATCATTTAGAGCATACCATTCAAACAAAGCTGACGTCCGTTGCAAAATGCATCGTCTGACGTTTTGTCAAGCAGGTATATTACCGGTACGTGATTTAGGAGTTCCGTTAATAACCCGTGCGTCAATCATTGTGCAGCCACCGTTAGGTACATGGGGAGGTTGACTGTGTGTCTGAGCGTTCCCATGTACTCATGTCTCCTGATATATTGGCATTGTACGGATGGACGAATTTAGTATTGAAGTGGGGGAGGCTGGGGGTGACAATCAGATGTAGACCATGTACACCGCATGTTATTGCTAATAACACGTATCCCATGCGGCATCACTTCTGTAAGTTCCCCAAAGGTCAATCAACAGCCATCCATTACTACCCCCATTCACTGCATACCTGTCACTAGGAAACACCTGGTCTGGTAGGGATTAGGTAATTCAGCGGCAATTACACGCCGATTTGAGCTATTCTGGCAACAAGTATTACATAATTAACCGACCTGCATTTTGAACTAATTGGCATGTAGCCCCTCCGTCAATATTTGCTTTCTACATTGGCTACACTTGCACCTCTTGTCCTGGCAATTAAAAACAAGCACAACCGACATAAAATTACAAGAGAGGTGGGTTGTACCACTCATTAACATAACTTCAGCCTATATAGTCTTACTGTTTAAATTTCAGAGAGGGCTTCATTCACGCATGTGGGAACCCGTGTACATGCTACTATTTTTTTCATTGCTATTTGCCAATCTTGAAGTAGGAAGGCCCGGCCAACTGGCCGAACCAGCCAGTCCATATTCGCTGTTGGGTATTTCTGCCAATGGAGCCAAAAGACCACAATGGTGCGGTTGTATTCCGGGGGCCTGAATCTTCTAAAATAACTGAGTAATTGTCCGTATTGAGACATAAAGTGAATCAGAGAATGAAGTGACCCCCAAAACAATAACATTTCGACCGGATTCATTCCAGGAGAAATGGACTGAATGAATAAGTAGAGGAGGAGAAATTCACCAATTAGCTATAATTATCTCAATGAATTTTAGTCGATGCTCACTCTGGCCCTCGGAAATAAAATCTGTGGTTGTCTACCAAACCCTATTCGTATCTTGCATTCCCAACCTGAAACAACAGAGAAATATAATTTTACGACACAATAGTCCCATAGCCAATCAGAAGTGATTCATGAGCATCATTCATTGAGGAATCAAAAGGTTCCGGCGCCGTGATAATTTTATTAAGCCCATTTTGACGGACTGTATTATAGTGATGCTATCGGCTGACAAATTGGTGTGGTATGCGTTTTGGCTAGCCACCCTAGCTTGGCAGATGAATTCCTAGCGGCTACTGTGTCTTTTTGGAACGAATGTCGGAGGGTCTTGTCCGCCTGGCTGGTAAGATGTTTGATATTTTGTGTCAATGTTCGTATAAACTAACGGTCTAATGTTAGATTTCCAATACCCCTGAATAAAGTATGTCTGGTTTTTGCTGGACTCCGACCTAAGTGTTATTTTAGAACCCGCCAGATGTCATATTCCGCATGTTGGAAATAGTTTTCAATTGAACCTTATACCATGTCCACTACCTCTGAATTGAGGCAAAATTCTTCTGATTTTAAACAAGTGGATGGGTATGTAATATTACAAATGTCCACAAGCACTCGTCACAAAATCGAAGTTGCACGTAAACCAAATCCCGAGGAAATGATTCAAAATGTTACAGAGTAAACTGAATGGAAAGACTCTACCAGAGATAAAAAATACACAAAGGCACAATTCTACTAACCTGCGTGATTATTGAAAGAGTTTGGAATTCTTCTATTTCTTGAACTCTGAACATACTCACAAGTGTTAAATTTCGATGAATTGCTTTACAAAACAAATGAAATTAACCATGATATCGCAACTAAGAGAGGTTATGTTCTTTCACCATCTAGTTTAGGTCTGGGAATAACCAAATCCACAGTCCTAATGAGTCAATAGCATTAACATGATCAGTTCCTCGCTGAAGCCAGTCACATTTTAAATAAATCAGCTCCCATTCAAACTCAGCGGAATCTCATGTGGCTACTGCAGAGGGCCCGGCTAATGATAAAACACATACTGCTCCGCTATGCCAGTTGACAATACCAGGGAACCGATATCGTAGGTTATGTGGAAACATAGGGATCGTTGACCGACGGAGTATTTACAAATTAGCAGGATGTGTCGAGCGGGTTTGATTCTTGCTAAAACCCCATAATACGCATTCCGGGTGGTCGGTGGTGTGGTTTCGAAATGAGGATGCCAATTTAACTCGTTGCAACAACAAACAACGCTGGCATAGTTAACAATTCGAGCTCCAACAAAAAATAAGTAGTTGCAAGGAAAACTGCTTCATACTACCACTTGACTTCGTAACAGTACAAAGGCATCATTACCTGTACTGAAACAATAATAAGGCCATTTATTTGAGTTTGTACATTCGTATGGGTTTCATGTGGTAGGTGGTGTGGGGGAGGGGCGATGGAAATCAAGTTGGCTACGGGAGATCAACAAGCATTTAGTGGTACGATAAAATATACAACTGCTAACTATTCTTCTTTACATCCCGTCGGTACCGTAAGGTCACGTGATCGGTTCTCTTATTATGTACCTAGGTACCCGTTCAAATATGGACCCCGAACATTTTGTAACATTGGAAATGCAGTCCTCGGTACTGGATGTTCGTAGCTTTGATTTGGAAGAAACTACACTTCAAAAAAAACCTTCAAAGCTAAGTTGAAAACGTTCCTGTTTAGGAGAGTGTTTCACGTTTACACAATTGTTTGTTGTCCCTTCCGTTAACAACCAGTATATATGCTTGGATTTATTATTGTTATTATTTAATACCAGACCAGGACGTTCAAGTGTTTTTTTTTTAATTGAAAAGAAAAAAGAGTTCCCCATCTATGTACAAAATTGTAATGTAAATGACGAACCAAATGCATACCTGTACTCAGAGTTCTAGTGAGGTTACTGTCTACATATTCAGTGAAGAAAAGAAAAGAAAATGATAGTCTACATTACTATCGGGTATTAACTCAACTTTGGAAAGAAGAAAATTACCATCAAAATTGAGGGTCGAGGTTCGTGTAATAATACCACATAATTTCCACCATGGCAGGGTATTGGACTAATCTTACAACGTATACTCATGAAACAGGAACTACCTAGTCCTTCTAGGTTGCTGTCTAGCAATGCACTCCGCCTAAATAAATACTAAACTGAGAGAGGGGAATAGTTGCTACTCCACTGCGCCCCCAGTGGTGGAGGGTAGTTGGGTGTGAATAGGAGACCATTACTTTCTCATAACCAGAGGTTCTACTGCCCTTAAATTACATTTTTCATATTCCAATGTAATCCAGAGTATGTGGAAGGGAGGATGTTCCATCAACGCAGGGTCCTAGGAACAACGGCAATCGACACAACAGAACATGTTTTTGCAAGGACTGGAGTGGACTAGTTGTTGGCAGTAAGAGTGAGGAATAAATATACCTCGTGTGGGACAAATCATTTTATGATGAGAATCGTGGCAGGTGACAAAAATATGTGGACTCAAAGTCTTCATTTAGGGAGGGCATGATGTCACTAACACTATCGTTACGCGAGGCACCACCCCTACGCAGCACCCATTATGAATCATTTCAAGCTTTGTGTCTAAGGGACAACACCTTGAGTGCTGTATTCAACTTGGGAACAAACAGTACGTGCCTTGGGCCTTTTTTACATGTGGAGGGCCCAGTTTATAAAAAAATCATACCAAGGACGTTCAAAGACTTTTGAGGTGGCCTTGCAACTATAGAGGTTTTTTCGTAGGTGGTCCATGACAAACGTGGATTCCGAGTGACACCAAAGATATGGGTTGACCTGAAGAGACAAGACGCGGTGGCTGATAATCAGATGTGTCGGGTTTTGTCCAGGGTGTTAGGTGTGACGTAAGGACATGAATTTCTGCTTAGTTGATTTAAAGGACATACGCCGGTTCTTTGGACTAGTTGTCAAGTGCTTGGAGGTCTTCTGGAGTCTACAGATTGGTCATAAGGGAAGGCGAGGTCTCACGATGCGAAAAAAGAGCGTCATCGACAAAACAGCCGAAAAAATTAGAGATTAACACAATCAGAGAGTCATTCAAATAGGAGAGAGGCGGTGCAACTCCTCACAAATGACGATTCTGAATCCAGGCGAAAAACATTCAGTCTGGTAAACTCTATACCCAAATAAAGCATAAGCCAATATAGTTAAGTCGTGCCGTTTGCGTATGTTGCACAAGAAGGTTAAATGCATTGCATACGGTTACCCCAGTTACTGATTTCAAAGGGCGGATCTGGAACAGCACGAAGAGGGGGCATTTACCAGGTGGGCTCCAGATTCTCCAATAGCCGGGTGGGGTTCTGAATAGTTGAGTTTACCACCCAAGAACATTACAGCACTGACCAAGACAATAGATACCGGAAAATAGCACTTGTGAGCCATTTGAGGCTGTTCATTCGGTAATTATGTTAAGGCAATGTTATCTCTAGGGCAAGTTATCAACACTTATCCAAACGCCAAGCAAACGTATGGGAGACCAGTCCATCCTTCTACGACATGGAACGGATATTTGGACGATGTAGGTTGCCCTTATAACGCAATAGTGAAGATCAGACCATGGTTAATCCGCGCATGGTGGGATGCGAAAAAAAAGCGGGCTCCTGTTGGTCAAATTAATGTATTTGGGGGCAAATTTATACGATTCAAGTGTTTCCCCTATTCAAAATAATCCAGTCTTCGCTCATTCATTGTTCGATATTTTGCTCTCATTTCCTCAGAACAAATACTCTTCCTATTTGCCCTCCATCTGCTAACCAACGAACCCAAGTTCTTGATGCTCGTAATAAAACCATGGGATTGGCAGTGTAACCTATGTTCATTGGAATCACTCCTTCAAACCAGAACCAACGCCAACGCCCATCAGTACCTGCGTCCGTAAACATATACAATCGTACAAATGTGGGGAATTGTGCGACCACTTGATTGTTATATATCAGTGGACAGTTCCATCTTGTGCGCAGTTGTGATTTTTGCAGACCCGCGGACGAAAACAGACGCCTTTGCGCGAGTAGCGGCGTTTTTTCAGATACTGATGATGAATACGTCAAAATTCACCGCTCTTCGGGTTGACATGCGACACATGACTCGAAAGCTTTCAATGAAGTTTCTCGAATAGAGGAGCAAAGCTTGAGAGTGCGCACTCTTGGATGGTTGTATATTGTGTCAATCGAATCACACGGTGTGTTGTAACAATTATTTGAGTTGTAATTAGTCAATTTGGGCTCAATTGAGTCTAGTCAAATAAAGTGCGCCCAAAAACAGCTGATTAGATAATCAACCCACCGTCTCTAAATCCTGACTCAGTGAACATTGAATTTTTATCTTAGCAAGGCCAGAAACAGCGCGCTGCGCGGAAATCGCTCCTGATAGAAGCATTGAGACTTACTACTAAGCCATCGTGATCCGTGGAGACCCGAGACTACCTGATTTGCCGAAGAATCAAATCGCATTCATATAGATATATATATATATATCTACTCTATATATATATATATATATATATATATATATATATCTATGATATATTAATATATATCAAACTTCAAATTTCAAACTTTCAAACTTTCAAACTTTTCAAAACTTTCAAACTGTCAAACTTTCCAAAACTTTTTCAACTTTCAACTTTCTCCTATTGGATTTATCGATGCGACGCAGTACTTTGACTGTGCTTACAACGAGACACCGTCAAAGAGAGTGCAGGACAAACACAACACGCATTAGATATGACTATGTTATCCACACATGATCACACATTAAGGGAGCACATACGAGGCGGTCACCTAGCGGGCCAGGCATCTAACAATCATCATCGCCGACTCCCGGCGCATTCTACATTGGGCACACAGTCTGCTGATTGGAGTGCGTGTAACGTACGCCTCGTAGGGATCTGTGTGTTGTAAGACGACTGATTTGGAGAGCGTGTACGTATGCCTAGTAGGTGTGTGTGTGTGTGTGTGTGTGTGTGCGTGTGGTGTGTGTGTGTGTGTGTTTTGTGTGTTTGTTTGTGTGTGTGTGTGTGTGTGTGTGTGGTGTGTGTGTTGTGTGGGTGGAAGATGGCTGATTTAGAGCGTGTACGTATGCCTCGTAGGGGAGCGTGTGTATGTGTGCAGAGCGACTGATTGTGGAGCGTGTACGTATGCCTCGTAGTGGGCGAGTGTGTGTGTGTTGCTAAGATGGCTGCATGGAGAGAGCGTGTACGTTTGCCTCGTAGGGGAGCGTGGGTATGTGTGTAGAACACTGATTTGGAGACTTTGTAGCGTATCCTCGGTAGGGGGCGTGTGTGGTGTGTAAGACGACTGATTTGGAGAGCGTGTACATATGCCTAGTAGAGGCGTGTGTAATGTGTTAGGATTACTGATTTGGAGCGCGGTGTACGTGTGCTCAATGCGTCGTGGTGAAACCCGAATGATTACGACGTTGGGCCCCTCTATGGCATCGTATGCAAAAACCGGCTAGTATACTATTAATGGGACCACCCGAACACCTATCACAGGTTCTAAGCACTCTTAGTGCGGGAATAAAGAGAGAAGCTCTATGAACCTTCAGAACCCTTTCTACGCAATGACCCATACTTCGAGCGGTAATCTAGGTCTACACGAATCGGTAAATGACATTAACACATGTCTGAAAAGTTTAACTGATTGTGACCCTTGGCAAAATAGATGACTCCAGCTTCTCTAAATCACGTATAGGTGTTCACGCTTGCCAGCGTTAGTAGGACAGTGTGATCCTCTAAAGTTGTCTCTCGGGTACGCGTCCTCTTTTCAGAGCTGTTTGGGGCTGGTCATTTACGTTTTGAGGGAACGTCAATAGCTGTTTGAGAGTGAAGTACACCGGCGTATGACTGGTGCAAGGAAGTTGGCTTCCCTGCCTCACTCATTCGTTCCTTCCACGAGAATGTGTTAGCCTACCCTTCAAAGAAAAGATGGTTGAGCCGATTTACCAGAGAGACCCGAACAGTCCCAGTCTGTTTAGGTAAAAAGAGAGCTCCGAAATGCTTTATTCCATCCGCGCTACTCAAATAACCCCTTTCGATTCAAATGATTTTTTTTTAGGTTGATTACAGTAGCCATGTTCTCTGTGATAGCAAACGATGTTGGATGTAGTGGTGCGATGCTTCCCTTCTCTATGCATTTTTGTGCACCCACGTTGATCATAGCTGTCCCCCCGAGATAAGTACGAGAGACTCCCTAATCAGTACATTGACTAATTTTGAAGGGTTTAGGCAAAAAATGAGGCTGGGGGTGAGTTTCCAGATAAGCGAGTACATATGCTTATCAAGCTCACAGCGAATAATGGACAGACAGAAGTACCGATTAATTGTTAATTGGGTTTCATTGCGCTTTTATTCAGCAAAACAAAACGATTATTCTAAAACCCGGGTCGTTTTGGTCCCAGTAGACGAAAAGTAGTACCCAAACGGCAATGCGCCGTGAGTAAATATTTGCGAGGTAATACGGATTTTAGCATGTCGTATTTTGGCCACCTGTCGTTTTGACCTTCCTCTTTGATGTTTAAGTTGCTCAAGTTGAATATACAGTGGTTCCATGACCTCCCTGTTGCCGAATATTTCAATACGCTGTTCCGCATCCACGCTACAATGTTGACGATAGTGTTCTTCTTCACATTCAAATTGCCTTTTTAGGCCTTCCTAGAATTTCAGTTGCCATTTCAGCCGTCTTCTGACATGTTTTTCAACATTCGCGTAACATGAATTCCCGACCTCACCCCTACCTTATCCCACAAAAAAGGGGACATTTTTTTTTCAGTTTTACTTCGGATCACTCTTCTACTATTATATGTATGCTGAACTCAAATACAGAGCAAAAGAACAATAATACAATAGTATCACCCCGGCTAATTCCAACCAATAACACACGATATGACTTGCAGTTTCTCGGATAGCGGGCGTGTGAGAAATGGTGATGTTTAGCTCTCATGTACATCGAGTGCTAATTTCAATTGCCGTCCCTAGTTTGATGGCTCATGTTTTTGTAGCTCGACCGTTCATGCCGTCTCACTGCGGCATGTTTTGAATGATTTAGCATACTGGTTCCTCGGGCCACATGCTGCTTTGTTATGACAATATTATACTCTATGTGTGAACGTGCTGATTTCAATACCTGTTTTTATTGAGGCTTTCTGCAGAGAACGTCCAAGCAAAATTCATCAATTGCGTCAGATGTTGTTTAGAGACAATAATCGTTGGCAGACATAATTATATACATCAAGATGAATAGTAATAACCAACCGAACCTGCATACTTAACAGTAGAATTATGAATGCAGCTTAGTTGCCTAACAGGCTGTGGTTCACGAGAGAGTGAGGGGAAATGAACCATCCTTTTGGCCCCACAGAATCCCTCCATTCATGGTGTGTTGATTCGACTGGTACATTTTTAGGTAATTTTCACATGTCCCAATCCATACATCAGAGTGCAGGTCAGTATTTTCGGGGCTGATTCTGTGCGTCAGCTATCTCTTTTCAATAGGAGGAAGACAGATCGATCGCATTTTAGCAGTGCGTGATCACTTGAAAACCCAAACCCTAAGATTCCAGTATAACGTTCCAAGCCATGCTCATCTAGGAAGTGTTCCTTTGCAGTGCCTTGCCAGCTAACTCCCCCCAATACAGCATAGGGATTTTTTGTTATACAGTAATCATGTCTCGCTCACTTGCTATACACAATATACGATGGGTGCATTGCCACTAACTATCCTAAACCATGTGGATTTATCTGCTGCTTGCTACACCCTCAGCAAATTTGTCTATTTATTGGAATCGCATAAGTTTTCCAAACCTTCTAGGGAGGGTATAAGAACATCCTGGTTTGATTGTTTCATGCGGAGGGATGGTCGATCTTTGTCGTATTCCAGTATGCCGCCTTCGAGCAACCTTGCTAAATCATTTATAAAATTCTTCCGTTAGCATGGTATGTAGCGTGGTGGTGTTCAAATATCATCATCATATAATTACCCCGACATACCGTACTCAATAAATGCCTCAATATCGTGACTACGAATGGTTGTTGTTCAAGTAGCTGCATCCACTTGGTACAGAGGTTATGCTAGCATACAGCACAATCAGGAATAACAATAATAATAAATATTTTAATCATCCTATATACCTACCTATTCCCAACGGGTCAATATTATTTTGCAAATTGTATTTATTATCATTTTTTTGTCACGGTTTCGTCTGCCTCGCTGAATACAAAACAATTAACGCTTCCTGACGCATGGTTTTTTTTCACCAAAAAAAAAAAAAAAAATATCAGTTGGTGTACCGATCCGGTCCCCAATTTCGCCGTTCTAACCGTGCCTGAGTAATAGTCCTTAGACAACACTGATCGAAATAGTTATCACGACTTTCTACTCAGATTTCAAGCTTCACCCTTCTTGAAACATTCCAATATCTCGCCACTTAGGCTATACCTCATCTGCATGTACATTCACATAAGCTATGAGTGAACAAATCTTACATCGCTATCGGACTCTTCTACGTCACCTGAATTGTAATGCGCAAGTTCGATATACTGACCGGCTGATACCGTTGATACGAACGAAATCCTCCTACATGATCGAAAACAACATATATCCAGACATATCTGTTCAGGTTTCATTTCAAATATTCCTTTTCCATTAAGTGCCCGTTTTTTGGTGTACATAGAGAGACGTGCTCTCGTCGTCGTATATAGCCTAAGAGCATGAGGCATTTTCCACAAGAGATCCGTCATGACTGATCTATGCTCTTTTTACGAGAAATTATAACAACAGTTTAACCTCACCGTTTGTCCGCGTGACTTGTCCATTCGGAGGTTTGGTTCCGAGTCCCCGTTGCAACCTTGACAAAGTGCTTATCCTGTTGCTTCTCTCCACCAGGTGCGAAGATACAACCTGTGTTCAAAGCCCATTCAGTGCCCATATACCTACGCTTGTGTGAGACAACAGGTTGCTCCATGAGTACGAATTTATGAGGGCACTTGATGCAATCCATGTAAGTGCGCAATATAAATTCTCGAATATGCGCTATGTAAATTCTCCACATGTGTATCTAGTTGGTTATCAGTGAACGTTATTATATATATATATAAAAAAACGAAAAAAATAATATATATATATATATATATATATATATATATATTATATATATATATATATATATCTGAATATATATATATATATTATATATATATATATATATATATATATAGATTTTCATTTCTACGGGAAGGTATTCGAATTTTTGCATCATTCGTAGTAACACCTTCCTGGGAGTAGTTTTCATGACCTTTACCTCACTTCCAACATATAATGATAGCATATGCGTAACATGAATGGACCTGCAGTCCTTGAGAACGTGCATGATGCTATGGGAGGATTGGGATTGAAAAATTAAAACACGAGAAGCTGGAGGTTTTAACGAAGTACAATTAGTACATGTACATAGATATCGACACGGCGATCCTGCATTCACACTTCAGGCGACTTCGACATTCGGACGTACCTATAGCGCAATCTTAGTGGGTCCCAAATTCTAGTGACACACAGGATTATAGTTCCCTAATTCCGTATGCCGTTTCTGTGATGATAGGCATGTCGAGGAGCAATATTATGGCGTAACTAATCAGAATGCTTAATAGGAGGAAACGCTGAACCCTGATACTTAAGCAATGGAAACAAACATCTGTCGTACGCACAGCTACCTATATATAATTCACCCAATAGCTAAGGACGTAGTATGCAATAACCGCGCCCTACCGTAGTACCTCATAGTTAACTCGGATATCACAAGATCACTCCATTAGAATTTCTACTTCCCTCGGAGGTCTTAGTCACCATCAATACTAACATGAGGAACGCAGGTTGGCAGCCAGTGTCCCAAACCCTTGTCTTGATACGACATTACATTGCGAAGTTATTGCACGCCATACAAATTTGTTAGTTTCGTGCCCATTGCCCAATTTGTGAAATGATGGACCCAAGTCAAACCTGGTGGACATCAGCAGAGGCCGTTTGGGTCAACACATGGGAACCCCATCACACACTGACCTGAGTGGAACGTATGACGCCTGTCTCACTAAATCACGTTTCCCGCTGTTTGGGGGGGGGGGTCGTGATAGATAGAAGAGTACCCACAGTATAATATCGGCGATCCTCCGTCGCATTACACACTATGTGTTTGAAAAGTGCTACCAAGGAAATATGGTGGCTTGACGACATTGCGTATGCTGACAAGAGATAAATAAAAGGTGTGACCACCTGAAATGATTCCAAACTCGACTATCCGCACTGCGGAGTAGAGCTGTCACACCAATGCCTAGCCTTCTAAGTTTCCTCATCAGAAGATGGAGCAGACATTCTCACGGAATGAGAGGAGGCTCTAGTACCTCCAGGAACTGGAACTGTCTGTCTCAAGTTGAAGAAACGACCGTGCGGAGGCGTTGCGGAGAAATTACTACTCGTCATCCACTAGCACCCCCCACTTACGAAACCACGACTAGTGGGTCTTTCTTCTCCATCGAACTCTGGGAACCCGAGCGCTTCGCGCAGGACATCTTCAGTATGGCGTCAGCCGAAATCTTCACAACACCACAAAGATGATAATCACGATGGGATCTCTGGCGTTTGAAAGGAAACCCCACCCCCTTGCTAACAGATTATGGAAAGGGAGTCAACCCCTTGAACGAGAACTCTAACGGAACGACCCTGGCTGTACCCTGACTGAATCAATGTAGTCCAATCCCCAGTGGCTTTCGGTGGCTGCACTGATCTTAGCGCAATATCGTTAGGCCTCCAATCGGAGAGAGGTGCCCACAGGAAACTGCAATAGTTAACTGAAGATGACTGAGGCACTTGGAAACATTTACTCACTAGGGATTCAAGCGTACGCAGTAATTCAACGTGTTGCACGTGCCTGCTTAGTTGATCACAGAAAACACTACTAGGTCGTTCCAGCAATATTCGTAATTGCCAATGGAGGAAAAATATGTTGTGTCGTCATTTGGAAAACCAACACACTAGCCATCGCGCAATTGTAAAAGAGGGATATTCGTTGCTCCGTCACACCCAAGTGTTCATTAGAAAAAGGCATTCATCAGCAATGTATATATTGAAACATACCACTCCTCCCTGAACTGACCAACGTTTGGCTCAATATGGTTAATGACATTCCCCTGTAGAATAAGGTGAAATAAACAACACAAACATTGTCGTTTTGCGAAGAAAGGAAGTTTGTCTTGGCGTCGGGGACTGTGGACAGTTGCTCACAGTTGATGGAACAGACGTTAGGGCCCGCCCTAAATTCATTGTTACTCTTGAGAAAATAATGGAGCTGTTCCCTTAATTATAAGCGAAGCTCATTTGACGAGTCAATAAACCTACATCATTTCGCTCAGGAGGCCGAGCGCACTGCCTTTCTCGCTAGTTAATTGGGCTTTTAGAACCGCAAGAAGAACCTCAGCAGAGCGATCGTAACATCAGTGGCTCCATACAACGTTGGCACTGGATCGTTAGTATCTGTTGATACACATCACGCTGAGGACTGAGGTGGCTAGGCCATTAATCAAGAGCACGACTCGAAAGTCGGAGAGATCGGCTGAGCCATGTGTAGTTTTCGCGGGTAAAAACTTTAGTACCGTAACTATTTGACTGGATCACATTTGTATAACAACAGAAACACACATACATATTAACAGAAAACGGTACAGATATCAGCCTCCAAAACTGGTAATGATTTGGAGGAATTTTGTAAATAAGCATGCACCCTGGGAGTAAAAAGAGGGAAAAGAACAACAACCGAGATTAGTTTCCATTGAATTACGTAAGAAATAATATGCGTATCTGATATTGTAGAAATGAGGTGTCATTCGAGATTCGCGCGGCAAAGGAAAACTGTTTTCAATCAGCATTGCCATGAACAACGGTAATAAAAGGCTCAGGACAAATTGTTCGCCAATGTTCAAGAACTTTCGCAATATGTTAATAGGGTAATGTATTGGTAATGCATGCCACTGGTTCTTCAGATCCTCAGGTGTACTGAAGCTTTCAATCTTTTCTTTTTTCCTTCCGTCACCAGTATATATATAGGTTCATTTCAGAGGAAGTATGACTCAGATGAGACGTGTTTACAATTGGTGTTTTTTCAATTGTCTGACGATACAACCTCTCTCATTCCAGAGTTTTCGGAGGAATTTGTATTCCAATTTTGAAGAATTTGGACTCAAGTAGAGCCATTGGCCTTGATTGTATTGTATGACATCATGTTGAAGGTATCACATGAAGAATACTGGGAGTATACACACATCTTAACAACAGTATTAGGAGTTTTATTTATTTCCATCCCCCGTTGGAAACATCAGAAGTAATTCCGCCTTCATATAGATGACTCAAGCTTGGATGTATCAAATTAGCCGTCCAATTTCTGTTTTGCCAGTTTTATTCTAACTGTTGGAGAACATGTTCATTCCTCTCTGGACTAAAGTGCATACCCTCTCCACGTATTGCGCCGTCTGGATCAGACAAATTACTCATTGACAACTGGATGATTGGATGGCTGGATGGTTACGGCATAGGAACAGTATTTCAAGATCTACGATGGGTTTTCTGACTTGGTTAATCATGACATTCTTATTAAGAAAAACTACGTGTTTTATTGTTCATGTGAAAATGCAATTCAATGTTCCGTCTACCTTACTCGAAGAAAACAGCGTACTTTAGGTGAACGGTGTGCTGTCTACCCCAGTGACCATCCTATGCGGATGAAACATCCCTATATATATATATCGGGGATTGTCCCAATCACTCAGTATAGTCCATTGTATGGTGTCGAAATTCATGTTGCTTTTGTTTCATTTCGTTATTGTTGTTCGGAAATAGTAATGTCTTTTGTGTTAAATTTTGGTGTGTTCGTTTGGGCGAGGGAGTCACCCCGGAGTTGCTGGAGAAGCGGTTATGTTCGTTTTTATAAGAGCTCTTGTTACCTTTTTCGATCACCATTGATAACGCGGATCCGTTAGTTTGCAATATAATTTGAAGCGTAACTAACACCCTAGCGTTGAGTTCATTTATCTTTAAGTTCTACATGGTGGTTGCAGCGGTGGGAGTCACTCCGGATGTGTTGAACTTAAGCAAATAAGGCTAGGCCCTACTCACCGTTGTGAACGTAAGCAATTTCAATTTAATTGTACAGTAAAGGCCCCTTGGGTCATATTACATCTTCGGCTGAAAGAATTATGGGTGTTCTGGGATTATATAATATATATATATATATATAGATATATATATATGATATATATAATCTATATATATATATCTAATATATATATATATATATATATATAGATATATATATATAATATTATATATAAACATATTGTATAGGTTGGGGTAACACTATAAGTGGGGACAAAGACACGTGAGATCCGATCGAGTCTTCTTTTAGGTCATTCAACCATATAAAATTCTTACTTTTTCGGTTACGATCAATGCGGTCCGTAACGTGTGAACCATTATTTGGACGATGTATAAGTTACCTATATCGATATTGACTTTATATCCTGAAAGGTTTGATCTTTTTGGTAATGGCAATAACATTGTTTATATCCGAATGAATTGCGCTTGTCATGGCTAGACCAATTGTTTTTCATTGGGTTTTTTGTGTTCAATTTGGGTCGTAAAATGGAGCAGGTATAATATATATGAAATCAGATATGAAGTCAAGAAACATACGGCGACGGCGGGCCGCATATGAAATGTTTCTGTCTGGGCAAGATGAATCAGTTGTCTAACTACATATATGGGCTACATAAAACGAGATAAAAGCTAGTTCATATTGAGGCATATATGATATAGGACAGATATGGGCTATATCTGAACATTCTCAATCATGTCATACCTGAATTCTTATTCCGCGCTCAGGATTCCCCAGGAAGGGTTTAAAAGGTACGCAGTACAAGCGCGCGCCAATATCGCAATCCAAGATTATGTTCAGTCTGAATATCGTGGCAGGAATCGTCTGCCACGTTTGTAAACCTAATGTGATATTGTGAAACCATGCCATTATGCATTGTCTCCGTATAAGTAATCCGACATTGCAAAGTTCCATTCCTGAGGAAACGACGATGGCGGTTTCGTTGCAAACCTCTCTTTCCTCAGTGTGTCTTATTTTTTAAAATACGGACATAAACTAGTTGAAGGTTGATTGACTCACAATTTCATTCATTGCAAATAGGCATTCCAGTTTCCGGATTGAATGAGATTTCCTCATTGATATTACACGTATTAGGAAGATACTCCGCTTCACGGTATTTCGCGCTCAGAGTGTGGCTTCGGAGCAGTTTTGCAACCATGCAAGAAACGAATCTGGATCTCCGCGGAAGGGAGATAAACATAGGAGGAATTAGGGAAGCGGGTATATAGAGGGGTACGCTGGATATGACTGGGTACAAAGCGTGTCTCTAGGGCAGGAGGTCCGACGAATGAGTGTGAATATCTGCCAATCATTCTACGAATTGCCTAAAATACCTTTTGGGATTGTGCCAGATTGGGAGTTTGTGTAAAGGTGTGCTAGTGGTTTTGGAATAGTGGCATCCGTGTATTCAATCGCATATTGAGTTCCCGATGTTACCTGACTGTCCTTCGACTTCGTAAATAATTCGCAATGTATTGGTCATACATACGGAAGCTTCAAACATTCAATGCAATTGTTGCCGAATTTTGATTCGTAAGTTTATTTACTAGCGACACTGCCCAATGCAACTCTAGTACAGATTCCAGAAAGCCTAGAGATGTGTAATCTATTTTTTATATTTTTCTTCAGGTGAATAAATAAGTACTTCACATTCTCCCGCCCGCGTGGTGGGCCCCTGTGGTTGGTGGATTCTCGGTTGGTTACACAACAATTGTTTCGAGCAGCAGTGAACGATGCGCTGAGTTACCTGGATCACCTGGAGTGAGATAATGTAACCAGGTCAAAACTACTCAATGCTGTGCCTACAAAGACTTTTCAACTCCGTTTCCATCACTTATCTCCTTATCCACTCAAATGACTTGGTGAGGTAATTAGGGTCAAGGTTACAAGTCGTTGTGGTCCACGTGGTGCAATTTCACCTCCCAATGAATCTAAATTCATTCTTCAGATTTTACATCAGAGCGATAATCGCAATGACATATTTATTCTAACTTACGGGGCCGATACCATGCAAGAGTCTCTCATAATGCTTGGTTCCCGACACTGCTACATGATGGAGGGAAGCACACCATTTACTCACCTAGCTCATGGATGAAACAGTTATCGCTGAGTACCCCATGGATGCTGGTGTCAACGGGTTACTACTTCCCGTATATTATACAGATATTGCCAATTACTGAAAGGAAGAATGCCGAATGAATTTCCAGAAGAGATGACCCATATTTTCAGATGGTGAGCGAGAGGAACCAAGTAAGTCCCCCCATCCAAATCCAAAACACCAAGCCCCGACATGCTGTACTTAAGCTCCTATACAAAACCGAAGAAGTCATTGTGGAGTCCCTCGTTGCTATGCTAACATCGCCCGTCACTTGACAGGGGTTTTTATAGGGACATGGCATTCAGGCGACATGATAAGCATTTCGTGTAAATGAATATGTTCGTTTAACAAACAGCCTCCTTCAATTCCAGCTTCACAATATTAAGCGCTAGTTCACTCCGTGATGTCATACCTTACGCCTAAAATATGGTGTTTCTGCCAACGCAATCGATTTCATTTTTGTTCCTCCCGAATTATCATGTTGTTTCGTGTGCTTCCGTAATAGAGTCTGATTTTCCGCGTTTGTCTGAAACAGGGTACCCCACTGGAAAATGTTGCAGAATCTTGCACTATGATATACCATCTTTCTTTGGAACAACGACGGTATTTTCGGGGGGTCCTGTTCGAGAACATTCGCATATAGAGAGCGAAAATCACTGAATGTGGTTTTCACACAATGTTTTTTTAAAAAAACACACAATAGTATAGGGCGCCTCCTCACTTCGAGTTTTGTGTTCTCTGCCGGAAATTGAACAGGGGCACACAATAACGCGCTCTGATGTCCTCTCCAGTTAATATATAGCTCATATCAAACAAATATATCATTTATTCCCAATTCCTGAACGGCCAAGGTATTCGAGCGGAAGATTCCATGACCCAGGAATGCGAGAAGGACATTTAAACTGCGATAGCAAGCCGCACCAACCTCTCTTGAAGATGCAACTAGAACACCAACGTAGGGAGACTCTGACAGCCTCACTCAAACGGAAATATATGGTGGAACAACAGGCATACCACCCATTTCTGACGCTGAGTAGATTAGACCAACTTCGGGAATGAACAATTATAGAATAATAGACCGAATTACTAAGGGGACGACCTAGCCGAGTGAATGGCGCGGGACGGTATGACCTCAGTACTAAACAAGAGGAACAGACAAATTCTGGATGGTTTATATGAAGGGGGGGGGACGGACACATGGAAATCTACACACGGTGGAAAGCGCCCAAACACAGAATACTTTCTCTTATTTGTTGCAAAAAATTGGAATGAATGCCCAATGAATGCAGAACCGGGGTCATCTCCTTAACAACCTTTGACTGTCTTATTTAAATCAAGCATCTTGATAAATTTTATTTTTTTGTATTGTTTTTTGTGTTCCGAATTGGTCTGTTCCGTATTTTCAATTTCTCGTTCCCAGGGTTTTTCTACAGTTCTCTTCGTTTTTTTTTTTACAGTGGGGCATTTATGGCTCCATTTTGCTGAATGTTTATATCTGTTCTTGCAAACGTCTTCCCGTTCTTTGTTCAACTTCATTATTTTTGTTATTGTCGAAGGCCCTCTGTTAAAAAGGTAAAACTTTTCCAGCTACTCGAGTTTACCCTTGCATCAGAAAAAAGAGAGAAAAAAAGCTGACTACTGTTCTGGACAAACGGGGGAAATCACGCATGATAATAGATCCTTCAACGCGACGGGTAGAAATAGAAAGGTTGTGAGATTGCCAGCACTGATGTGGTTCCAGCAGTGATTAGGGCCTCGGGTGGTCAGTAGACAACAAAGTTTTTTTTTTTTTTTTTTTTTTAACCATATTTCGGTTCGTGAAGATACGAGCCGATTTACTGCACCAGCAATCCCTTGGTACCACTCACATCATCAAGAAGGGTATTTAGTTGACGGTAATAACAATAACACAAAAGATATTCCGCAGTATAATTATTTATATGCTACTACAAACCAAAAGACTGAAACTGGCGGATTCAATCAGAATTTCTATTTCATAATATATGTCATTTTGTGAGGCGCAGACTTGCGAACGTTCAGATGACGCCGAAAGAAAGAGTCTAACGCAGAAGACAATAATAACTGGCACTAGATTAGCAAGTCGATATCAATACTTGCGACACTCATTCAAACAGGAAAGTGATTCCAAAACAATCGATAAAGCTACAACAAATCAGCTGAATATGGTGGAGTAAGGCATTCCCCTAACTGTTTTGTAGTTTACTTCAAATAGACCGTTTTCATGTATCATCGTTTAGTACAGATGACAACTATTTGCTGCGGAGCGCTGAATCTTCTTTTGAGGGAGACAATACGCTAGTCGGTAAGGCCTATTATATCGCGTTGTTGTCTTCACGAGAGAATGCCAGGTGTATTTCAAATGTATACTGGATCGCTGAAAGCTCCGATTGTACTGTCATGAATCACATGTACAATGAGGCTCTAATTAAATAGTTCTACAATCACTCACACTCACTGTGGTCGATCAACATGATAGCGAAATTGACGGCGAACATGAAATTGCAATGAGGTGTACGCCACCTCAACCATCTTTCATGGTACTGTAAGTCACAAAATTACCACATCTTCCATGGTATATATGAATGCACATGAACCAACAGTTACTTAACCCTACTGGCCAACGTCTTCGAATTTATTCGTTGAATATTGCGACACATAAATAACATGATGGAAAAGGGTCTAGCTATAGGCCTGTGTTCACATGGAATAACGCACGCGTCAAGGTGGATCACCCCGTCTTGAACAAGAGTACAGGCAAACAAACACGTCATGAAGATCGTGTTCAAGATAACAGGCTGTCGGATCATCGAGGAGACCCACCTCGCGTTATCATCCCGTCATTAAAAAGCCACGTGAATGCAACGGTATCAGATCAGTGTTTTCACAAGGCTAACTTGACGTTGTATGCCGGTTTGTTCACATAGCAAAATGCAAACAGTAGAGCAGTAGCAGTGTTTCCGCGTTCTAGTTCACATAATTTGTTGAAGGGTTATGCCAGGGTTGTATCATGTAGATGTAGAAGTATCATTTGGAGGTCATTCCAAGCTAAAATTTCACGCAGCTACCGAGACGTTTCCGATCGAGTCGCGCTTGTTGTTGTTATAATATACGTACTTTCTCTGATGGTTTGTGACAGGATAGTTCTGGGGTATTCTATTTCGGGAGGTGACCAGAGTGAAGGAAATTAAAAACTTCCCCATGACGCATTTCAAGCCTACATACAGTATCAGTCAATTCGACTGTGCAGGGTCAAGTTTAGTAGTCCACTAATTAACAAATTGTTTTATTTTTTTTCTAAGCTGACGCATACGCATCTACTGTACAGTCTACATGAACCACTAAATAGTGCTCTTACTACTACTAAATATGGCTCTTCCACCTCATTATGCAGTTTTGCACTTCATTGCATCCCAGCATCGAATCGAGCAGAATGTGAAAACATTCCATCCATACAGAATGGAAAAAGCCTTCTCACGGTTGTTTGTAAAAACGATTTATAACGCAAACGATATAACATGTACCTCTCAATGTTAGGGAGCTGAAAATTCAATGATTGGAAGGGGGTGGGTGGTTGCCGCCAGATCCCTTTTCAAGGCATGAGCTTTCATGAATGATTCGCACGACAGATGAATAACAACATACTAACATTATCTAACATTTAGGGACTTTCTATCGAGAGCTGAAATTACCTCGATAGGAGTCATGTTCATATTTGGCCATGATCACCACAGTACAAAAGCCGTAATACCAATGCCAAGCTATCAACATTTTGTAATTCTGCTTCACCTTGCGCATTCATGAATACTAATTTGATTAGCACAAAACATTCAAGAAACAACAGGGATCATCTGTTTCCTTTTACCGCCAATAAGCTTTCACCCACATGGTCAAAGTGGCTGCTTGTACACATGCCCCTCATGAATAATAATGAGGTACTCTCAAAGTTAGCACTCTTCACTGATGTCATCAAAAAATAAGATGTATGATCTTTGAGATATTCGACATACTTCGGATTTCCTCAGGCCTCGTCCCCCTTCCTAACATGAGTGTCAATCATATCTACTCCAAAAACAGGGACCGTCTACTCACCATGAGTGATCATCCATTCAGTGTGAACAATAGTTCTTCGCTCCTCCTCCTCCTCCTCCTCCGTGAGTGTTAACCAAACAAATCCTATGAAACTACTCTCAGCCCGTCCATCTTCTAACTATGAGAGCAAAAGGTTTCGTCTACTCACTACCCGATACATCCTACCGTATTTCGATTATTAGGTTAACAAGCCAGCTAGGTCAGGACAGGCCATGCAGATACATGCCTTCATTCTGTCGTATGTTCATCCCGAAGTAACTTCATTCCGAAACCAACAATAGGTACGGTATTACGTATAAGTAGCCGATATGTTACATTGCATTCCGAAATATAATTTGGATGTTTCAATTCGAAGTATTTTTTATTCCGAAAGAAGATTAGTTGTTTTATTCTGAAAGGGGGGTCCATTGAATGAGAAGAAAGCGTACCCAATGTGTTTCAGAAGGCCCCTCTGCCAAATAAAACAGGCACTTACGTCACTAGTGAATTTTTGGTTGTTAAAGTCGACAGAGTGTTGTGAAACCCCCTCCACCGTGGCGCAGTAGAAGGGCAGTAGACAACCGTGCACTTGAGTATGAAACTACTAGTCTTGGTGTCTTACAACTGAGCTGGTTAACCTAGTGGCACCACAACCCTCTTTCGGTACTAGGCGGTCTGAACATAACCCACTGGAAACAAGCTGAATATATGAATAGCATAATAAAAAGTTGATTACGACCGTCTTATAGCAAATTCGTTCACATTACAAAAACAATTGATTTCCTCGTAATAGTGTGAAAATATGGCCTTTGATTTATTATTATTCATATCTCGGAAGAATGGGACGTCGTTGCAACCAGATCGTGGGATTGTTTTGTGTTTGCCCCAAACGAAATCTTTCTCCCGTTTCATCAGAAGAAGAAACATTAAATGACATTCTGTCCAGCTGCATGACCGCATATGTGCCATAGTTCATGTGACTCGGATCCGGAGTAAGCCTCGCTGACGCGGGCATTAATAGAGTTGTCATTGATAGTCTAAAAGATTAGGAATTTTATATACTCAAATTACTGCACCTGGATTGGAGAGAGAACAATGAAGGAATGGGGGGGGGGGTGGGAGGTTAACTGATAAACGGTCTTCGGTTGAAGTAGATTGGAAGTATGATTTCACGTGACGAGGAGATGAGGTCTGTGAGAAATACACCAATAATGCCTGACAAAAATGTTTGTAATCCTATCGGGGATGTTTTTCTTCGAGGGACCGAAATCCATCCTCACAAAAGAAAAAACATTAGAGTGGTTTGATCGAATTAGAAAGTACGCGGTTATTCTCGCGCGTACCCTTTCGGTAACTGCGGTGTGGTGTCGTGTTTGCTACACTACATAATGATATGGTTATAACAATTGTGATTAATATAGGGCACTGCGACCCCATCTGTCTCTGTGGATCATTCATAGGTACCCGCCTTTAGTTATGTTAAGACTATGGGAAGTCACAGAGAGTTTGTTTTCATGCCGGTGATACTATTAGGAATGGATGAGGTTTTGCTTGCTCGCCGATTTTTTTTTTGTTTTGTTTTTTTTTGGTGGGGAGCGCGGTAGCCTAATTGGCTAATGCATCAATCATAATCCAAGAGCTGTTGGTTCATGTCTAGGTTGTCCTTCAGCAAGGCGCTTCGTTTGAATTGTTCATTCCACCAAGTGAGAAGAGTTACTCTGCATGTGATGTTACTCATATGGAGTCTCTCAGGATCCATGAAGAAAGATAGCTGTTCTATTGCCTGGTGTGGACAGAAAGGGGTGAGCGCTATGTAGTGCGCGATTGACACCGACACCAATGTGAACGCATTGAGCTGTTTCCCCACAAATACGGCGCTAAAGTGACTGTCCATTACTGTCTCGTGATAGTAAAATTCACTTCCCGAATTATAGCAGGCTCCATTCTCCGGACTTTGACAGTGCTTCACTGGAGAAGTACCACACAGCACATAGTGAGATTGTCCGATTGGAATACCCTAACCCCCTCCGTTTTGGTAGCAACCCCGGTCTTTTTTTTTCTCCACTAACCAGATAAGGCCACACAGTAAGTAGGAAAATATCCGGGTCCGAAGAAAATGATTGATTGAGATGTTTTTGAAAGTCTTCAAGTAGAAACTGGTATATTGAGAATTATCTTCTGGAAGCAGTCTTGTATCATCCAACTACCTAAATACTCCAAAGTCACATATCTTCATTATACATCTTGTAGCTGCAACATACGTTGCCATATGTTGCCATATGTTAGAATATGTGAACGTTTTAGGTCCATTATCTCCAAACATATGGATCTTCATACACGAGGGATGAGTCCTCTTCATCCCCAGAAAGTATGCAACTCCACCCACCTGCGATAAGTTGATGAGAATGAATGTCTAGCTCCCACACAATGTGATCGGATGGCTTTAAGCCTACTAAGTTTATTATTCGATCGCAGATTGTGTAGTGACCCTCGACACCAGGTGATGTTCCAGCATCGCAACTCTCTCATGGCTGGTCTGGTCTGGGTCTGCCCTGGCCCCTTATTCACTGCTTAAAGTATGATATACGTTTCACCTCTCCTGTGATGCATTGTAAAATTAGCTGATAATACCACCTACATTGGTTTGTTGACAATGATGGCAATTCGGCGAATCAGTGGGTAAGGTCAACCCATTTGTTGAATGTTGAAATTAGAAATACCCAGAGGTCTTACGGTGAGGTCTTTCTGTCTCTATTCGTTGTTCATCCGGTTATATCGAGTACGTGCTCTATGCAATAATTGCTGCCGTATACTTTTGATAGTACACCTGTCTCTTGTGCATGTGATACTGCTGTCCCATTACTGCTTTCACTGGCTTCCTTTGATTTTATATGTGCACCTACAAGTTTCTCCTTTCGAACGACAGAGTTTGTTAGCCAGTGTACCGGCAGTATGAAAACGAAACACTGGGTTTAGACGTTACCACGTTGCGTTGGAAAACCAAGGAGATAGTTCTCGCCCACAGAATTAGATACCATGAGTCATTTGATTCTGTAGTATTTAAGGGCAATCACATCGAGGTAAGTCAGATTACAATACTTTTGTTTTTATCGATGGTAAATGAATGGGAAGAGCATGTTCAGTATTGACCTCGCCACTACTGTTTACGTTGTTTTCTAACGTTTCAGCCCATATATATATTCTTGCGATATTTCATGATACGATCATTTGCCTAGATTGGACAGGATGCTGGATGAGCAACATGGTGGATTCCCATAGTTGGTACGTGACCTCTATCGCTTCGGGTTCAACAGCGCGTACCAGCTTCTCTCGGAGACGCTGCCAATTGTAGAGAGGCTCTAACTGATTTAGCTGGTTCGAGCTGGTGTTCGTTCATCACCTTACTTGCTTCTGCCAGCGAGGTACGATATCTCAGCAAGAAAAGGGGTGTGCACCTGCAATACAGAGTCGTAGTTCAGATCCGGTTCGTGCCCAGTCTCCCTCGTTCTAACAGACAAGGTGCTAGTATGAAAATGACCGAAGGGGTGACTGAATTATATCTCCGTTTAAAAAGGTACCAATAATTATCTTGAATTTAAATTTAGGTTGAGTGGTATGAGTATCCTGATAAAAAAAAAAAAAAACCCAAAACGGTTGAACGTGGGTGACTATCGCGAATCCCCCGACCAGTGGAATTCCTACTAAGCTTGACGGAGAAGAAACAAAGAATGATATTAAAAACACATCAGTTGAATGGAAAACATGTACTTCCAAAGCACAGACATCCGTACCATTGATCCGTACCATATGCTTCAGATATAGCTGCTTCTCTTCACGAGGATTTTGTCAATAGAAAATGTGTATGTCAAGTGAAATGCATACTTTCATCTAATGTCAATATTATTGAGCAAAAGAGCGACTTGACACTTCCATGTGATTGGACAGCAACTAGGGAAAGGTTATTTTTAACAGCAGGCACGCATCTCTTGTTGTGAGAGATCATTTTAAGGATATCGGTAATTCATTGATGTCACATTCACGTCATCCCTATTTCGACGGTTTATATGTAGTATTCATTCATACTTTGCAATATTTTTTTACAAATGATCTTGGTATAGTTACCGTGCCTTTTTTTTTTTTCTCTTCTTTTACTGTACTGTTCCACTTGGTCTCAGCAAAAGTGCGAGGAGACGGGGAATATGATCATCGATACCAATGAGATTCATATTTTTAGCCAGTCTGAACATTATTGATTTGACTACTAAGATTTGTGTCATATATGGATTTCGAAAATCGGACGCGTGTTCCGCCATTTAGGAGATGCCCCATGGTGAATCGATTATACCATTTAGTGCGCGCAATCTTCTCACCACCTGATCAGCTTTCGTTGACGAGATTGAACATGCTCCCTCAATTGTAAAATTGCGCGAGGGAATTTTGATAATAATTGGCGTCTAGCAGCAGCAAACACGCTGCTTACGTACCTTTCACTTATTCTGCGCATGCTAAATGTCCATCGATATACAGAAAGCTCTATTCCTTTATCGCTATATCAGTCTACGCATTTACCCGTTGTTCATGTATTCCTATTCCATAATGAATTGCCGTCATAATGTTCGCTTTATATCTGACCTTTATGGTTACCAGGTCGACGTTTCAGTTCCGCTCATTTCGCCTCTGTTTCAGCTAGGCTAGAAATGAGGTCTCCAAAACAATCCTACCAGGTAATGTTTGATTTCCCAATGGGGTTTGCAGGAAATGGGAGGATTTTTCTGTCTGTAAGATTTATAAACAATTATATCTCCCACGAATATTTGGATACGAGGAGTAGGTATTGTACTACGGGTGTTTTCCCGCTGACTCAATATACATCGTAGTAAAACACAGTTTTTTATGTAGGTTTAATCATTTCTTCCCGCCAAACAAAGATGGAATAATTATTAAATGGGGATCGATCTGTGTGGTGAACACATGGGTTTACACAAGTGTTTCCATAATATTACTGCGTTTGATATCATACTTTTTTCAATGCTGATATTATTCAATGATTGTTTTTACACTATTCTTTACTATACTACGTTCTGTCAAGAGTGATGATATAATTAGTCACGGCGTATAGTTGATTTTTCAATCACAAATTCATTCCCATCATATCAAAGTTCCGTACAATTTGTTAAGGGATAGTTGATACACAGATATACCTGTGTGATTTACATATTTTGTTTCTGTTGTACCAGGCATGTAGTAGTGATGATCGGTTGTCATTCATTCTTTCTATATTAGGAGTATACCAAATAATTTTTCGCTTCTGTTAGGCAGTTAATTTACCAGTCAAATTCTGGTGATGATCATGTTGCATTGTTGCTCGTATTCTTAGGAAGTTTACGCAGTTCTGTCAAATGAGATGGAAAACTCCGATACAGTAAAATCAAATGGCAAGGCACAAATGTACTGGATCAAGTGAATATTTATGACTTGCCATAAAATACTTCTCGTTGTTGTTTCACTCACCTATACGTCAAAACAAATTATTCCTTATAGGCCTACTCATTAAGAGGAATCCGGCTACTGCGCATGAAAGTGCGTGTTTAGGATTTGCAATTACACTAAAACTTGGTCGTTATTCGTCGAATATCTCTGCAAAAAATGTCGCTGCATTTAATTGATAAAGGCTAACTGACAAGCAGTATGGGCTTCAAGGCGCTCCAACACAAGCAATGGCGTGCTAAGTTTTTGGTTGTTATATTCGGCTATACACTCACTCTGATCAAATATCGCCAGCTGGTGAAATAATATGTGATATGTTCTCAATAATGATCACTGAATAATTACTCTCTATTAAAGGTTGTCATTGTTCAATATTGATAGTTGAGGCAATATCGATAACGTGAACTGTAGTTGACTCTCTCTAGAGGTTATTCGATATCTATACTAGATTACACTGTGGCCACAACACTAATATACTATGATCTTTCGATTGCCACGACGGTTATGTTTTTCTATCAAAAACGAAATTACCGTAAACTCGGTAGCTGGTGAAACAAGTACCCTGACGCACCAGCATGTAGTGTAATCGAACACGTAATTAAACGTAAATTATAAAATTGATTTTCAAGCTCATTTACCAATTCCCATTCAAAAAGAGATTTTTCGGGGTTTGGCCATTTCGAATATGCGCACACACTGACGAACTGATCTTCATTCAGCGGACTCAAATATTATGCAACTAATCTCATAACTACTATTCCTGATATTCCAAAATGAAGTCACAATTGCGATTAGTCAAAACCAAACATCAACCTTGAGAAAAAAACAATATAATATAATATACAGTTTGCGGTACGTACGATACGAGTTTATTACAACGCTTTGGACGTATGCACTAGTTATATCAAATCTGCCCTAGGAAACGTTTAGCTCCCGATTGGGTAAACAACTATGTCCTAGTCAAGTAAGAAGATATAACTGAGAACATGGTCCTTGTGAAAGATATTATATGCTGCAGTGTTATCTAATTAGGCAAAAAACGCGATATTCCAAGGATGCTGCATAGTTCAGTGTTCATTTGTCAATACGAATAAACGTGGACCCACCTAATTCCGTCGGGGACGTCAAAGCCGCTCCTGCCTTCACTACGTAGATGAACCCATACACAGAGGTGGATGCAATTGAGAATCAAAGCCAATTGTTTTATTATTGACAGACCAGATTATGGTATGATCCCTACAAACTGTTATCATCAAACGTCGCTTGCGTCACAGGAGGGTTTCCGTATTATTGGCAACTTTCAATGACATGACGGAGATTTTTTTTTTTTATTCTCATGATGGTGAAGTCATGGAGGTCGACAAGTAAATCACCACAAAAAATGAATCGGCAAATCAATCGATTATTTCAACGTCAGGTTAAAACCCCTTGCAGATTTCGCCCACTATGACGTATATACTGAAAACATAACCCTGATTCACGAGCAGTTGAATGGGTGTAACATCTCAACGAGAATGATTCTTTCAAATGCACCGAATATACAGACGAACAAAACATTATTCCGCTATGTCACCTCCTAAACCCTTTGATTCGCGTCAATCTATGCGTATCTTCTTGAATCACGGACAACATTTTTTGTCTTCGAACTGATCGTCGCTGCTGTCAGGCAAATGTCATGTGACTTTTCCCGCAGCAAGGAGCCAGATGAGGCATGTCTGATACGATAGTGACTTCAATTTAGTCGGGGATTTTCATTAAAAGCAAATGAACTTCCTTCCTTGAAAGATATCCTCGAAATAGACTACCGATTACCAACGATGCGATTAGTGGGTCATTGTTATTGAGTCGTGATCATTAAAGGGGAAACTCTCCAGGCAAGAGGGATGTTTCCTTGCATTTCTAGATATTTTCAGACATTCCTAACGGTGTTTTGATGGACTTGAAAGATCTCCGTTATCATTGTCACAATGGATTCAAAGTCTCGCCCTTGGTTGCATAGTCATAACACAGCGCGGTACAGTGCACAGCGCCATTATTGCACAACTTTCAAATATAAATATCCCCCAATTCGTGACGAAGTTCAACGACCAAACAACCAGCATAGCCTCAGTGTTGCATGTATGTACGTACGTGAGTTAGCGCTCAGCGCTGAGAAGTGCAGAACACCAGTTTCATATCATAAGTCTTTCAAACAAAGAATACTTTTCATTGAGAACAAATTGGATGCATAATTACACTGGGAGTCTCCAATCATTTCTTGTGAAGTTATGGCCTACAACCGATTAGAATTAATATCACCAGAAGCAATAAATTGCCCACTCGCCAACAACCTTTTCGAACTCGCTCTATCCGACCGTTACACACAAAGTCTATCAGAGATGCCCATTGAGTTAAGTGTATGTGGAGATTCACTGTACAACTTTCCCATTGACAGTCGTCGTAGAAGGCGCATAATCTGATTGGTCATTTTAATCATGTGACTGCTTGTGTTGGTCAGATTGATTAATGTCGGCAAAATCCAGGCACTTTGTTCGAAATTTTCGACAAGAACTGGGGTGAAAATGCAAATTTCGAAAGGGGAAGGGGTAGTACAGATTATTAAGTATGATTGTTTCGACAAGGCCATGGTAAAACTTTAACTGACGTAATCAAATAACAGTTCATAATTGGACTGGTATAACATTGTTATCGTGTTATTCGGTTATAAATAGCAGTCTGGGTCGCCGTTTACGTCACAATTGAGGAGGATTCTCAATATCACGCTAAGATGGCGCTGTGCACAGTAGCGCTGAGTTATGGCGCATTACCAAAGGCGTGAAGTTTGAACTCGGTGTTTTGATCTTGGAGGGTCGTTCGGGGGGGCCGCTCAAAATACGGAGTAAGTGGTTGAAAAGATGGCCAGAAAAGTACGGAAATATGTCTCTTGCGTGGAGTTCCCCTTTAAGCATCAGTATATATTTGACATGAGTATGGATCTACATAGTCAGTTGTATATAAGATTTCCTCAGGAGGATTCTGTATATTCTGATAGTTATGTAAGTTACTTTACTTGACAATCGTTCTAAGTAGGGCAGTAGTTTCAGTAGAAGAAACGTTACTGCGGTAGGAATGGTTTTTCTTTCTTTTTCCCATCACTGACATCATTTCGTAGCTTGCATAATCCCACTAATATACACATTATTTGTAGTTATGTTATCGATCGACTCGTAGTGGGTTGCAAGCCTTTCCTGATTTTCTACGTCATTTCTTTCAGTCCATATGACATATCATGTGTCGTTCGTTACACAATCACATGATGATAACCTTGTATAGTCTAACCCGTGGTTACACGGTAATATCTCTTAATGACTCACAAACTCACCATTCATAAGATTGAAGAAACAAGTAATAACTGAATTTGAAACAGCGTTTTGCCCCCCGGCTCTCAACTGGTAATTGGCATATGAATGTGGAACATTCGACATACGACTAGGCCTTCAAAACATTCCCCGAACGAGAACTAACTAACTAACTAACTGAACGAAATATAAGAACCTCCCATCTGGGCAACAATGATTGGGGCAATCTCATAATTTGTCCTCTTTTCTCTCATAATTTGTCTCCACCCTTGGTCATGCTCCCGGCCGCTGCATCATCTACTACTTCTACTCCATTGCACTGACATCTGATAACTTTTAGGAGAGCTTCCGCGGCTGAAAACATAAGTTGTTCCAGTACGTATTTTCTATTCAGTAACACCCTTTTCCAGTTGTCTGGTTGGATATCATATTCTTTTCCCATCCAACTGATATCCGCCGTGAATAGAACCAAAAGCCGAAAGGAACTTATGATTCTTTGACTCTATCTGACCACCTATAGCCAGAGGAGAAACGGAAGATTGTACCAGCTTATTATGGCCAACATACGTCTGCATTCCCTTTTTTCAACCAACCAATAGGGTTCCTTCACTCTGATAAAAAAAGCTACACACTAATATTCCACGGTTTTCAGACTTTGACCTCTGGTGACCTCAGATGACCTCTGACCTGACCCCAAAACAATAGGGTTCATTCACTCATCATGGGGAACACACATATCAAGTATGAGATTCGTCCATCCAGGTGGGGTCGAAGTTATCGTGTTTACCAGCCAAAATTGGCTGAAATATCGTCTTTCCACAAATTTTATATTTTTGTTCAAAATTCACCCCGACCTAAACAAAAACAATATGGTTTCCTGTACTCCCCATAAGAAAGCTACACAGCAAATTCCAACCTGATCAGACCAACCATCTGGACTTATCGTGTTTTACAGGTCCCTCGTCCTTTGACCTCTGGTGACCTCAGATGACCTCTGACCTGACCCCAAAACAATAGGGTTCAGTACTCAACATAGAAAACACACATACCAAGTAGTTCCTGGTCTACTCAACCTGATCAGTTATCGTGTTTACAACTGGTGACACACACGCACACACACGACGTGACTGCATAGATTCCTCTTACTTCGTCAAGGAATCAAAAATCGAAAGTGATACTTTGTGGCATCCAACGTTGTAGGATGTTGAAGGGGGGTCATATTGGAGGTGGTCATGTTCTCCAACACATGTGACACCTTGCCGTTGTCGCGGTTCGCAACCTGATCATCGTTTTTTGCGACGCTGACTCCAGGCACGTTTACTTACTTTCATTTTTTGGTACCTGTCAGAATCATGAACCCAATTTGAGTAACCAGAAAAAGTGGCATCCAATGTACACTGTAAAACATTTGCTGTAGAATTGCCAGTAATTGACTGTAATTTAGTTTGCCATAATTTACTTGTGAATCCTACAGTAACCAAGCAAAAGTTACAGTAAAAAATACTGTTAATTTTATAGTAGTTCACTAGGGAATTCAGTTTTTTCATATTGTTTTGTTTTTTTTTGTTAGAACTGATGATCCGGAGTACCATGAGTTCTCTGAGTACCATCTTTTCAAAACAAAAAACCCTGTTGATCCAGAGTCTCCAAGCCACTTGGTCTATTATGGGGAAACTGAATTGACTGGCTGTTCAAGTCTGGTAGCCAAGGAACATGACTCCTCTGATAATTTGTTTTTCGTCTCTCTCTTGCTGAATCTTCATTCACACGATGTAATATTAACCAAGAACAGTTGTTGTCCAGCTAAGCTCATTAAAATAGGCAGTATGTAGCCGTAAAGGGTGCTCACGTTTTGGCTAATTAGTTTGTCTCGTGTTTACGTTGGAACGCTCTTGGGTTTAACCTTGGATGTACAAAACACGTACAAAAGAAGTTTTGCACTATTGATCACATCTATCGTCTTCAAGACCATGGCAACCTACAAAGAACAGCCTCATTCAATCAGCTGAAACATTGGGGCTCCATTTGGGTAACGTGGCTGGACACATTTCAGAGCTTCCCCATGAGATAAACAAAATAGAGTCTCTTCGAGAAACCTTCCTCCAAAGCGTGAGCGTAATCCCCCCCCCCTTTTTTTTAATTACTAGACGATCAGAGGCCGGGGAATTCAACTTTGGCGCATAGTGACCTCTAATGCACATCGCTTTTCAACCACCTTTGACGTGTCTCTCAAGCGTAACTTGTTAACCATTATAATCCTGAACGAAAGGCGTTTGCAATGAGAAACTACCTCCGGCAGATCACTTACTATCACAACGTGAACACTGATTTTGATTTGAATTGTATTAAGTAAGCCAAGTGGCCCAGCCATCAAGAACACTGACCGTATTTTTCGTTGAAGAGCGCCGGCAATAACCCCCGTTCTCTTCTCGACTAGGCTCAGCCAGTGCCGGATTTTAAGAGCAATGGCCGACGGGGCACGTGCCCAGGGCCCCCACAAAAGGGCCCCACAAAATTTCTTAATCGTATTTTAAGAAAGTATGTTAAGAATTTCAGCCAAATTTAGACTGATGGAATTGCATAATGGGTACTTGCATGACATTCCCTGAATTTATTTGTCAAGGATGCAGCAGAGTGGTGCTCAGCGGCTGTGGCGTTCTTTTCTTCTGGAAGAAACTCATGTTTCTTATCTGTCAACGGCCTCCACACAACGTTTCTAGAACCTGCTTGCGCATCTTGAAAACAAGTGACCGCCCAGTCATCGTTCCCAAACTCATCACTACAACGGGTGGGTCATTAGACAGATGCAGTTAAAAAGCCTCTATTTCTGGGTTTCCTCAAGTCAGGCTTTGCGGAACTGGCTGAAGATGTAGATCAGACACCCATAGCGAGGTACGAAGCGATGGGCTCTTTGAGAATGTGTCTGCTGGTACGGCATCTCCAACAGTTTTCCTGGCACGAGATTCTGAACAGGACGAATGCAAGTAAAATCTTGCAGGATACGCAATTTGACCTCAACACAGCCATGGCTTCTCTACAAAAGTTCGTTGAGGAGCGACGAGAGTGTTCTGGCACATACGAGGCAACATTTGCTAACGGGCACGCCACACTACGCACAAACTCGGGGGTGACAGAGGAATTTCGACTCAATCCCCTAGATTACGGTCTTGGAGAAGAGGCTGTCTTTCCCCATCAGAGAAGTTTCGTGTGGAAAACTTCCTTCCAGTGGTCGACCAATTTAACTCACTAAAGCAGCGATTGGCAGCGAATGAAGAATCTGCATTGATTTTGATTTCCTAGAGCAGTTGCGCTCATAAACAGACGATAAAATTCAGCAATCCGCCACTGCTGTAGTTTGCGAAGTGAAAAGAGATTCAAATGATACGATGAGGATCGAGCTGGTAGTAGCATTCAATTCAGGGAGTTTTCAAAACTCTTTGTGGATACAAATATCACAGAGGGTGAGTCAAATGGACTGCAGTCACGCCACATATCGTTTATATAGTCTGGTCATCGACAAGGTGTTAATGCCACGTTCCCAAATGTTGAAATCTCACTTCGCATTGCATCTGGTTCCTAATGGTTTTTCAAATTGCAAGCGGTGAACGGGCTTTTAGTAAAATGGAAATTCATAAAAAACGTTCAGAACGACCATGGGGAGTACCCAACCGGCTCTGCCGCTTAGCCACTATGAGCATCGAGTATGACATTTTACGAGAACTCGACTGCAGTGACGTTGTGCGGGATTTATCTAAACAGAAAGCACGCGTCATGGTATGAGGTAGGTTTCCACAGGAAAAGGAAATACAAAATGTTTTGCTAGGAAGTACATGGGCGGAAGGGCGGGGGGTGGGAAAAGTATGGTCGGGGGCGGGCAAGACCGCCTACAACCTTTTTAATCATCACTAAATGCCCTAATGAATCTCGCCGCTCTTAATCGAATATATTTTGTACATTGCTAGTGCCCATGTATGTTTGTGGAAGCTGTAAAAAGAGAAACGATTATGTATTGGGGAGTGAGGGGGGGGGTTAGATCATTTTTGAATTTTTCATAGACTACAGTCGAAGGGGCACCCACATGAGCCTGTGCCCAGGGCCCCCACAGAGGTAAACCCTCGGCCCTGTGCTCAGGCTGATATTGATGCAGGGGTGGTAATTGGGGTGCTACCGTTGAGTCTGTCTTAGAGTCGGAGGGAAAAGTGGACGTACAGTATTATCTCTATCTTGCCAACTTCATTTCGGCTCTATTTCATGCAATCTCGGAATTAGCGAACATTTCGGGTTGAAATAGGGAGTCATGAGGTCCCTGTTTATTGGTGTTGAGCGTACATATTATCTTAGTTGAGCTCTAGGTTTGGAAAAAGACAGACTTTCGTGACTACAAAAGTACGTCACATATTTTGTTACCACTGGATTCTAATGTAAGAATGCTCCGGGAGTCGGAATGATGATTGTCAGTTGCCTGATTCAGACAGCAAATCGCGCTTACACGAAAAGATCACCTTCCAGAAGTGATTCTACCCCACCGTGTTCTGTCGGCACGGGACGCGACGAGTTGGAACTGAGCGTTACGGCTTCCTGTGTGGAGGTGTAGAATAATTGGTCATTATTGTTTTAGGGTCATGTCGCAGGTCACCAAAGGTCCAAGTGAGTCCTGGAAAACTCGTGAGCACAACAACTGTGGCAACGAACTGATGTAGTGTTCACACCTGGCACGAGGGGTTGACATTTGGAGTAGATTATCCCACTAGCTTTGAGTTATGTCCAAGGTCACCTGAATGTCAACAGAGGTCAATGTCTAGACTACGCGAGCAAATGAGACACGTGCCACGAAATGATGTATAATTAATACTTTGCATGACATTGTTGTCATGTAGAGGAGATAGTCCCTAAGGTCAACAGAGTCAAGTCTGACAGCTGTTCACCTACAAAAACAGTGTTTACCTACAAAACGGTGCTATATCCGAATAGCAAACCATGGTTTGATAAGTCCATCCGGTCCAAGTTCGTCGCAATACGCTGCGTATCGTTCCTCGGAACCCCGAACCGGAATCCTTCCGGCAGGCTAGATCAAATTTGGAGAAAGCCATCCCAGGACTCCGAAGAAGGCGTGCCGGAAAAAGTTGAGGAGAAGTTTCAAACAGGGCGAACGCTCGACAGCTCTCTGTTGAACTTGAGCCTGATCACACAAAATACAATGTTGCCCCCAGCGAATTCCGCTGACACCGATGATGTACCAGACCAGTTGCATGATTACTATGCCAGACCTGACCATCGGAGTACCAGTGTCCCCGGTACCCGCGCCGTACCGCAGTGTTTCCCGGTACCCGCCCGCCCCCGCCATGTCATACATGTACTGTCACCATTTGAGATCGTTGAAGATCGCTTAACTCGCGATGTGAGACGAACGTTCAACTTTCAAAGGAACGGAAGCCGCCGGCCCTGACGGTTCCCCCCTAGCCCGTTTTTTTTTTTGAAGCGCTGCAGTGAATCCACTCGCCGCTGTGTTCACTGACATTTTAGAACTGTCGCTGAGGTTGCAAACAGTCCTAACAGCATGAAATAGCAACTATTATCCCGGTTCCTAAGAACAATTATGTTTCCAGTCTGAATGGATATGGGGACTTTGGCACCTGCCTTCTATTATATTATGAATCTTTTGGAATCCATTCTAACCGGACCCTTGCCAATTCGCCTATAGATATCAAACAGAAGTATGAAGGTTACGATACCTCAACATTTATGGAATATCTTGATAACAATCTTGAGCACAATAATTTATATGCTAGAGATTACAGCTCGGCTTTTAATACTACTATCCATCACACTGCATTCTAGATCACCAATGACCGCAAGTCCCTGTTTCTATTTGTAATTGGATTTACGTTTTCTTGTGAATCGTTCCTCACGATTGGCAGAATTGGCCATGGTGTTTCTTCCGTGATAACTTGAGTAGGGTACACACAGGGTGTCTCTTCACCTAACTTTATTCACTTTCGTAGTAGATTGAAAAGGTCATGAATGATACAACCCTCACTGGCTTCATATAGGACAATGATGAGTAGATATACTTACTACTTCTTAATGTTTCCAAGACTTTTTTTTTTACTATAGGGGGAAGAAGTCAGATAGCAACAATACGTATCGGAAACATGTAGAGCAGGTTGTAAAGTTTTGAATACCTAGTACACATGGCACCGTAATATCACATGGTCTGCAAACTGAACGGAAATCTTGAAGGAAGTTAGCCAAAGTCTCACTTTTGTACGGAAGGTGAGATCGTATGGATTCAATCGATGTTTACCTATCATTTATCCTGCAATAGTCGAGAGCATCCTGACGCCAGCGATCCCTGTCTGGTTTGGCCGGGCCACGCAATATGATCTCGGCACAGATTATCGCGGTGTATAGGTCAGCTTGAAAAGATGTTGGCGTGATCGGCATAGACAGGTTCTTCGTAGAACGAGCTATCCCGCATCACTTGCCGATGCATTTTCAATTTGTGCCATCCCACTGCAGATCTGTACTTCAGAGGGAACAGTCGGTTTTACCGCAATCTCTTCCATATGCCGTCAAATTTTATGTTGACTTGATTCCCGACTGGCCCTTTTTATCTTAGCCTGTATATGATTTATATCTCTATATTGTTATCATTATTCTTACAATTATTATATTCTCCAGTTCTTTCTGCGAAGTATAATCTATCAATATACGTATCTAGCTCGTCAGCACAATAACTGTGGAAACCTAAATGAAGTAGATGAAGTAGATGTTCCAAGGTTCACCCGAGTTCAAAAGAGGTTCAAAGGTCATGAGCAAAAGAACTCCTCCTCAGCATATAATGACAAACCCAATGAACTAGTCATCATCGCAACAGCTCTCAAAAGACCTTTGCAAACATCACATGATCTCAAATACGGTATATATCATTATCTGGACATTATCCACATGGCCACAACGGAAGAGGAAGATGATAATAGCCAAGAAAAAAAAATCAGAGATGGCTAGGTGAAGTTCCAAATTGGCTTCGGCTGCCGGACTTTTTACCCTCACAACATCTTATTCAAAATGTAACTTCTAATCCCGTTTAATATATAAACAACGTTTTTATGTGAGCGATGCATCCGTCCGAAAAGATCTTCCTTTTCCCGATCTGCCTGCACACAAAACTGTTGGGGATGAAGCTGATTCTTTTCAGTGAACATTCAATTTCCGAATGGCGGTTTTTTCTCTCAGGTTCCTCCATTTTTGACTGAGCGACCATTGACTTTCTTCAAAACGCCTCGCCTTTCCATGACAGGCAAACAAGGGTTTCGAGGGAAGAGGCGTAATTGGGGAGGAATATGTACAGTGTGAAAAACACCCGACCAAGTCATACCCCACAAACAGATAGTGGGAGGTAACATAGGGGGACCATGTATGGCGACAAGTGAAAGTGATCTATTAAAATAGGTTTAATAGCCCAAGGGGGGAGGACAGGGGCGAGAAAAGGGGCGGAAAAGAATCGTGAACATTTTCCTCGGACCAGCAAAGGTGGATGGAAATCTGAAATGACTTTAAATGATTATTAAGAGCAGGCGGAAGCGATCGATCACGCCGTCCTTTCTCGTAAGGAATCACAACAATGAAATTCGGGTCGTTCATTGGCGATCTTTACATGAACATTTATTTTAAAGTTGAAATATAACAATATAGATAATTATATATCCATATATTATATAATATATATTATTAATTTAATATTACTAATATTATTAGAGATATTATATATAATATATATATATTATAGATATATATATATTATATATATTATATATATATAGATAATATATATATATATATAATAGATATATATATAATAATATATATATATATATATATATAATATCTATATAAATATATATTATTTATATATATATAATTATTATAATAATATATTATATATATACTATATTATTGGTCTTGAAGACCCCTTTAATTTCCTTACGTTTACACAGGTCGTAAGGAGGAAACCCAGAATCAATAATATGCACCTAAGGATGGATGAGTGATTGGGCAAGTGAAGTTGGAAGTGCTCGAGCCGACTGGGGGGCCGATGCATGTCGCGTATCGTATGCCTTGTGATTATTGAATCTAACCTAAATGGTACCGGATTCGCCAACATATCTCGCAGTAGCGCAGAATACACTGGATAACTAAATCAACATTGGCTGGACGTACAGGTAAGGCTGGGAGCGTTAGAATAATATACTCTGTGTGTGAGATGTATAGGTCTGCCAGTCGTGATATGTTTTTGCCAATTTGGCAACGGAGCTTAATACATGGTTGGTTACCTTTGAGTCACCTGGTGGACGTAGTTTTGGCGAGGTGAGGAGAGCCCGTAGGTTGGGGGGCTGCCGGTGGGCTGGATGGGGGTTGGTTGAACAAACCATTAGGGCGGTGTCTCTTGAGACGGGCAAAGTCCTTCTTGAGGGTACGGGTAAGCGATGTGTGGACAGCGGGGGGGGTCAACGTCGCAACCAGAGGAATCCGAGACAGAGTACTGGTCTCCTTCGCGTTGTACCATTAGGAGATCAGAGCGGTTTTTATTGGAAGCCTTATTGATGGCGCTATCGATTACAGATATGGGATAGCCGTTCGTAGGAAAAAAAAAAAAACACAGCAGAGGAGTGGACCACTGGAGTGTGGGAATTCTCAGGGTCAGAACAAAGGCGTTTTCAACTTAAGCATTGGCTGTAGACCACTGACTTCTTGAGGACAGGGGAGGTTTACTGTCAAAGTGGAGGAAGGACTGGGTTATCCAGTGGCCTCTTAAAATGGGACTGGAAGCTATGAGTACCCCGAGATGATTGCACCCTAACATCTAGAAAGGGTATGGTAATGGCAGACGCTTCACTTAAACTTAATGTTGGGTGATTATCATTGACATGTCTCAGCACTTGCCCAATCCCTCATTAGATAACCTGAGTCGCATAAATATGATTCTGGTTCCTAATGAAACCAGCGTAAACGTTAGGAAATGAAATGGGTCTTCACAATCAATACGCACGTCACCGTGTTGAATGAAGATATAGGGCTACTCAACATTACTTCGTTTCTACAGTAATCCTAATTTGTTCGCTGCAGCCCCGCACTGCTATATTATTGCCTGTTGTATTTTACCTGAGTGTCTATCATATGCTGACGAAGGCCCTAGGAGGCCCAAAATTTAGTTTTTCTAAAAAATTGTGCTACAAATCATCCGTAAACCCCATGCTTCTTGTTTGAAGCTACTACTATATATATATATATATATATATATATATACTATATATATATATATATATATATAATATATATCTATATATATAGAATAATAATAGATATATATATATATTATAGTCTATATATATATCTATATATATATATATATATAATATATAATATGCGTTTTGACCAGCGTCGTGGACACTGGAAATATAGGACGGCGTTTGCTACCAATGCACAGTCACATTATATATATAATATAATATAGATATTATATAGATATATATATATATATATATATATATCTATATATATATTATAATATATATCTTATCTATATATGTATATATATATATATATATATATCTATATCTATTATATATATTATATTATATAATAATAGCGTTTGACCACGTAAGTGGACCCTTGGAATATAGGACGGATTTTTGCTACCAATGCCCAAGTCAGCCGAAACCATTGGAACTGAACCCCACACCATGAATTTTTCACCAACACTAACAGGAACAAAACTGAAGAAAACTATTTACGGCTCCGTACCCATGGACGTACCTGCACAAACGTTGTCTCCGTCACCATTTCAAGGTAAGCTACATCATTTACAGTAACACCCCATGACGGTGGTACTCTTGCGTGCATAGAGTTCGACCTCAACACTGTGGGACTGTCACTTCTCTGAAGACCTGGTCAGCATAATCACCCCCCAACAATTTCTTCCATTCAAGTAGGAATATTACGTCAGGTTAAGTGACAGGTCCAATATTACAGCCCCATCAAATTCCTCCCCCTTTTGTGATCTGGTTAAAATGACGGGTAACACACTTAGTACTTATTTTATTAGAACCCTACTAACAATCATATGTATCACATATTGATAGCTGCCACTCCAACTCTTGAAGAGTCCTTTCTTTTTCCCCTATCTACCGCAATGTCTGTAGATAACACACTTAAGCGTATATACTCGGACCCAAGTGATCACTAGTGACTCAAACACTAGTGATGTTTCGAGAAATCCCGTCTATGAACTGCATTGTACTGGACTTGGTGAGGGAAGAGGTTGGTGAGAAAATGCCCCTTTTTTCCTGTCAGTTCGATATCATAAAAAGACATCGTGATAATACTGATTTCGACAGACAACATCTTCCTACTTACTCTCTTGGAAACGCCGTTGTTGCCAGTGGTTCCAAAACTATTTCTGACCAGAACTAGCAAAATCGCGTGGATTGTCCGAATCACCTCTCTTGAGAATGTATTAAACTGATTGGGTGTTATTCTCATATCAAACCTACTACCGTAGAATGTAGTTATGTCCTGACCCTTGAAACATGAGTTTGTGGCTATCCATCATATATCGGATTATTAGCCATAGCATTTAATCCAGATTAGAAAATGGGGGGTGTCCGTCAGAATGCAGGCTAATTAAAATTGCTAAATTAAAATAGGACGTGTGAGTAAAACATTCTTGTCGCATGATACTGATATCATGTAGACGTCGAGCGTTGATCAGTGAGGAAACACCAGGAGTGTTTTTGATGGTTCTAAGCACTACCTCGAGGAACACCTCAGTCATGATCTGTTCTTTCGATATCGTGAATCTTATCTCTCCCTAAACGCCCGAACTCTCAGGAATGTTTGAATTGGGCCTGAAGCATATACCATGATCAGTTGACCCGAGGTACGAACGACTCTTACCTACTGCAAACTACTCTTGCTACTCTGCCAATCCGGGAGATCGTATGTACACGTCCGACACTTTTAGATATGGGAGAAACAGACAACCGCCAAACAAGTTTTTGGTCCGTTTCATAGTCCATGTGGCTTCGCTGAAATGTGTACATGCAGACTGTCATATTGGAAAGACCTTAGGAAATCCTGGACATCACACAAGGAAATGGGACACAAAGTAAGCCTAATAAGATCCCTCAAAAGCGTGTGGACTAACAGAATGTCACAATCAACCTGCCCACCGTTGAACAGCAGCCCTACCCAGAACAAACAACGCAGAGCGGTGAGGGGCAAGGAACGGTAGAGTCCCGCCTTCAATGCCAAAGGTCCCTGGTTCAAACCTTTGTGTCGACATTGATACCAATTTCCACCCAACCCCGCTCTTTCTCGTGTAAGAAAGTGGCTGCACGAGTAAAGCTGCTCTCACGTCCGTCTGCGGGGACGTTAAATGGCGGTCCCGGGAGCAGGAATTCCTCACCCCTGCCTCGTTAATGTCTGGACACTATTCCGGAAAGAGAAGGCGGTCTTCGCCGGTGTTCAGGCCACGATCACACTTGAGATCAGTGCGAATGTTTAAATGTATATTATGTGGTTAAAAATGTCCTTAATTGGATGTACCACCGTAGAATGAAAGAAGAAGAAGAATAACGATCCAATCTACACCGATACTCCCCCACCCAGCATCAGACCTACATCATCTTCGAAAGAAGAATATTAGGAATTGTCGTTCATCAGAAACCTTCGCCATGGCCACCCCTCCTCTATCACCACGACCCTTAAGGCTGCAGGATACCGGCCACGAGCACGAAAAAATCAGATCAAGAAAAGTTTACCCATAGTAACAACCTCCTTACACGCAAGACATGAAAACGCAACCTGTCGGCGCTAAACTCCTGATCCCAATCGCCGTTACTACTTCCCAAAGACCACTTAGCTACATACTTCAGGCCAAGAGGACATGCAACTATCCGTGACTACCAATTGCCCCCTACAGTGAACTCTACCCTCGTCTGAAGGAAATTTTCAATATAAGACTGAGGTGCACACGCTCACAAGCGGTTGAACAGTTTATATGTGCATAGGATCCTTGCTGAATTCCGAGCCACTAGAGCTTGGTTGAGGTAGAAAAAACACGATACGTTCGGAAGGTTTGGGTCCTGACGAGTTGTAATCCCAGGGCGTATACCTAAATCTTGTCAATGATACAGGAACATAGTTGTTTAAATCGGTATTATTTATTGTGGCCATTTTCGAAATTCGTGAAACATATCCTGGTTTTGCCCATTTCCACTGTACAGTCTTCTCTTTTCCTATTCACTTTAACGTCAGGACATCAGAACGAGTCATAGTTTTGGTTTTCTCTGAGATAATGTATACATCTAAGGCTTATATCTTATGCCGACTACATTCATTCATCTTGTCCATCGACCCAGCTTCAATTCAGGCATGATTTACGTACATTGCTCTACAATGAATGGGCAACACCTGAGCTGTTCGAGCTAAAAAATATCGCACTACCGGTATACATATTCTCCTCTACCTAGGATAAGACTGGCACTAGTAACTAGTGCACATGTGTGCGCCCGGTAATGTGAACGTTGGCGCATAAAACAGTAAGGGTGGTTCCAGGATTGGTTTCATAAAAAAACTCGAAATGAACCACGTTTATTCGAGATCAGTGTTTTTGAAATTTCCAGGTTAAGCATCATTCAGACCGAATACCAGACATTAACTGAGATTATTCTAGTTTCTAGGCATGGGCCGCGCCAGGGTCCGATGATTGGGGGGGGCATATTAGTGTTTTTTGTGACAAGGTTCTGTCTTGGGGAGACTATTGGGGAAGGGGGTCCTGCCAATGGTGCTTTTATTTCTGGTCACTTTTCGTTCTCACTCTATGGTATTGTTAATTTGCCGAAATGAGAGTCAAATTATGGATCCATTACCCAAAATGAGGAAGGTAACCGTTTCAAGTTGGCCTACAATTTAATTAACATGTATCTTGTTTCATTTTGGCAGCATTTGATTGGGCATTAAGATGTGACATACACTCACCGGCGCATCTAGGCTATTAACCTTTATTCGGCGGCATTAAGTCGTCGGTGGGGCCCTCGTCGTCTCTCCCCCGAGTTGGCTACAATTGAACATCAGCTGAATGACTGTTGTCGACATGGATCCTTCACACTATTTGAAATTAGTCACGCTGACGTGTATTCATCATCCAGGACTTCGGGTGACCTATGATTTGAGGTCATATAGCGCCACTAACAACCGTTGAAAAATTGTCCTCCTTTCAGTGGCGTCACCATACTTCATACTTGGGGGGGGGGGGCACAGCATTTGGCAGGGGCAGCACAAAAACTATCTAAGCGGAGCGCCACCTTGGTTGGCGCGGAGCGTCACGTAAATTCGTGTGTTGTGCTTAAAGCCCATATCGTCCGGAAATGACATCTCTTCCGCACGTTTTTAGGCTGTATATATAACCAAGCCTTTGAAATCGGGCCCACACATTTGGATCACAATTCTGAATCTGTGAAAATTTTGTCATACCTCGATCTTATCGCGCCCCCCGACCTTTCAGGCGGCCAGATATCCTAAATTTGTGCTCCGTACTGATGTTCACTGGGTTTTTCCGGCAATCTGGAACAACAAATCTCACCAGCAATTTCTGGGACCTTTAGCTATCTTTAGCTCTAATGTCCACACCATGATATGCCCGGCAGTATCAGTTCTGGAGAAAACTGGCATTGAAAATCGAAACAATTTAGAAGGCCGAAAGCAGCTGCATTCCAAATCGCGCGTGTTAGAGGAAGGAAACGGACCAGGAGCTAAAGGGTGTCAGAAATCAAAAAAGAGTTGCTGTATTTCAAGGTCATGAGAATGTTTTTGTATAATTCAGTATTTTAACCTCACAGATATTCATTAGTTAGGGGGCCAATTAGGCAGAAAATTTGCGATAGTTGTTGCGGAGATGGGAAAGCGACGGGCCAAAATCCACCGCTACTAAGATACCACACGAGCGAAGCGCGAAAATTTCTTTTCTCCCTTTTCGCCATTCATGCGAATTGGCACAAAAACTCGTCTCCAGTACCATTTCAGGTAACTACATCAATTGTACAGTAACACATTCCCCATGACGGTGGTACTCTTGCGTGCATAGATTTCGACCTCAAACCCTGTGGGACGGGTCACCTCTTTCTCTCTGAAACCTGGTCCAGCATAATCATCCTCCCCAACCATTGGCGTTTCTTCACATTCACGTAGGAATATTACTCCAGGTGAAGTGTACCAGGTCATATTACCCCCCGCCCCATCAAATGTCCTCCCCTTTGTGTTCTGGGTAAAATGACGGGTAACACACTTAGTACTTATATTATTAGAAACTACTAACAATCATATTTCACATATGATAAGCTTCCACTCCAGACTCTTGAAGAGTCCTTTCTTTTTCCTTTCCTATCTACAGCCAATGTCTGTAGATAACACCTTAAAATCGATATACATCGACCCAATGATCACTAGTGACTCAAACACTAGTGATGTTTCGAGAAATCCCGTCTATGAACTGCTTGTACCTGACTTTGGTGAGTAAGATACTTTTGGGAAGAAATGAGACCCGTTTTCCGGATCATTCGGATATCATAAAAGACAATTCGTGATAATACTTGATTTCGACAGACACAATCTTCCCTTTCCTATTACTCGCTTGAAACGCCGTTTTTGCCAGTGGTTCCAAAAATATTCTGACCGCATAACAGCAAAATCGAGTGATTGTCCGAATCAACTCTCGTGAGAATGGTATTAATACTGAGTTTGGTGTCATTATCATGCTCAAAAACCACTACCTTAGATATGTATGATTGTCCTGACCCATGAACAGTTTGTAGGACTCCAATCATATATCTGGATTTTACCATTCATTTAATCAGATGAAAATGGGGTGTGCCGTCAGAATGCAGGCTAATTAAAATTGCTAAATTAAAATAGGACGTGTGAGTAAAACAATTCTTGTCCGCATAGATACTGATATCATTCAGACGCGAGCGTTTGATCATTGAGGAAACAACCAGAGTGTTTTGATGTTCGAAAACTAACCACCGGCGAGAACACCTCAAGTTCATGATCTTCGATATCGTGAATCCTTATCTCTTCCCATAAACGCGACCCTGCCTCAGGAATGTTTTGAATTGAGGCTGACGCATCTACCGGATCAGTGACCCGGGTACGAATCGTTACTGCATTCGCGATAGGGATCGTAGGTACACGGCCACGAATTTTAGATATGTGAGAAAAAACAAAAAACCGCAAACATTTTTTGTCGTTTCAATAGTCTCATGTGGCTCGCTGAAATGGTAAATTGGCCAGACTGTTCATATTGCAGACCCTGAGGAAAATCCTGTACATCACAAGGAAAATGGGACAGGACAAAGTAAGGCCCTAATAGATGCATCACGCGTGTGGACACAGATTCACAATCAACTGCCCACCGTTGAAACAGCATCCCTACCCAGAACAAACAACGGCGAGCGGTGAGGTGGTCAGAACTGTAGAGTGCCCTCCTGCAATGCAAATGGTCCCTGGTTCAAACCTTTGTGTCGACATTGATACCAATTTCCACCCCGCTCTTTTCTCGTGAGAAATGGCTGCACAGTAAAGCTGCACTCACGTGCCGTGCGGCGGGGACTTTAATGGCGGTCCCGGGAGCAGTAATTTCTTCTCCCCCCTGCCTCGTTAATATGTCTGGCAACTATTCGAGAAGAGAAGGCGAGTCTCCCGTTTTTTCATGGCCACATCACACTGAAGATCAGGTGCGGAAATGTTTAAATTATATATATGTGGTTAAAGAATGTCCCTTAATTGGAGTATGCCTCCAACAGTAGAATGAAAAAGAAGAAGAAAAAGAACGATCCAATCTACACGATACTCCACCCACCCAGCATCACTGAACCTACCATCATACTTCGACAGAAGACTATAGAATTGTCTTTTCAATCAAGAAACCTCGCGCCAGGGCAACCCTCAATCTCCGGACCACCCGCTAAGGGGCATGATAACGGCCACGAGCACGAAAAAAGAGTCCAAGACAAATTTACATAGGACAAACCCTCCCTTACAGGCAAGACCATGAAACCAACCTGCGCAAATTCCTGAATCCAATCGAACCGTTACTACTTGTCCCAAAGACCACTTAGCTACATACTCAGACAAGAGGACATTCAACTATCGTTGACTAACCAAGTGCCCCTACGTGAACATTACCTCGGCATGAAGGAAATTTTCAAATAATCAGACAGAGGGGCAACACGCTCAACAAGCGCGGTGAAAAGTTTAGTATGTGCCAATATCGATCCTTGCTGAATTACGAAGTCCACTAGAGCTTGTTGATGTAGAACAACACGATACTTTTCGGAATGTTTTGGTCTGAACGAGTTTTTTGTAATCCAGGGCGTATAATATCTTGTCAGGGATACTGAACCATAGTGGTTTAATATCGAGTATTATTTATTGTGGCAATTTCGATTCCGTGACACATATCCTGTGTTGGCCCATATTCCAGCTGTTACAGTTTCCTCTTTTCCTATTCACTTAACGTCATTACATCAGAAACGAGGTCATTTGAATTTTCTCTGAAGATAATGTATACAATCCGAGCTTATAATCTTAATGCCGACTACAATTCTTCACGCTTGTCCATCGACCCAGCTGGCTTCATCAGGCATGATTTTACTTACAAATTGCTCTCAGATGAATGGCACACCTGAGCTGTTTCGAGCTAAAAAAATATCGACTACGGTAATATACATATTCTCCTCTACCTAGGAAGTAAGACTGGCACTAGTAACTAGTGCCATGTTGTGCGCGTAATGTGAACGTTGGCGCATAAAGAAGGTGGGTCCAGGATTGTTCAATAACAAACTCAGAAATGAACCACAGGTTTATTCAGAATCAGTGTTTGGAAATTTCCAGGGTTAATAATCAGATCAGACTGATAGACAGTACCTGGAGAGTTCTCTAGCAGGGGCCGGCCAGGGTCGAGGATTGGTGGGGGGGGCGGCATATAGTTTTTGACAATCTCGTCTTTGGAGACTAATCTGGGGGAAGGGGTCTGCAATATGGTGCTTTTATGGTCACATTTTCTTTCTCACTCTTTGTATTGTTCTTTTGCCGGATTAAGAGTCCAAATTATGGATTCCATTACCCCAACGAGGAAGGTAACCGTTTCAAGTTATCCTACAATTTAATTAACATTATTCTTGTTTCATTTTGGCAAGCTTTGGAATTGGGCATAAGATGTGAATACCCTACAAGCGCCATCTAGAGGCATTGAAGCCTTTAAAATTCGGTCGTGCCCCTCTCTCCCCGAGTTGGCTACAAGTGAACATCCGCTGACTGACTGTTGTCGTCATGGAATGCCTTCACACTATTTGAAATTAGTCAAGCTGACGGTATTTCATCATCCAAGGACTATTCGGGATGACCTAGAAATTTGAGGTTATATAGCGCCACTAACAACCGTTTGAAAAATTTCTCCTCCCTTATCATGGCTCAACCAGCCTTTTCATACTGGGGGGTTGGGGGCGAGCACCGACATTAGCAGGGCACAAAAAACTATCTAAGTCGGAGCGCCACCATTTGGTTGGCTGCGGAGGCTCCACGTAAAGTCTGGTTGCTAAGCCCTCATATAGCCGAATGACATCCCCGAGCGTTTTAGGATGTATATACAATCTTTGAATCTGGGCACTTTTGGGATCCAAATTCTGAAAAATCGGTGGAAAATTTTGTCAGATCTCGATCTTATCGCTTGGCCGCCCGACCTTTCGTTTCGGGCCAGTAATATTCCATAATTTGTGCTCCACACTGATGTTCACTGGTTTTTTTCCGGCATCTGGACAAACCGAATTCAACCATCAATCTGACATTTAGCTATCTTTAGCTCTAATGTCCACACCATGATATCGGCAGTAGCAAGTTACCCTGAGAAAACATGCTTGAAATCGAAACCATTCGTAGCCGAAGCAGCTGCGTTCCAAATCGCGCGTGAACGAAGGAAGAGAAAACGGACCGGAGGCTAAAGTTTTCAGAAACACAAAAGAGGGTTTGACTGTTAGTGGGTTCAAGGTCAATGAGAATGTTGGTTGTATAATTTCAGTATTTTACCTCACAGATATCATTATGTTAGGGGCCAATGAGGTATAAAAAGTTTCGAAGAGTGTGCGGAATGGGTAACGCGACGTGGACAAAATCCCCGCTATAGTACACGAGCGAAGCGCTGAAAATTTCTCACCTTTAAAATTATCGCATTCGATGCGATATTTGTGCACAATTATGTCTTTCTTGATATCATTGTTTGTGTTTTGCCCATCTCTTCAAACTGGTAACCGATTACTGGCCACAAATTCTTTTGCCGACGGACCCACCGTTGGAACTACGTCACCCCCCCCCTAACAAAAAAACCAAATTGCTCAAATGCATTTTCATCGGAAAATATTTTCGGCTCAAAATCTGATTGGGAGGCACGCCCCCCGTGCCCCACCCCCCCCCCGCCCCTCCGTGGCTGTACCACTGATTCTAGGTCCTGGAAGGAGGAAAAAGTCCTATTATTTAAAACTCTTGAAACAATGGCTTTTCACATTTCTATCTGCAATGGTATGATATGATACTGTATATCTGATGTCAAAGGTCAGTACATGTCGTTTGTGAGCCGGGATGTTGGCTATCATCAATTGCAACTATGAACTAGCTTCTTGCTATTTTTAGTTGTTTATCATGTAGTTGGTCCATGCATTTTGCCTGCCAGGCCGTGTGATGTTTGATATACGGTTCAGGAACTGTTTCAGGACGCACTTTAAATGTAATCATACACCCGGGCTACAATCGTATTAGATGTCGACGATAACTGGTTTCTCTTCTTCTCGCCTAGTGCTGATTCATTTCATGAGTGTAACCAACATAGGTCTCGCAACCCAGGCAATCTCTCAAAATCGCCAACTTACAACGCCCCTTCCTCTCTCCTCCTTCCTGAAAACGACTGGACTGCAAGATCCACCGCTCTCTCTTGGACAATCTGGAGGAACAGAAAATTCGGAAGTGAGACGTGTTTCAATCAGTGGCAGTTTCACAACCCTATAAACATTGCCATGTACATTTGATGGTTTCATCTACAGATTCGGACAATTTGTGAGGGAGGTATAAACTCTTGAGATGGAATTCGTGCGAAATATTAGCTTCTAAATTGATTTGAAGCCTGAGTTCTTGCTCTCTTGCTCTGCTCCTGAGCGAGAGCACTCTTTGCTTGACCATCGTCACTACAAGGAAAAAATATTAGGTAACCAGCTCTTGCCTGGTTTCACTGAACCGGATCTAGGCATTTGAAGAAGATTCCATATTTCCTGTGACACAACTAGACAGATGAACGAGTATTTAACCTGGCGTGTTCTAGGCTCCCCAACGGAAACGCCGACAGTTTATTTAGCCGTGGCGACGAGAAATGATAGGGGGCACACGTACATCAGTACTGTGCTCTTTATCCATTAAAAACTTACCATACCGAATGATGAATTGTGAATTGGCCTCATAACACTATCTTGAACTTAGTAACCAGACATATGGCTGTGTATGACGGCTTTCAGCGAAACGAATAAATTCTAACGCCTGGTTCCCTCCCTCCTGAGTATCAGGGATTTCCCTTGAGCCTGAACTTTGCTACTACTTCGCAAGGGACCTCCGTTGATAGTTGAATGCGATTCAGTATTGTTTGTTATTATTTTTCTCACGTCACAGAGTACTACGTGCGCTAGCTGATATGAACCCCAACCTTGAGTTGGCTGGCGATACATGTCCTCGGACCCCCCCCCCTTTCACTGAGTTCCAGTTTAGGGAATGATAATCGACATATTTGTGTTGTGTATTAACCCCCTCCGCAACATATACCAGGTGGTTCTGCAATGCACCGACCATCCAACATAAATACCAGGGACCCATCGAAGGTGAACGCAGAAAAAGTCTATAAAGTAGGAATGGGAGGGTCGGAGGACGGGCTTGACAAAACCACACTTCTTAGCACAGGTAGCTGCTGTTGCTTTCGCAATCCTGGATGATTCTAGTGCCTGGGATGGAACCATACACGTCTTAACGTACGAACGCCGCTAGTTTCATAGATCCCTCCTGGCATGCGTCACCGTTTCAACCCTTTGGCAAGTGTTATAGATTTCTTGGTTTGCAGGTGAACGTCCACCAGTGGATTCATGAAATATTGGCTTCTCATGCATAACAACAACTCTGAAATTGTGGTCCCCTCCACATGGAAACACGTGTATGTAAATGCATTCAACTGACAATTCAGGGATTTCAAGAAATTCACAAGTTCATTTCATTGCGTGGCGTTCCATCCCACACTCACAGTGGGGGTAATATTTAGTATTCTATATATATATAATCTATATATATTATCTATATATATATAATATATATTCTATATATATATATATATTAGATATATATATCTATATATATATATAATCTGCCTACTGTAAAAATAACAAATGCCTAAGGCCCCACCTGTGTACCTTTACCCTTTCGTCACTGAATCTACCAGACCTAATTAACGTTACATCGCACATTATACCCCCTGTAGCTTATTGCCGTTGCCCTCTTTTCCGTTCTATTTCCGCCTCTTCTCTTCTTCACATGATGGTAAGGGTGAAGTCCGTCAATACGACAGGCTGTGGATCGAGACCCCCTGGAAACCCCCTAAACCCTGCTCGCTCTCAAACAGCACAACACCACCCTAACACCCCCCCCTCCCCCAGCCACTCACTAGCAAATGCATTATCTCTGCCTTTGCATGTCACCACATGATACTGGTATATATCTATATAATATATATATATTATATATAGATATATATATATATATATATAAGATATATATATATTATATATTATATATATCTATAATATATATTATATATAAATAGATATATATAATATATATTATCTTTATATATTAGGTATATATATATATATATATATATATATATATATAGATATATATATACATCTATATATATTATATATATCTAATATATATATTATATATATATATATATATATATAGTATATATATATAATATATAATTATATATATATATATATATATTCGTTGCCACCTCTTATATGTGGAAAACGTGCAGAAAAATTCTCTCTGGACAGGCCCTGAGGCCACTTGGTGTTGCTCCGTTATATTGAATGACATCTTCATGATATGGACCCACTGGGAAGAAAAACTTACCCTCGTTCATCGAACAAATACCGCATTCCCAACCCTCTATCAAATTCACTGCAAGATTTTCAAGCGACAGACCACTCTTCTTTGACACTCACTGTGACGGTTGAAAACGTCACTCAAAACAGACTTGTTCACCAAACCACGGCCAGCCAATTTCCTACTCCTAGCAAGTTTTCATTCATTCACCCCCCCACTGCACGACGAACATTCCCTACAGTAGGCTCTTCGTCTGAAACGCATTTGGCTCCTCCTGATTCTGATTTCGATCCCGTTGCCAACGCAATTTCAAACAATCTCCAAAGAGCAGTATCCCCTCCAATTTCTATTGAAGAGGCCATTGAAACGGCTAGAACAGACTCCGCTATTGGAAACTCGACGTACAAAAACTCGCAATCCAACTCCATAGTCCCACTCATCGTGAAACCCATCCTCCCCTCCCACCATTAGCCACTCTCATTCACAAGCATTTCCCATCCTTCAAAGTCCAGTAACGCTTAAAATCCGTGTTCCCGGAACCCCCGATTGTTGCCTACAGCAGACCTCGGACACGGAATCTATCTGCGTGACATTCTAGTCAGCGCCAAATTTTCGGAGCAAGCCGCGCCGCAAACAACCCCGCAACACCGGCGGCAGCCGCCCCTGCCATCCAACTCAAAACGTTCAAACCTTGTCGATCACACAACTTTGTTTAAAAAGTTTTCCAGACATCCCGCCTATTTCCGATTCAACAGGACTTGATTTTGCGTCTCTAGAACCTAGTCCTAACCTATTTACTGTAACCTCTAAGTTCAGTACATCGGGGAACAAAAAACAACCCTGAGGGCGCGAATGACCAACACCGGTCAGCCATCACGACCCAAAAAATTGAGCAGGGCCGGTTGCTAAGCATTGTGAACTGTCGTAGTCACTCCATTGAAAACCTAGGGCTGATCTGGCATCGACCATGACCCAACTGGTCCACTAAAATCCCGCAAAGCGAAGAAAATTATACGGGATTGAACCTGCAAACGACTCCAGCCGAAACAAACACCATTTTTGGTCTAATCATTTCGAAGCGCCCTGACATCACAAAAGAGATAATGGTAACCACCGACACCCCAATCATCAAGGCGCAAATTGGGCCTTCATTATTATAAATCCTGTTGAGACTATCTCCTTTTCATCACTAGGCGCAATTGGCCTCCCCCCCCCGTATAATCCCCACAGGGATTATCCTCCTTTTCAATCAGCGAACACTAATGAGCCCCACCCCCCCACCATTTTTCCCCTAGGCCTATAAAGTCTCAGCCGTCCTTCTCCTCGAGTTAATCACTTCTGTGGTGCCACTGCCTATGACGGACTAGTAAATTTCCCGAAATCTCTGCAATTCCGAAACATATCGGCTGTTTTACTTCTCACATTTTTCTTAGCTAAAATCGCTATTTTCGGCACTATTGTATATGGGAAGGGCACATTGATTCGAACCCTAAAAATAATGGTTTCGTAGGTCCCATGCAGTGGCGGCAAATAGGCCCAGAGCTCAATCAGATGCCAATTTCCCCTTTCCCCGGATACGTCCCACTAACCCTACCCAAAACATTCATCAAAACCCCATGTTTTAATCATAAATTTCCTAATATCCTGTTGCGTTCCGCCCTCTTTTCAAATTGCTCAAGTTCTCACTGCAATTGCCGCATTTATCGCATACCATAAATTTATCGTACGAATAAAGTTGAAAATATTTCAACTCGACGTCCGATAAAAAAAATGTATCGTATCGTGTCGCACAAGTGCGAACACCCCTATTGGAATAGCACTTTTTAACGTCCGATAAATTTACTCGTATCGTATCGTATCGCACAGTTGAACAAGCCCTTATATATCTTATATAATATCTATATATATATATATATATATATTATATATATATATAATATATATACTGTTTTCGTATGTCGAATGTCCCGTACTAGGACCTGTAATGACTTTGTGTAGGACCTGTAATAATCTGGAGTATATGTGGTCCCACGGCATTGTTCGTAAAAATAACGAAATTCGAAAAAGAACACCCTTGGTCCAACCCATCAGAGGTTTTTCCCACAGAAGTTTGTTCCCATTTTGAGAATTCCCAACGCTTCAAAGCTGGCGACATTCGGACTTTTTGTGTCGTTATGCGCAACGTTTTAGTGCCATTCTTGAGCTCTACTGCTACTATCCCCCACGAATTATCCGCATAACTACCAACCCAATTTTATAATGACACGCCCTAAACACAAAACGTTTTTTTGGTTATCCAAGGATCATGTAACTTGAAACAGATGGGCGCATTTCATCACTCGAAGAACCCCGGCCGAATTGTTGTACGTAGCCCTCGAAACACCACGCGAAACGTGTGACACTCTAGTCTTCATCTTAAACTGATCCAAGTACACAGCATGGCTCAATACAATAGAGTGTCTCCTTGGAAGAAAACCGTGATTTTATAGCTGACCATGTCCAAAACTAATGACGATCCCGTAAACTATGCTGCACTCGACTGAAATCACTAGAACAACCCCTCGCTTTGTAGAGAACCTTGAGTCTACCTTTCCCTACGCTCCACGCACGGGCCCGTTAACCCCTACCCCCCTTTCAACATTATCAATCAGGAATGATATCGCGAAAATGGCATGGCATTTACTTAAGAACATCATTCGGGAACACTAACATAATCACCACCCTGGCTCCTCACCTGTCTACTGCCTGTAATGGAGACCTCGACGTTCATCCTTTAGACCAATTGCATTTGTTTGCAAATAACTGTGCAGACCCATTCACTCGCCCGCATACAGGACGACTCCAAGATGGAGTACTGCGAGGGTCCACGACGCTGTAAAACATTGCTCCTCCCTCCCTAACCTTAAAACGTCTTGCAGTGCCCTGAAAAATTCGGGACTGAACTACAGGGCATACAGTTTGACGCCAATATTTATAATGCTGTAAACGAGTGGAAGGGCGATCCAGTGCCTGCAAACAGCTGCCGAGAAGCACGCTGTTTAGCTTGGTTGGAGACGCTTTTGGATTATGTGTCGTTCCAAATTACTGTCGTCTCTAGCTGAAGCCATTGCTCTACATCGAAAAGTGTAGTTGTAGATCCCCGGCGATAGATTTGATTAGGCTCAAGCCAATGCAAGAGATGTGCAGAGAAAAACACACGACTTTCCTTTACCTTGCGCCAATTTGCCGGGTGTTTACAATACCCAGCAAGTATGTCCCCTGAGATCTCTTCCTTTTTGCTGGCCAGAAATGGGAATCATTCATTGAGACCTCACTTCCACACAATTCAGGGAATCAATGATCACTTAAATTGTTTTGCCGTCGAATCATACCTAGGATATGACCATTGTGGAAATTTACCTTGAAGCCTCGTCTATGACGCCAAAGTTTATCGCAATTCCTTCCACATGGAAATAGTCACAAAATAATTTGATTACCATTCGTCTACTCGCGCAACCAGTATTGAGTTTCATAATGTTTTTCTTACGATTCTTAGGATACTGATTCGCCTTATGCGGCGTGCTCAATTGACGAGAAATATGTGAACATATATCTGGTTTGGTGAGTTGTTCGTGTTCATCCACCGTTCTGGTCAATATCATTTTCAAATCATCGGAAAAATGAATCATTCCCATAATACTTTTCATGAGTGGTTTTGCCCGCCTGAATGTATAAAATTATAATCGACCCGTAGTAATTATCCCGCGTTTGCTCAATAATATATTGGCGGAACATGTATACAATGGATTTGAAGACTGTCGAATAAAACAAGCCTACTTATTAGCTGCTCAATCGGTTTAGGGTTAGGGTAATCAATTTTCAATTGACAAACAGGTTTCACGTAGGGCATTCAAAGTAAATGGACCTCGTTAATCATACTGTGATTGGCTGTATATCCGATGCATTATTTGGCCGATTCGTCATATCTTCCACCACCTAACTGTAACTTCATTTATTTGGCTCCGTCTCCGCCGTCTCCGTCTCCGTCGCCGCCGCATTTCTCGTTAGCGCTCTACTAGCCTTCGACGCATTTTTTTGGGGGGTGGTCCGTTTAACTCAAAACTTTTGGCACCCCCATGTTGTCATTAAACAGCTTTGAACAAGTTCCGAAGTGGGCCACCCCGTCCAACGGCGGCCATCTTGGATTTTCAACGAACTGCTTTTCCTGCATAGATATGCCACGTTTCGGCAACACTGGCGATCGTTTGTGACCAACTCTAATTTTTTCGCCCAACGGTCCCCACATGGCTGCCATTTTGCTTTTTTTTTCCGCAAAAATAATCTTTATATATATTTAAAATATTATCCGATGACTTGAAACTTGGTGTACAGGTCCCCATGAAGAAATCTTAGAACGATTTCGAAATTGGGCGTGGCCACTGGCCCACCCTCCAACGGTGGCATCTTGGATTTTTTTAAGGAACGCTTCAAAGTCCCGAAACATTTTAAATTTAATGTGCTTATTTCAGAAGAAGTCCACGAAGGCCATTTGTGCGGGGATATACACGTCGGCGGTTTCCCGCCTTCACATGTTTGTTTTTTTTAAAAAAACCGTTGTTTCGGAAATACATATCTCCGCGTTGAATATTGGGTAACCCGAAATGTCACACTGGTGCTGGTTAATATTTATTCACGTTCGCGGTTTGCACTGTTTCTCTAACACAGATCAGGGAAACAAAATGGCTCATTTGCTGTGCGTTTCGAAACTATGCTGCGTTACAGTGTGCATATAAATGTGTTGTTCGATGCTGCCTCCTTCCTGTTACTAATTGGAATTGGAAAGCAAACGAAAACGAGGCACACTGCCTAGCGTTGACCTGCGCGTATTGATAACCGCAAAATAGTTGTAAGCAGGTTTTTCCCCTTATTATTGTGATTATGAACCCCTGGGCCGTGGAGTGCTGCTTGCTCTAAAACAAAGAAATAAAAAACCGAGCATGTAGAAAACTACAGTGATTATATTATTAAGGCCGAAGCTAGTGACGTATGGCAAATGAAAAGACGATATGTGTGTAGTGATCGGAGAGTGTCATATTGAAATACATGTGCGTGTAACCAACCAAATGTATTTTTTTCACCACACGTTGCAAATGCGGCGCCTCGGGAATATTATATCGTCACCAAGAAATCCATCATATTTTCAATGCGCCTGAAACGATGATGACACCGCACATCCAACTAATCAATTGACATTTTTTTGTTATTTGAAAAGTTATTTGCAGTTTTTTGCAGGAACCCTCCCCATGAACGACCTGATAACCCAACAACCCACGAGAAAAACAACATTACTCAAATAACTATCATCCCCACGAGTTCAAAAAGCAAAATGAAAGTTGAGACTGTTTCTTGGGGTATTAACCCACCCCTGACCAAACCACAATCCACAAGGAGACCATGCCACTCGTTAATAACTCGCTGCGAAAAAATACTCCCAATGTATATCTGGTCAGGCGTTTAACCCATAAGCTTGAGACAATGAAGCCCGATTAGTACTAACTACTACTTGCAAAACAGCAATTATCGATATAGTTAATGCAACCGAAAAGTAACACTCAAACTCTCTTCATCCTGCTGTGAGCCACTCTTTAAGTAACTCCTGGACTTGCAGGTGACCGCCAATTGAAAAAGCCACGTTTATGGAGCCGTCTTTTCAGAAGCTTTCTGAAACTCCAGGTAAATCTTATAACAGCTTTTAACTTGCTTCCATAAACTGGTAGAAATCTTTCAAATTTCAATTAAATTAGTCAAGCACTGACATGTGTTTTTCTGAGCCATGCGAGACTCCTAAAACTTACTGTATCATATAGGGATTGGCACAAGTTGTAGAATGGCAATGTAAGTGACGTTTCTGGCGTGCGATATATATTATATACATATATATATATCTAATATTATATATTATGATATAAATATATATATATATATATATTATATATATTAATATATCCAGATATATATTCATATATAGATCTATATATATATAATATATATATCCTATATATATATATATAATATATCTATATATATATATATATATATATATATATATATATATAGATATATATATTATAATATATCATATATATATATATATAATTGTAGATCCGCGTGTTGAATGTTTCAAATGGCTATAGAAAATCCTCCACATGATGAAGAAAACAATAGTGCTTTTCAAAATTCAACGATGTTTTAATAGCAAAGTATAACCCAGGAATTTCCATAGCCACGGGTGTGTCTCGTTCAATTGATTGATCAGTTTCAACTTCATCAGTTTTTCTCTTTCGGGGATCTGAAATTACCCGATATGATGATCTCCATTCCTTCCTGGATTGTCCAATGTAATTGTTCATATAACTCCCTATCCTCGTCATCTCTTCTAAACCGACTGATGCCATACTTATCGAGGTATATGGCCGTTTCCACCCCTTGCAATCTCAAGATTCACTTTTGTATAGTCAGGCTATACGCCTCAGCGCGTTTGTTGTCTGATGACTCAGATTACCATTTCCAGCTAACGGCCCTTGCTGGCCATTTCCTGAGACGGGGGATACCCCGCTAAATCAGTGGTAATAGAACAAATTAACAAGTGTCAAAATCGAACGAACTACCCTTCTCACCTAATAAAGATAAGAAGCTAACCTCCCGCGTCCCTCTAGTCACGCACGTAATGATCCTAAATCAGGGGACTGTCCAATATTAAGGATTCTTGGCGCGTCCTTAGCAAGATCCATTCTTTGTCTGATGAATTTTCTCTGCCACACCCATAATGCTACCAAACAACCCCCTAACCTAAAGTCTCTTCTGGTTCAAATTAGATTACCTACAGAAGAGAGAGTGTGGAATATCACCGTGCGGCAAGCCAAGGTGTCGGGTGTGGGCCAGCATATGGTGATTGACAAGGAAATTTTCCTACCATCGGCACTATTACGCCTGTGTAGCTTCGATTGTATTCCACGAACTCGTGTACCTCCTGAATGTGCTCTAAGTGTCCCCCTAGCGTGATGTAGCAAACCTCCCGAACGCTTCCGACTTGCGGAACTTCGACTACTGATCGGTTAATAAACCATAAACAGAGCATCCGAGATAACCGATTTGGCTTCATCCCATTTGCCGCCCCATTTTAACAGTGGCGGACTTTCTGTTTGATATCTTACGTTTGCCATTAATCGGTAATTTCAGAATCCCCAGAACAAGAAAAACTGCTGAAGTTAAACTTATCATTAAATTTGAAGAACTCTCCACACCCGTGGCCTCAACGGATTTGGCATTCGCGTCAGATCATGTTTTCCTTCCGATTACCTGCAATCTTACCTCTTACCATGCCTTGTTGTTCGTTTCCAGACAGGGCTCCTGCATTTCCTTCTTGTTTCGTAACCGTCTGTTCTTATTCTTTCACCCGCACGGCCCATAGTATCCCCGTACTTTATGCACGGTCGCGTATCTTGTGTACTACGCGCGCTTTTTTTATCTGTGCGTCCTTCCTCATCTCTTTCTGCTCTAGGTATACAGCCAGCGCGTACAACTACTTAACATCTAACCCAATTGTTTCTATTGTTCGCAACACATAGTCACGTAACAAGCGTACGATGATTCCGGTCTCCGGGTGTTTTTGTAATAATATCTATATATATATATATATATAGATATATAGATATATATAGATATATATAATATATATATATAGTAAGATAATATATATATATATCTATATTAAATATATAATATAAATATATATATTATATATATATATATATATATATTTATTACTTATGTATGTCATCTACTTGAAGCATTTAAAACATGATAATAACCAGATAATTCCTTCCTCCACATGCAAGCGAATAACTTTAAACGGCACGAATCCAAATTCAGAATTTGAATTAAAAAAACGAGAATTAACCGGTGATAATGAACTGACCTGATATTTAGTTGCTTTACTGCGTCAATAGAACTGGTAGAATCTTTCAAATATTTCAGTACTTAGTCAAGCACGGCATGTTTTTTTTCTGAGCATGCTGAGACTCCGTATTGCAATAAATTCTTGACAACTTGACCAGATATGCAGGAAGTTGCAAAACGAACCAACACAGAGAACAGTAGTCTACAAGCGATTAACCATTCCTGATGTCAAGGTAATGTTCAGGATCACTAACTCCCTATCCTCGTCAATCTATTCTAAACCGACTGATGCTCATACTTTTATGATATGGCAGTTTCCCACCCTTTGCATCAGATATTTCACTTGTGTATAGGTCAGGCGATACGCTCAGGCGCGTTGTTCTATACTCAGATTACCATCCCAGCTAACGGCCGTTGCTGGCCAATTCCTAATACGGGTACCCGCTATCATTGGTACCTAGACAATTAACAACGTGTCACAAATCGAACGAACTACCCTTCTCACCTATAAAGATAAGAAGGCGACCTCCCGCGTCCCTCTAGTCCCCACTTATGATCCTAAAAATCAAGGGACTGTTCCCAGGATAATTAAGATTCTTGTCGCGTCTTAGCAAGATCCTCATCTTGCTGATGATTTGCTCTGCCACCCATATATGCTACCACACCCCCCTAACCTAGTCTCTTCTGGTTCATAATGGATTACCTACAGAAGAGAGAGTGGAAATTATCCCGTGCGAGCAAGCCAAGGTGTCGGGTTTGCGCATAATGGGTGATTGACAAGGAATTTTCCTACCAGCAGGCCACTATTAAGCCTGGTAGATTCGATTGTGAATTCCCACTACGTCGTGTACCTCACTGATGAGCTCTAGTGTCCCCATAGCTTTGTATGCAGCGAAACCTCCCCTCATTCCGACTTCTTTTGATAACCATAAACAGAGCATCCGAGATAACCGGTGGCTTCCCAGTTGCCGCTCATTTTAACAGTGGGGCGGACGTTCTGTTGATGATCATTTTTTTTTTTTTAAGTTTAGCCATTATAACGGTAATTTCAGAGCCCCAGAACGAGAAAACTGCTGACGTTAAACTTACAATTAAATTGAACGCGCACACCCCGGTTGCCTCAACAAGGATGTGGCATTCGCGTCAGATCATGTTTTCTTCCGGACCTGCATCTTCCATGCCTTTTGTTCGTCCAGCCAGCGCGGCCTGCATTTCCTTCTTGTGGTATCACCAGTCTGTTACATATATTCTTTCCAAAAAAACAACCCTCACGCGGCCCATAGTATGCCCGTACTTTATTCACGTCGCGTATATTAGTGTACTACGCGCGCGTTTTTTATCTGTGCGTCTTCATTTCAATCTTTTCGCTCTAGTATACAGCCAGCGCGTTACAACTTGGATTACACATCTACCCAATCTGTTTCTATTGTGTCGCAAAATAGTAAACCGTAACAACGCGTACGTGTTAAACGGTCCTCGAGTGCATTTTCGTTATAACATATAATATATATCTATATATATCTGCTGATAATATATAATAATATATATAGATTATTATATATATATATCTATATATATATTATATATATATTATATATTATATATTAAAATATATATTATAATATATATATATATATATATAGGTACGTTATGTATGTCAGCCCTAAATTGAAGCGATTTAAAAGGGGATGATTAAACCAGAGATTAATTCTTCATCCAAAATTCAAAGCGAAATAACAGTTAACGGCACGAATCCAATTCAGAATTTGAATTTAAACGATATGGAACAGGGTGATAATGAACTGACCTGATATTTAGGTATGCTTCATTGCATAAATGGATGAGAGTAGAACAATTCCACCATGCAAAGGACGGTTTTAAACCAATATCCGAAATTCAAGAGCCATGCAGTGGTACAGTTAAATATGGATTAAACCTTTCCCATTTGAACGCAGTAGAGCATGTTGTTACGTTTGCTCCATGCAGACTTGCTTCAGTGCGCGGCGGCCTCCATCACGGCTCCTCTTAATCCATATATGTCGCAAGCAAGGCGTTCTCCGTAACCCACAGGCGCTCGAGTTGTCATTATGTTTGGACAGTTTCTGGGTGAACTTGCACTACAAAATAAAATTTTGGCATTCCAGGGGTACCACCACGTATAACGTTTTGCGTGGATGTCTTTTGAATTTCACGCTAGTCTGAAGGTTTAGTCTAAAAGAGATTCCTCGGATGCCATCAGAAGTATTATGAACGACGGGGCCGATCAAATCACAAATACTATATATAGGCGTTTTATACCAATAGGTAAGCTTCTTGTAGCAGTGTTCTGTCACCATCGAGAGTTTTTTTCAATTCGAAGCATTGATGTTTTAAGTATTTTTCCGTAACCATGTATCATTACACGGACTGCAAGCACTTTATGAATCGAAACCAGCGTTCGGAATATTTTCCATAAACTGGACGGAACTCTGGCCTCATTCCCTGTCTTCTTTCCTCTCAGCAAGAAAGTTTGCGAGAGACAACATGGACCATTGGCTAATAACCTGAACCTGCGCCTTCTGGAATCACCAAACTAAGACACGGAAGCTATGTATGAAACTCTTTTGGGCACGGTTCTACACAACACACCTTCCACCTGTCTGGTGAGGAGACTAAAATATTGTTAACGGACTGCAGTTTCATTCAAGCCAAAACATACTGATACTTCAAAACTCTCCATAGACATCTTCAAACGCTTGACTTGTTCGTGTCAATTGCAAGACCACACGAGCCTGGTGCGCACATTGATTCCTTCCGAAAGGCCACCCTGTCACTGAGAAGCATACATCCCAGCCATCGAAAAGGAACGCACACAATTTATTCAAGCATTTTTTGTATTTTTTTTAAATATATTTTTCATATTACAGCAAGAGCCGAATTGAATTGATATTACACACTTGAAGTTTTTGTAAATCTTGGAAATATAGCATCTAAAGGATATGAGAACCTGACATAAGACAAAGACATATGTGCATAAATCCATATAAAGGCATTACACAAAGGCATATTTATTATCAGATTGTGCGTTGAACATATGGGAAAACCACAGGGAGATTGGGTTTTGAGACACAATCGATGCTGCACCACCCTCCCCCACCAATGCGGGAATACAACTGGCATTTTCCTAACACTGCGTACAACCAATGGCTTTGGATGGATTATTTCCCACATTAAATAAAAAATTGCAGACATGAGATACATATTTCAGACCGATAAACCCTGAATTTTCAGGTTCGCTGAGGGCCAACCAATGGTGGCGATCGGCTTAGATAGTTAGTGTTGTACCATTCCCCCCCCCCCCACTCAAAGCCTGAGAACAAATTTACGCCACTGCACCCCACCATCACGATCACAACCGAATTGTAGTGCAACTTCAGTACCACACTGCAATTCTAAAACACGGAGCACTCAAATCCTACTTATTTCAAGCTGCTGTCATTCACCCGGACTGAACAATCCCTACTCAAGAAATGACATTTGGTTAACTGATTGACTGGCAATCAACCTTACCCAAATTGGAAACTGGCTGAACAGCGCAAATTCTTCTTCCAGAACAGCGAGGGTATAAACAACAGCAGAAGGAAGCATTCACTGTCTCTCTGGAAAACCGTCTACCTAATTCTGTACATCGAACTCGGTACGGGTCGGGTAACCAAGAATACCTTAAGATGACTAAGCAAACCCTCAAAGAATAGCCAGAACGGTAACACTACACTTCAATCTCTCTCGCACTCTGTTGAAAATACAAGAGTGATTGCCATTGAACAAACCAACGCCTTCGTCCGACCAATTTCGCAAGGCTAAGAGGAGAACATACTGGGAGCTAATTACCTGGATCCTTACTCCATCAGCTTAAACATTAAAACAAGACTCGCCAGCCCGGAAATAGCTGCCGCTGATGTTGTTGGAACCATCACCTATCAATTTAACAGTGTCGTTTGAATCATCACCTCAACCCTGCGCTGCTGTTAAGACTTTCTTTTCCTTCTTTCTTGCGAAAAAAAAAGGCTCCAGCAAACAGGGAGGTAAAATGCTCCAATATAGCCAATGAAATTGTTCCACCCCAGTAGAGATGGAGAAGGAAATCCAGCTCTGTCGATACATTGGAATTTAAAAGGAGGTCAGCATCTCTGTCATTCCGCTTAGGTGAGCACTTGTTTGTTCACGTTTCTCGTTAATTGACGCTGTTGTTTTCCGCACTCTCTAATAGTTATCGGATATACCATGGGTGGACCACTACCCAAATACCCTCAATAAAGCCCTGGTATTATTCAAGCTGATGTAGAGAGGGTTTTCAACAGATCATGAACACTTGCTTCTGACTACACGCCCCTTCCGTTTCATTTCTGTGATCCACTCTTCTGCAGAAGTACTAGTATTGCCACGAAGATTGCACCAAAATTGAAATACAAGATGGGGCCTACATGAGCGAAATAAAAGACACCCCGTCCTTAGTTTTCACTATTGGGAAAAAAGAAGATCTAATACAAGTGTTTCCATTAGTCCTAGAATATCATCAATATCAAAAATCGAAGGTAATCTTGGAATTTTAAGATTTACTGGCAACTTCCTAGACTCAAAAGTTTAACGATCAACGTTACGACGCATTGGGTAGTGTTGCGCGAAAAGCACTTTATCGTGGACGTTCGGCTACAGCCTCTCGGTCCGAAATTTCGCTTCTTATGAAATTAGTTCAACTAACTGAGTGATTGTTTTCCGAATGTGCTCATCTTTGAGAATATTGACCTGAATTATTCATTTGTACATGGATATTTTTTCATTTGGCTTCGATTTCCAACTTTGGTCGAATGTCCGCCATCTTGGATCAAGTTGTGGAGTCGAGTTGCTATTCAAATTTCCACTTCACCACTGGTGATCACGACTTGTGTAACAATGGAACGCTCGTGAAGTCGTTACACCGTGATCACGAGGTAAATGGAACGCAGCACAATTTCCGCTAACTATACCATTGCAAATGTGGCGCCACCTCGCACTCCAATCAGAGGCGGAGTGAAAAAAGGTGTGTACTCACACAGATGCAGTAATTTGCATTCCGATGTCATTCCAATGTGCTTCGTAGCAATTACATTCCGAAGGTACAGAAAATTGGTGTTCTCACCTTGGTTAAACCATTTTCAGCAACATTTCCCTGGACGCCGTACAACACAAGCGTTAATCTGCAACAGGTCTAAATCGTCTTACAATGTGGGTCATGTCTCATCTTGTCCGCTACTATGCACCCTCACTGCTAGAGGTATTCACTGCATAGCTGCAGGACGCAACCCCCCCCCAAAAATTTCATATTCATATTATCTCGTTCTTCACTCAATGACAGTCAAAGGAAGTGATCTAAAAACCCTTGTGGGTTGGAACTAACCCCCACCCCTCCCCACTAAAACACTGGTGAACAACGTCCAACCCTACCCACCTCACCCTGTACTCCACATGAATAGATATATACTTCCACTACAATGGGTATACTAGGATAAATGATGGTTCTGCACAAGCCTGTATCAATATGAATCGAACTCATAAAAAAACGTGGATCTCGGTTGTTTGAATGGCTTGAAAGCACAAAAGCTCCAATCTGAAGTTGCTCCTGACCGATATAACCAAAAGCATTCATCGTATGAAAACGATCGTTTCTATAGCTGAAACCAATGGCTGAAGAATCTTGAGTCTTGAAATGATACTCGTCAAACACTTCATTCGGAGTTTAAAAACGACCCGAGTAGTGGGTTGGCATCCACACGTATAAGAGTCCAGCTCTATTGGAACACCCTTCGGTGTCACCTGGATAGTCTGTATCCGCACTTAATATGTAGGAAACCCCCACTGAGTAGAAGCTGGTACCGGGCAAGAGTAGAACCGCTGATCAATTTTGCGGTAGGAAAGAACATCAAAACATACATGTTCACGCATTATATCATCCGCGAACTTTCGCAAACGCCGGCGCCCCGATCAAATGGAATATGCTGTCAATGTGTAAATATTGGTGGTAGGCAACTTGGTTTTGCCCCCACGCCCGGGAGGTACCACCGCCGATTCTTTGGGTGCCTTTGGTGATGCTCTATGCGTTTCAGGACCTCTTTGCCTGTAAATTTTGCATCATTACAAGCTCTAGGGGTCGGTATCCGGTTCTTCTGAGGATCCTGGTAGGTCCTGTGTTTACCCCGGCTTCGCCTTGATACCATGGGTTCCTTTTCTTGAGCATGAGGATACAGGTGGAGTCGCTGCGCTGCAGGCCTGTCGTCAGATAGTGCAGATGGCCCGAACCCCGGGGGAGCGCCTGGGGAGGCTGCCTTGTCATCTGGCGAAAAAATCCCGAGCACCCCCCTCTGCTAGTTCGCGACTAGGTGTCACTCCTAGGTCGGTTTTTTGGGGTGCAATTCGAGGTCTTGCTCTCCGAAATAGTCCTTGTCCAATGTCCTGTCGATGCCGGGGGGTTTTCCACTTACCTAGCCTTTGTCCTCCCTTATTTTACGTTCAATACGTGGTTATTTCAGTTTCCCATACGACACTACTGCAGCCCCTCATGGACAGTTGGTTCTCTTTTCACGTTCTCATTGCGAATTACGCGGTCTCCAACGCAATCCCAATCATGTCCACCAACTCCTCATTGGCCCGCATCCTCAATTCGCTTTTAACTGAACACAGATTTAATATCCTCTTGATTTAACAATCTCCAGGTCCCAACTACATTCTTATAATTGCTTTCATTTTCAAGGCTGGATGTGCGCCTTTTCCACTCCGCATCCTGTCAGCCGCCGTTCTGAATTTGATCTAGTTGTGAGACTTTCAAACTTCTCGGCTCAAAGTCTCTCTCCTCCGCCTGAATAGGTGTTCAGTTGTGCCTACCGTCGCCCAATTGGAATAATCACGAGCTCTATTCTCGCCATCTCACTCTGCTGTTGAATTAAATCAACAATACAATGACTGTGAAATTGACTGGGTAATTTCAATTTGCGTAATGCACATGGCTCATACACTCTATCGGCTCTGATAGAGCCGATGTAAAGCAGAGTTCTATTACCAATAGTCTCACCCAGCTGATCAATTCTCCCACCCGTATACCAGATCGGGCTTCGGACTCTGTAACTGGCTGGATATTTTTCTCACTACTCAGCCCCTTTTTTACAGTCCAGCAACTGCCTCTGCCCCTATTGGCTCCTATGACCATTGCCTCATTACCCTGTTCATAATTTTATTCCTATACGCACCGCTCCTCACCAAAGGGGCAGAAATACTGGAACTACTATGAAAGCGTGACTGGTTTGGGCTTCTTTTCAGACTTCCCTTGGGATGAATACTCCTCAGATGACCCCTCGACCTCTGCTTCTGCTAATCGGTAAGTAGTCTTATGGGAATGAAAACACTTTTATCCCTAACTTAAGATCAGGGTCCTCTTCATCACTTCATGGTTCAACCATCAATGTACCACTGACGTCCAGGAGAAGAAAAGACTTTATCGAGTGGCTATCTTTTCTCTGATTCTCGTCAAGCCTAATAAATGCTCATAATTTGTGCTCTGAGACTATCGATAAGGCAAAAAACTATTTCATTTCACTATGGCTAATAAACTTTCACCCTGCCCTGGGTAGTCGTCATTTGCTCGCTGGCCAAAATCTGTCTCCAGAATTCTGTACTTCCAAATTCTCCGTTGGGTTTAAACCTGATGGCCTCTTGGCCAGTGTTCCACCTCTAAAGCTAAAACTTTTGCCGGAGTAATATCTTCTATTCCACTATGAATTCAGGATTGCTCATCCCCCCCCTCCTCCAGCTTTGCCAGCTTTAGCGAAAACGATCCGGATTTTGTTTTCACACTCGCATGGAATGTGGTACGTCGAACACTCAAATAAGTTTAGACATAAAACCACAGCATAGGGTCCTGATGGCTTTCTTCCATAGTCCTCCTGAAAGTGTGCGCTTGAACTTGCTCCCATCCTTAACAAGCTTTACCGTCTTTGTAATTTTTGGGATGCACACTCTGTGTGGAAACATGCATCAGTCTTCCCAGCAGACTCTTAGAAAGGTGGGCTTCTTATTTCGTGCGAAAAATACTTCCCTCATAACAGGCTACCTTACTGCTTTACAAAGCCCAAATTTGACCTCTCTAATGGAATATGGAATATGTGGGTGGGCTTCGCCATCCTCTCTCAGTGTCCTTGATCGTATCCAGAGAAAGGCCATTTCGCTCATTGCAACCGATGATCATCTACCTCCTCACTTCAGTCTCTATCCCATCGCAGATCTGTATATCTAATCTGCCTCCTATAAGTTAATGTTATTGGTCGAGTTCTTATGAGATTGGGTATGCTGTTTCCTCCTTTACTCGAGGTTACTAGCCATACCGCTCTTCTTCTTCAAGCCACCCGTTCGGTTGCACTTTCCACGTCATCGCACCTATGCTCGCTCCTTTTGTCTAGCATACTGCGCGGCCTGGATAGGCTCCTCGGGATGTATTTCCCACCTCAGTGATTTTTGAGCTCCAGCGGTTCAAGAGTAGAATTCACAACAAGCTGGATCTCGCCCTTTCTTTCATTCTCTTGTGCTTGGGGGTTTGCCTCATTTCGTTTAGGCACTTATGGGTTTGCCCTTCCTCATGTCCTTTTTTAAAAAAAAAAAAAAAGAACAGGACCTATTCACGAATTCCAAATTTTGCCTAAATACTATCGTTCAACAGGTTTATTTTTATTTTTTATAATAAGTGTATTTTGTATATTACAGTCAATACAATAAATGATTACAGTATGGGTAGTCTCGTCCGTGCTGGAAAGGAGGCATGGACATGAAGGGCTGAAGTTTTTGGGTCGGTAGCGCTGTGCGTCTGTTGTTATTTTTCGGATGTAAAAACAAACTGGCTGGAACCGACGACAAGTCTCTGCTTGTCGCTACTCAACTTTCAAAACAAATGACGACACTACGTCGAGTAACTCAAACCTGCACAGATATGTCTGTTTGAAAACCCAAGCACACATGTATGGAAAATAAGAAGGGGGGAAATGTTTATAAAACAAGATGGGCAAAGGAGGAAACGAGGAAAGAACAATGGATCAGGAAAAGGATAGCGCAACCTTCTCCGGAGCGACGGATGTGACATGTTTTCAAAACGAAAGCAATTACGTCTGTCTTTGTTTCACGCCGGAGAGTGTGGCCTGTGCATTGAACAACTCCTGGCAATGGTTGACCCACACAGTCGCTACCGTCCCACATATTCAATAATATCAACTTTTAAAGCCTTGTTATTGCGTCCATGACTGTGATCATTCAGTATATGGGGTAGCTTTTTTCAGCCAGTCAGGGTTAAACTCAAACGGGGCTCATCAGTAAAGAAATTATCTCGAGTCAGAGAATTTGCCTTTTGAATGTTGACCTATTTTGTGGAATCAACAGCGATAGCCTCCCTAATGATTGCTGCTACGATGGGCGAATGTTCTTTTTAACGCGTTTTATTTTACGCCCCATGCGACGTGTAACGACCTTTCCAATCTATTCGCCGCCGAAAAGAACGATTACATCAACGAGCTATTGTTTATTTGGCGTAATCATTCCTGGTGGTATGTACGCGATATTCGTGTCACCATTTACAATCATTAAGGGTCCTGTTTCGGCATTGGCCACAGTAATTTGTCGTTTGGCATTTTCTCACTTCTTGGGGCTGCTCGAATACTCATGCTGCATATCCCAAAAGTTAATTTCCCTTGGAACCTCCTTATCACTATCTTCAGCCACTTTCCTGTGAAACAAGGGCAGTTCATTACGACAAGTCCGTCAATACAGTTGCTGATGGCCGAGTAGTGTGAATATTCCATATCGGATCTATTGACAAAGAGTGATCACACTCTGGATAAACATCTCAAACAGTTGGTTGGAAGGCTACATAGTCAGAGTGAGACGTGACGCAATTTATAAAATTAATATATACAAACATACAACCTTCGTTATAACTGAGAATACATATTGCTAGTTCATCCACGAACGCGGCATCTCTCCGAGGTAGCAGAAACACATTGCATCAACGATCTCGTAAAATTACCAAAGTCGATGTCTTCACTGGTAAGTATTAATTTAGTTGAACAAGAACTACAGAAGGTAAATACGCAACTCGGGGGTCTACATTAAGCGCATCACGTGAATTAGTTTTGTTAAATTGGCTCTTTGGATACCTTCCCGGGCACTTTTTCTCCTGCCACTGTTATTGAGAGACCCACGTAATTACTGTCAGGCATTACCACTCTTCGACTGACATGTTATACGGCTGTTGTTACCTTGACGAAGAGATATGAGATAGTACACTGTCATGAGCATCACATGCGTGACAACCCCATATGCAGGATAAGCCTCACAAGTATACGGTAGAAGGAGAGAGAAAAAAAAAAATGTACATTACTGAATCAAGAGCTGATTGACGGTAAATGTTTTGGACCACAGCAGGCCAAAAATAGCAAATAAATAGTATATAATATATCTGTCAAAACGGGGATTAAGCTGTGGAATGCTAAACATTTGGTTCCAATTGTATAGATTGAGAATACGAAGCAATAAACAGTAAGATTTGACTGTAATGATAATGACAGTCCGAATTAATTCGCTTGCATGCCCCGTACTTTACGTTATTAGTTAGTAGGTTGTTTTGCTGGTATCGTTTTGAACACACAACGGTCCAAGGATTGACAAATAGCCTGCCACCCCAGTAATGGACGACGATTTTACTGTGCGAGAGGCGAGCCAACCCGGGACCTCATGATTAAAAGATGAATGTGTTGATCACTAGTTTAGTTTGTTAGTTTAGTTAAGTGACAACGGGGTCAGGGAAAAACATAATCCTCATGAACGAAAATGAAGCACAAAATCCCAGAAGAGAAGAATACCCAGATGCCTAAAGAAGTCGCCCACAATTCTTGAAAAATGAATCAAGCTGTTCTTGAAGCATTCACACACTTAGACCCTATCATTTCTTCAGGGAGGCTATTTCACTCATTAATATCTCTCGCGAGAGAATACTTCGAAGTTCCAATCTACAGCGTTATTCACCACGAAGGCAATGAGGCATTGACCCCTATTGGTGGAAATTTTGAAAAACTCAACAATAGTGAAGGGAAAGGCTCCGAATCTATGAACAACTTTAAAAACCTGGATCAATTTACCTCGAATCTCCACAGCTCCATCGAAAGTTAGAACCAAAAACCGCTTAATCTTCCCTTGCGAGGTGGTAACTTCTGTGAATTGATTAGTGGGCCCTCCGTGAAAAATTGTCTATCACCTGCTTGTGCGAGGAATAAGGAGGTCCATACTTGACAGAATACTCCAGGATGAGGTCTCACAGTTGCTGAAACCGCATGACAACAAGATCTTTATCAAAGGAAAATGAAGTGACGTATAATCAAGTCAAGAATCCAATTTACCGTTAATCGCCAGCTTCAGCACACTGCTTAGGAAGGTTCCCAAAGGAAAATGACTTCAAGTTCCTTTGCTGAAATTCAACTGAGAATATTTTGCCCGGTAAGCGTTGGGGATAGTGGAAACACCAACATGCAAAACATTGCACGTACCGGCATTGAAGAAGTTGACTCACTAACGAAAATAAGAAAAATCAATAGTGTTGACAGTGCTACCAAACGAATGTCAGAGGCTATATGCACGCAGCCCATGGCCGGACAAGAGAAATAGACCAAAACGGAAAAACAGGCATAACAAATACAACAGGACATTCAAACCGCTAGCACCCAGGGGACAGACATACCCCACCAAAAAACGCGTTATATACACCCAGGTAGGGAGGGCAGAAAAGCCACAGTGGCTAAGCAAGAATAGCCCAAAAAAAAGCTCTCGCAAAAGAAACACGCCTTTTTATTGGAATCTTTGTCGAACCAGTTTGTCTGTCCCATTAGCTGTCATTTTCAATAAAACCTTTCAAGAAGGAGGTGGTTTGGATTTGATTGGAGGCGAGCTAATTTTCTCCAATTTCAAGAAGGCAAGCAGTCTCTCCCTTGTGATTACAGGCCAGTGAGCCTTACCCGTGTTATCTGCAAGGTGTTGGAACCCATTAGTCGGGATCCTATTGTCGATTTGTTCAATGGGTAGAGTCTAATTCGGGGTTCTCAGCAGGAGTTTAGGAAGAATCGTTTTCGTGGGTTTTTGAATGATCTCTTAAAATTTATGGAAGATGTTACTAGTGAATTTGACAACCGCATGCTGTTGATCATTTTCAAAAAAGCCTTTGACAAAGTTCCTCATGAGCGTCTTCCACAGGGAAAGTTTTGCATTAAGGGAAGTCCTATATGGATCGTCATGGCTTCTAAACAAAACGATTGTTGGGAGTTAGATCGGACAGTCGTGATCTTTCTTCTCGCCCAGGAGTTATCAATGAGTGGAATAACCTTCCTGACGATGTTCTGTCTGCGAGGGTGAATGGTCAAGGACAGTCGATTCAGTTTTCCAGAGAATTGTGGGCGAATTTAGGCATATGGTTTATTCTTCTTTAGGGGGTCTTGTTGCGCCTTCGGGGTCTTTCTTGAGATTTTTTCCATTTGGACCCCTTTCACTACACAACTCAAAATTTTAAAAAACTATATTATAGGCCTAAATAATATCGCCTAATATAATATTAGGCCTAATATAATAAAATATAATATAATATAACTAAATTATACATAATATAATAGAATACTAATATAATATAATATATATAATATAATATAACAAGAGAAAAACTGTCTGTAACCCCCATTACGACATCGTCGTTCGGAGCGCATTAAGATCAATACTTTCGAGCATACGAACCGGTACACTACCGGAAAGGATAGTGGCAGCAGCTCAACGTAGAGAACAACCTTTACAGGTCAATCCAAAAATGTCGAGAGAGCCTACTAAAGGGGCATATAAGAGAAACGGATGTTCTGTGGCAGGGGTTCGATATCAACTTGCGGTCAGCAGCCCCGGAGGGGCCCTACCTCTGACCATATCGGCCTACTAACTAAATTAATAAGAACAAACACAAAAGCGGTGCATAAGATGGGATGACGTGACATCTTCATAACTAAATTAAAATTAATAGACCACGAAATATCGTAATGACGTAACACATTAAATGGCCAGATTATGTATGATGTTTTTTGTCATTAAATTATTGATGACGAAACTGTATGATAAACAGTAGGACTTGTTGAGAACTATCCGTATTCTCTAACACTACAATTTAATATGCTTAGTGGAATGAGCTCGGCCAGTTTTATGGTCGACCGACGGTAGCGCCTCATCGGCGGCTTCTTGAAAATTGATTGATTACTAAATTATGGAACAAAAATTTCTATGTCCAAAACACTGTAAACAAGAACATGGGTGTCAAAAAACTACATTTTCTACAAGCATGTCAGCATAGCGAAGAATGCAACCATTTCAAGATTGCCCTCATAAATGTTACCAAGAGATTTTTGTAAAAGTCCTACGAAACAAGGCCAGCCCAGGCAAACAAAACAGTCGTGAGCTGCGAAAACAGTGAGATCTAAAACCTGATTGCCGCAAATATCATTAAGGCCTGGAATACAGTCGGCGGTATGTCGGAGAGAATAAGGGTAACGTGTAATTCCTTTCTTTGCTGCGTACAATTGGGATTATTTGACTATCACGGCACGTGGCAAATATGACAAGCACCAACAATAATTGCCATATTCAGTTAACTTCATAACACCAAGGAAAGCTGCACAACTTCTCTAATTGATGAAAGTAAGCAAATCATCTACAAATTAATTTCATCTCAATTGCTATCACATCGATTAGAGACGTGAGCACGAATTAAAAGGCCAGATGGCCGATCTTCCGTTGTTGATCGACACAATCTAATTAAAAAAATCATTCGATCACGATTGGAACGACACTTAAAAGGTTATTATGAATAATAGACAGAAACATATTCATTAGAATGATTTTTGTAAGTTGCTTGATCGAGAAAAGATATAACTTATTTCTGGTTTTTGCTTTCTGAGTAAGTGGCATTACATTGGAGTTATGAAAAACCATATGCCTTCCCAACTCTAGTAATACTATAATACGAGTGGAAGTAATCCCGAGTGGACGTGTAAAATTTGAAAATGCTGGTTCATGTGCAGTAAACAGAATCAAGTAGTCGGTTACACCTTCTTTGTCTTTAAGTAGAGCCCATCTTTCTTCTGCAGCAGGATTAAGTCAGGCCAGTCTCAATATACCCACTTATAACACGATATTTGCGATCGTTGGGTCACCGTATTCATGCAGGCACGTGACGTAAACATAAGGCTTAAGAATATGCAGAGTCCATCTCAGTGTTCACCTTCTGAATTTTCAAAGATACGTACATCAGCAAATATTACAACCACGTCGTTCTTGAGTATCGGCTAATTATCAGCCCGAGCTTATCCTAATAGATCTCAGTGATTTTCATCTGCCCGGGCCGACTTGCATGACAATAGGCAGTCTCTCCGGGAAGAGGGAAGTTAGCAGTGTATCAGTATTTATCAAAATGCCCATTTCCTGACCTAACCTTGCATATGTCAGGCAAAATATTTAAATTATTCAATTTCGAGAGAAGGTGCATCATTTTAGGTTTAGTGTATTGCACTTCTCCGCTTACATCATGCGACTTTCACCGTGGCACCGAATGACAAAGAACGCGTTGACCTGAAACTAAGTCAAAAAAGCAGAGTGGGCTGTTTACTCATGCGTAACGTACCGTTGTCGATTCATCTGTGGTAATTACCTGGAAATGACACAAATACTCATAAGGTTGATAAACCCACCTCCTTCAGTTAATATATCAGCCATGAATCTGTCACGAATCAGTCACATTTCGAAATTGCAGATCAAAATGATCACTGTCATGGCCAACTGAACCTAACTGTAGGAATGTATCTTCTCTCGATAAGGGTCACATTGCATTTGGAACCGTCCCTGACACCAATGCCTTGACTGAAAGCATCACGTGGAAAGAATTGGAAGAGATGGATGATGGACCCCAGACGAATGAACCTATACCATGAATGAACCATACTTTACTGAATTGAGTGAAACAGTAAGAATAATTCACAAGCCGTATTTTTTTTTCACATTGCCATTATATTGATGCAAAGTATATCTGCTAATAGTCTTGGCCAACATGGAAATTCAAAGGAAGTGCAGAAACGAACATGTCTATCACTTGAACCATTGGGTCTAATGGTGAATGATAAATGGCGATTATAGTCTTCAACCAGTGTCTAATGGTGATCATTAATGGCAATTACGGTCTGTTCAAAGAAGTCTGGTCATGAGCGATTCAACATGCTTCACAACTTTCACCAGAGCTAGAACGTTGTTTTCATGATTGGTTACCTAGCGTTAGGCTGAGCTACAGCGTACGAGTGAGAGCGCGTGTCCTGATTGGCTGAGTGAGTCGTCACCATTTGGAACTTGCTGGAAGAGCTGATTGTGTGACGGCAGAATATCCGAATGAAAACGATAGCTGAATTTGAACGGTCAGGATATTATATGCAGTCGCCATAGCATGATCGTTATTCCATGGAAACATGTATATACGTTCACTGAAACGGCGCCACCTCGAACTCCAATCGGAGGGGAATGAACAAAGTGTGTCCCTCACACATATGCTGTTATTTACATTCCGATGTCATTCCAATGTTCTTCATAGCAATTACATTCTGGGGGTACAGGAATTAGTGCTCTCACCTTGGTTGAACCATTTTCAGCAACATCTCCCTAGACGCCGAACAGCACAAAAGTTAATCTGCAACTGGTCTAAATCGTTCTTACCATGTGGGTTTGTCTCATCTTGTCCGCTACCACCAACTAGAGGTTATCACTGCATAGCGGCATACGCAACATTTCATTTCATTCCATTTATTTGTTGCTTTACTCAATGACAAACAATATAAACAACATGTAATATATGAACGAATCAAGGGAAAGTCAATAAGTCAAAGGAAGTGATCTAAAACCCTTGTGGGCTTATTAAAGTATACCACTCCAGGGGAAAAAGAGTATGAAAATTTAAATGTAAACAGATAAATGTTGGAATAATGAATAGAACTACCCCCCCCCCCCCTCACTCTTACTCTCACCATGTATGTAAGATATGTACTTCCACTACAATGGTTATACTGATAGATGATGTTTTGCACAAGCCTGTATCAATATGAATCGAATTCATAAAAGAACGTGGATCTCGGTTGTTTGAATGGCTTGAAAGCACAACAGCTCCAGTCTGAAGTTGCTCCTGACCAACTAATAACCACAATCATCATCGTATGAAAACGATCGTTTCTATAGCTGAAACCAATGGCTGAAGAATCTTGAATCTTGAAATGATACTCGTCAACACTTCATTCGGAGTAAAACGACGAGGTAGTGGGTTGACATCCACACGTATAAGACTCCAGCTCTATTGGAACACCCTTCGTTGTCGCCGTCTTGAAGCCATCAATTATCGGAATCGAAACAGCACTGTACTGTCAATTATCAGTAAATGGGAGATCTACCAGTTTTCTGACTTGATTGAGCCAACGTTACTGACATAGCGACAAGCTACGCAGTACTATTTCTAATTCGTTGAGAATTCGTTGAGAATTCAAACTGGCATATTCACCGAGAGATTCATGAGCAATAACTGTGTCTCAAAGAGAAATAACTTGTAATTCTGACGCATGGTATGAATGGACTTCAACAGTTCGAACCGTGTATCACTATTGGCATATCAGGACTGTAGAACTGCTCACTTATTAGTGATAACCATAAACTTGCACGTGTGGTCAGATGGAAAAAACCGACGCAGCTGGATCAGTCTACGAAGATATCCGGAATTCGCTGTCATCAGCGAACTTTCAAATGGGAGTATACATGTGTGCTGACAGATTATCGATATTGAGGGAGAATGAAGAACTGACAAACAAAGGACTGATAATCGTACTCTGAGGTACTACTGACGATACAGGACGATTTACCCACACTAATACAACACGCTGAGTACGACACATCATCGGTGTGGGAATTGGTGCGGAATGTACGGTAGTGCTGGGGAGTATACGGCATACGCTCATTCAGTATCCTGTCGGATATTTATTGAGTCTGGCGAAAAATGCCAACAGCAAGTTTACTAAGTTGGGTGCTTAGCACTCTGGTGGATGAAAGATCAGGCCAGATCAACGAGCACATTATCACTTCATCCAAATGTCATGACGGAATGATGGTCGCCTAAGAGTGGTTAGCACAGGTGGTAGAGCGGCGGCCTTCCAACCGGTTAGGCCGGGGTTCGAATCCCGGTCGGGTCATACCAAAGACTTTAAAAATGGGACATGTTGCCTTCTCGCTTGGCGATCAGCATGAGGGATAGGAACAGGGCAAAAATGTGGGGTAGGCAATCTGTGAATTAGTAGCCGTCGGCGTGTAAGTACCACCTCCTTCACATTAAGTACGCAAAAGGGCATCGACTTGGTTCCGTTACCTGGTGAGGTTTCGCCGCTGACAATTCGTGTGATATATCAAGGGAGGTACGCACCCTTGCGGGCCTCGTATAGGTAGAGTCCTCTGTCCGACGAGTGATTTGATGTAAAAAAAAAAAAAAAAAAAAAAAAAAAAAAAAAAATACCGTAGGATATAGTCTGTACAGCCACTTGATATTCCCGGGGACGCTGAAAGACATGTCCCAGCTGGGAAGCATTTGACACTACAATCTAGGAGGCTTCGACCAACGACACAGGTAGTCAGCCACATTAATAGCCGATGTCTCGTTTGATGTCCGTTGATATACGGCCGCCCTTCATGAAACATAACCCTTCATTAGTTGAGGACAGATCGAGAGCTCCTATGCCAGATCAATTCTGCCCTGTTGGAAAACAACGCATTCAACAGTGCATACAGTGGAATTGAAATAAACTGGACGTGTCTTCAACCAGTTTTAGTTCATTCCCATGGATTTCCATCGAGGCAATGTATCTTAAACATGCCTGCCGCCTCCGGTAGAAAATTCACTGATTATGGTATACTAATTTGGAGCTATCATGATCGGATAGCTTGTTAACCTAATAATTGTGAGTGAGTTTTTCTTCATGTGAGGACACCACAATGAGTAGAATTGGTACCTGGGCACAAAGGGGGGCGTGTGAGAGAAGAAAACAGATCAATATCTGCGGTAGGAAAGAACATCGAAACATACACGCAATATATTCTGACGAGCTGCAGCAGAGTCTACCGTTCCAAAACGAAATCTCCTCCATCACTGAATAATTTAACTTTTGAAGTTCAATTCAGACTGTCACACACAGGAAACCTATTCCACGGAATTCCAAATTTTGTCTTAATACTATCGTTTCAACAGGTTTTTTTTTTTTTTTTTTTGAACTGTATTTTGTAATCAGTCAATACAAGAAATTATCACAGTATGGGTAGGCTGGAAAAAGGAGAGAAATCAAGCCGAATGGAACTTTAATTATTGGGTGTTTCGGTAGGGTAGCGTTGTGCGTCTGTCGTTATTCAAATTGAAAAACACTGCGGACGAGCGACAAGTCTCGACTTGTCGCTACTTCAAAACAATGACGTCACTACGATAGAGTAACTCGGGAACCTGCACAGGTATGTCTGTTTGGAAACCAAGCACACATGTTCGGAAAATAAGATGGGGGAACATGTTTATAAAACAAGATGGGCAAAGGAGGAAACCAGAAAAGAAAGGGACACGTAAAAGAATAGCGGCAACATTCTGAGGACGGAGAGTTTTCAAAACGAAAGCATTACGTCTGTCTTTGTTTCACAGCGGAAGAGTGTGACGCTGTGCAATTGACAAACATCTGCAATGGTTGACCCACACATTCGCTACCGTCACAGTTTTCCCACAATCCAATAATATCAACTTTAAAGCCTTGTTATTGCGTCTGACTGTGATCAACTCGTATGGGGTACTCATTTTTTTCAGTTCAAGTCAGGGTTGAAATTGAGAAACGGGCGCTCATCAGAAAATAAACGATTCAAGTCAGATAAAATTTTGCACTTTTGAATGTTGACCTATTTTGGGAAAAATCAAACAAGCGATAGCAGTCACATAATGATTGCTTCTACGATGGGCGAATGTCTTTTTACGCCTTTACGCCACAGACGAGCGTGCAACGTTCCTTTTAAACCTATTCGCCAAAGAATACGATTACATCTAACGAAGCCTATTGGTTATTGGATACCATCTGAGGTACGGTACGCGATATTCGTGTCAACCATTTACAAGTCATTAAGGGGCCATCTTTGAGGCATTGCCACATGTATTTGTCGTTTGGCATTTTCTCAATCTTATGCTGACATCGAATACTTCATTCTGCATATCTCGAAAAGTTAATTTCCCTTGGACCTCTCTATCACTTTATTCCACTTTCCTGTGAAACAAGTGCAGTCATTACGACAAGTCCGTCAAAAAACGAGTTGATGATGCGAGTAGTTGTGAATATCCATATCGGATCTATTGAAGGCAGAGATTGATCCACACTCTGGAATACATCTCAAACAGTTGGTTGGAAGGCTACATAGTCAGAGTGACGTGAAGCAATTAACAATAATATATAAAAAAAAAAACATAACAGCCTCTTATAACTGAGAATAACATATTTCTAGTTCATCCTAACGCGCATATCTCCGAGGTACAAGAAACAAAGAGTTCATCACGATCTCATAAAAATTAGCAACTGTCACCAAAGCGATGTCTTCAACTGTAAGCAAGTAGTAATTCAGTTGAACAAAACTACAGAAGGTAATACGCAATCGGGGGCCTACATCAAGCGCCATTACAGTGGAATTAGTTGTTGTTAAATGGCTCTTGAGAATACCTTCCCGGGCAACTTTTTCTCTTGCCAATGTTATTGAGAGACCCACATATTACTGTCGGCATTACCACTCCTTCGAATGACATGTTATATCGCTGTTTACCTTGACGAAGAGATGATGAGATAGTCCACTGTCATTAGAACATCACATGCGTGACAACCCCATATGCAGGATAAGCCTCACAAGTATACTGTAGAAGGAGAGAGGAAAATCAATGTACATGACTGAATCAAGAGCAGATGGTGGTGCTTTGAGCCACAGCAGGCAAATAGCAAATTAGTATAATAGTATATCTATCAAAACGGTGGATAAGCTGTGAATGCTAAACATTTAATCCAATTGTATAGATTAGAATACGAGGGCACAATAAGTAGATTCGAGGCTAAAGATAATGACAGTCCAAATTAATTTGCTTGCATGCCCCGTACTTTACGTTCTTACGTTAGTAGGTTGTTTGCTTGTGTATCGTTGACACACAACGTCAGATTTGACAAATAGCCCTGCACCCCAGTAATGGACGACGATTTTACTGTGCGAGAGGCGAGCACCCGGCCTCATGATTAAAAGCTGATTGTGTTGATCACTAGTTTAGGTTAGTTTAGTGTAGTTAAGTGAAAAGGGGTCAGAAAAAACATAATCCTCATGAAAGAACCTCAAGCCACAATATCCCAAAGGGGAAGCCCATAAGCCAGATGCCTAAAGAATCGCCCACAATTCTCGAGAAATGAATCAGGATGTTCTTGAATGCATTCACACACTTAGACATATCAACTTCTTTCAAGGAGGCTATTTCACTCATTAATAACTCTGCGAGAAGAAATATTTCCGAATGCCCAATCTACAGCGTTCACCACGAGTTTGAGGCAATGACCCCTATTGGTGGCAAAACTATTGAAAACTCAAAAAATAGTGAAAGGAAAGGCTCTCGAATCTATGAACAACTTTAACAAAACGTGAACAAAATCACCTCGGAATTCTTCACACGCGAGGTAACTTCGAAGACAGGGAAATAATTCTGAGTTCACCTGATGAATATGTTGCCCATCCAATTCGGAAGAAGCGTTGCGGATTGTGGAAACCAACATGCATAACATTGCCTTAACCGGCATTGAAGAAGTTGACTCACTAACGAAATAAGAAAAATCAATAGTGTTGACAGTGCTACCAAACGAAGGCCAGAAGCTACCTGCACGCAGCCCATGGACCGGAACAAGAGGAAGAGACAAAAACGGACAACCGCGCCTACACAAATGCCAATCGAAGCACTCAACGCTCGCATCCAGGACAGGAATACCCACAAGAAAAGCAAGGCTAGAATAGCTATATACACTCAGGTATGGAAGGCAGAAAAGAAACAAGTGGTCTAAGCAAGAATAGCCCTAAAAAGAAACAGCTCACGCAAAAAAAAAAAAAAAAAAAAAAACACGCCTTTTATTGGAATCTTTTGTCGAACAGTTGTCTGTCCCATTAGCTGTCATTTTCCTTCCTTCCAAGAAGAGGTGTTCCGGATGATTGGGGGAGAGCTAATGTTTTCAATTTCAAGAGGGCAATCAGTCTCTCCCTCGTGATACGCGCCAGTGAGTCTCACTACTGTTGCTGCAGGATGTTTGAATCCATTATTCGGGATCATTTGTCGTTTTGTTCAATGGGTAGAGTCTAAATCGGGGTGTGCTCAGATGATTTTAGGAAGAATCGTCGTGTTTGACTGATCTCTTAAAATTTATGGAACATGTTATAGTGCATTTGAACAACCCGAAGTGCTGTTGGTATAATTTTCCTAGACTTCTAAAAAGCCTTTGACAAGGTTCCTCATGAGCGTCTCACATTGGAAAGTTTTGGCATTGAGGGGAATGTCCTTATGTGGATTCGTCAGTGGCTTCTAAAACGAACGCTGTAGATCGGCCATTCGTAAATATTTCTTCTCGCAGAGAGGTTATCATGAGTGCAACAACCTTCCTGAAGATGTTCTGTCTGAAAGTGTGAATGCATTCAGGACCAGGGCATGATTCATTTCCCAAGAATTGTGGCGAATTTAGACATCTGGTTTATTCTTCTCTTTTGGGTTTTGCGCCTTCGGGTTTTTCATGAGGATTTTGTCCTTTCTGACCTCTTCTCACTAAACTAAAAGTAAACTAAACATAGTCCTAATATTAAGATAGGCCTAATATATATACACGCCGAATATCATATAGGTCTGATATTATTAGCCTAATATAATATAATATAATATAATTAATATAATATAATTAATATAATATAATATAATATAATATAATATAATATAATATAATATAATATAATATAATATAATATATATAACAAGGAAACTGTTCTGTAACCCCATTACGACATCGTCGTTTCTGAAGCGCATTACCGAATACTTCGAGCATACGAACCGGTACAATACCGGAGAGTATAGTGGCAGCAGCTCACGTAGGAACACGCCTATTCTTTACAGGTCCATCAAAATATGTGTCGAGAGAGCCTTACTCAAGGGCATATAAGAAACACTGATCGTTCTGTGGGTTTCGATATTACAACCTTGCGGTCAGCAGCCTGGAGCCTACCTACTGAGCCATATCGACCTCAAACTAATTAAGAACTAACAAAAATGGTTCATAAGATGAGAATACGTGACATCTTCATAACTAAATTAAAATTAATAGACCACGAAATATCGTAACGACGTAACACATTAAATGGCCAGATTATCTATGATATTTTTTGTCATTATAATTATTGATGACGAACTGTATGATAAACAGTGGACTGATGAGAGCTATTCCGTATTCTATAACACTAAAATATCTGCTCATGGGATGAGCTCGGCAATTTATGGTCGACAGCCTTATTCGTCGCTCTTGAACTGGGGGGGGGATTGATTACTAAATTATGAACAAAACTTTCTATGTACAAACACTGTAAACAAGACACTTTGGTGTCAAACTACATTTCTAAGGTAGGTGTCAAACTACATTTCTAAGGTAGGTGTCAAACTACATTTCTAAGGCATATGTCAGCAATAGCGAAAAATGCACCATTTCCAGATTGGCCTTAACATGTACCATGAGATGTAAAGTCATACGAACAGCCAGGCCCAGGCAACAAAACAGTCGAGAGCTGCCGAAACAGTTACGATCTTCAACGTTGCCGCAAATACCATTGGCCGGAATACATCGCTTTTATGCGATAAAGTCAACCCACAATGGATAAAGTGTCTTCCAGAGAAAGAACTTTTACGTTAGGGTCGCAATTTCTTTCTTTGCTGCGTTCAATTGGGATATTTGAACTATCACGGCCGTTTCAGATATGACCAGCAACAACAATAATTGCCATATTCAGTCAATACATAACACAAGAAAGCTGCGCACTTCGCTTATTGAAGAATTAAGCACATCATTTTACATATACACAGCAAATTATACAATCTCAAGTGCTATCACATCGATAGTTGACGTTGAGCAACGAATTTAAAAGGCAGATGGCCGATTCTTCGGTTGTTGATCGATAAGATCGTACACAATCTAATTAAAAAATATATTCGATCACGATTGAACGACACTTCGCCCTTCACGTAAAAGGTTATCTATGAATAACTAGACAGAAACATATTCATTAGACTGATTCTTGTAGAAGTTGCTTGATCGAGAAAAAACGATGTTAACTTATTTCCGTCTTTCTCTGAGTAAGCTGGCATATTAGGAGTTGTGTGAAAAAAACCATATGCCTTCCCAACTCTAGTAATACTTACTATGATACGAATGAAAGTAACTCCCGAGTTGGACCGTGTAAAGTTATAATGCTGGTTCATGTGCAGTAAACAGTAATCAAGTAGTCGGTACACCTTCTTTTTCCTGGATAAGTAGGAGCCCATCTTTCTTCTGGCAGCAGGATATAAAGTCAGGCCAGTCTCAATATACCAACTTATAACACGATATTGCGTATCGTTGGCTCAACGTCTTCACGCAGGCAATTGACGTAAACATAAGGCTTAAGAACAATGCAGAGTCCATCTCTGTTTTCACCTTCTGAATTTTCAAAGAATACTACATAGCAATATTACTAACCACGTCGTTCTTGAAGTAATCGGCTCATTATCAGCCCGATCCTTATCCTGAAGTACTATATCAGTGATTTTCATCTGACTTGCATGACTTAGGCAGTCTTTCAGTGGAAGAGGGGAGCTATCAGTTGTATCAGTATTTATTGAAATGCGATTTCCTGACCTACCTTGGCATATTGTCGGACAAAATATTTAAATTATTCATTTCGAGAGAAGGCGCCCTCATTTTAGGTTGGGTAGGGCAGTTCTCCGCTTACATCATGCGACTTTCACAGTAGCAAAGCATGTACAACAAACGCGTTGTAACGCGTCGTAAATATAATTCACAAAGCCGGTTTTTTCACATTGCCAATATTGATAAAAAAGTATATCTGCTAATGGCCTTGGCCAACAAGGAAATTCAAAGGAAGTGCAGAAACGAACATGTCCATCACTTGAACCAGTGTCTAATGGTGATCATAAATGGCGATTATAGTCTTCAACCAGTGTCTAATGGTGATCTTTAATGGCGATTACGGTCTGTTCCAAAGACGTCTGGTCATTGGCGATTCAACATGCTTTACAACTTTCACCAGAGCTAGAGCGTTGTTTTCATGATTGGTTACCCAGCGTTAACGGTACCCGTAACGCTGTTCACTTTTCTAAATTGCGTGAGTGGGAATTGTAGACGTAGGTGGCATAGGCCGATAAAGAACGAGATGTCGTCTCTGGTGATCTACGCCGTCAGTTGTCAACAAGGTAGTCACTTTTTTCTTTATATCGTCAGGCAATCGTCAACGAGTGTTCGAAAAATGGCACAAATAATGCATGGATTGGTGTAACGCCATTTCGTCACGGAGTGTGGTAATATTTAAGTAAGCCTCAGTCAATCAAATACTTAGCACATACCCGTTTTGAGATTCTTCTCCAAGTTCCTACATTTTTTACAGCTTTCATTTGTATCGATATGCTAAAAGGAGAGCCGACACAGCCCTACCGAGGTGACTGGATGCCAAAGAGATGGGCAAAATATATACTATAATACACGCTATTTTATTCAAAGTACATTAGTCATGTAAATGAATTATCTTCCGGATGTGGTGTATTGTTATTCTATAACTCTGTTAACGTGTCTGCTATCAACATAAATAATTCACCAATATGTCACTTCTCAAAGGCGAAAGTAAGGCCGCTGACCAGAATATCGCATGGTCGATATTGTAATATCACAATATTCATTGTCTAGTCAACATGCGGCAACCTTGTTGTAGGTCCGCATGTGTTCTTGCATCTATAGCTTTAGAACCTCCTCTAATCAGAATCCGTGTGATGCCACTCTGGCACCTTGGGCATTCCGAAAAATCCAAGTACACAAACATTACACAAAACCCATATTATGGAGCGCATCGACATAGGTTCGGTATCCAGGAATAGGAGGGTCAAATAAGGTAATAAAACAAGATGGCGACCTAAGAAGATAAAATAGAGAAAAATCCAAAAAATACGGATGTCAGTCACTATACTCCCAACTGTAAATACATACTGTGCGGCGGTGGCGTTTTCCGTGAGGTAGGGGGGGGGGCGGCATGCTGCTACCTAAAATCAGCAGAATTTAAAATGACACTTCTGCTAGACTACCATACTATCGTAAACTCGTCATAAATATCACCATCAACCTTCGGGAGTCATATAACTTGTGCATAGCAACTTTTTTTTTTTTTTCTTTGAGTATACTAGGCAGGCGCCCTTTTGGCGGACATCTTGAACATCTTAAAATGCCCAATGATGCTCGGGTGGGTGGCATCAAGCATATTCTGAAAGAGCAGGTCTTGTAGTTCCAGAAACCATCAAAACATTTCATGCGGACGGTATTTCTGGGTTCAGGTCAAATTTGGAGTTTCAGCACTAGACTATCATGGGCCTTTAACATACTCTAATGGAATTCCATACGAACCTTTTTGCCATTTTTCGGGAATGCAAAGCACCGTCAGACAGACGCAGTTTCTCACTCGTGATGGAATACGCGCCATCGTACTTTAATACATGCAATAAAGTTGCAAAAGGTGCCTGTATAATTTTCAAACTAAAAGACATAGCCCAAAAAAAGTACTCTTAACTATCTAGACTAGTCTTATTCTTCCTTTCATGGGGCTATGCTGCTGCTGTTTATGTAAGCAATCCTAAATTACTCCAGAATCGCATTGTTCGCTCTATTGCCAATGCGCATTATTTAGCTCCTTCTGAACACCGCTTTTTACTAGAATTGAATAATTTTGAACTTTGTTCATATCGTGAGATACCAGACATTGATTTTTATGTCCATGCTACTCATGGCTCATTGCCTCCTTCAGTTTCAACACTCTTCGCTAGAAATAACCCTTACTTTAATACTAGAAACAATCTCGATTATATAATTCCTACTGCAGATTACAGGCACACAGAGGAATATTCGTTATACGGGACCTACCGCATGGAATAATCTTCCAGCGGATCTTAGAAGCAATCCCTCATCACCAAGTCAAACGAAAGTTAAAGAAACACCTTCAGTGCCCCCAGCAAACGTAAACGTCTGCCTGCTCTTCTGGTGGGGGCGGGGGGTGGGTCCTGCGGTAGGCGGGGTGGTATTGGTCATTGTGGTGTGTTGTTTGTTGTTCGTTTCTAAGTTGACTATTGTAAGGGGTTTCTGCTTTAAACGAGCTTTGAGTAGCTTTCTGCAGAAACCACCCCCCCCCCCCCCTCCCCAAACCATTCATAATGTCACTATTTTGTATTCATTCAAGTCTTTTCCTATGTGTTTTGAATGTTTTGTGGATTTTGATTGTTTTTTGTGTGATGAAATAAGTAAGTTCAAAGTCGACCAATGTGTAACACCTCCGTGAAGACGCACGTTGCTACCAAACAATCTAGAGAACAGTCTAGCAGGAAATAGTACAAGGGTCTCATACGGTAGAGTCAGGCTTTCTGACCTGGCCTCCGCGAATTTTGCTGCACTACTCGCCGAGTTTGGGATTCTCTGTTACTGCAATCGGAACACTTATACGGAGGGGGGGGGGGGCAAATAATTTGGGCGTTCAGGTGTCATGGGCCAAGATCCAGTGTTTTGGTGAAATATTAGACAGTGCTGATGGGTCTATCTAGGTGTTGGGCGAGAACACCACGCCATTTGGGCGAGAAGTCACCACGTCATTCGTTCCCCCGGCAATGTCATTAGGGCGTCTTGCGAGACCGAGGCCAGTAGACCCATCGGACTTGCATATGGAGTCATGAACATTGCATAGTGGCTTGTGGGTGGTCGCATATTTGACTGAGCAGAGAACCAAGCTCTGTGCTTTTACTCTATTGTTTGCTCCCAGTCTTTATTCTAGTCAGGCTTCGACACTCACTGTTGGGTTGAGACAGCGATCGGATTCTCTTTTGACTCCCTCACTTCCCCGCATTCTCAGTTACCGTTGGCAGGGTCACGAATCTAATGCCAGGGTTTCGGAGAGGCAGGTGATGTTGAAGGTTAGCTGCCTGGTACGTGATTGCCAACTCTTTGGCTATGGCTTATATGAAATACATGTTCGGACATTTAGGCGACAACAATTTCAGATCAAAGATTTTGACTATCAGAAAGGCGAATAATCTATTGGAACCAATTCGTCACCTAAGCCCAAATGTGTATGCCCGTGCTTGTTTGTTCAAAATATTTTATTTTCATTTTCATAAACGTTCGCAAGTACATAGGCAACTGTAACCTCATCACATGACTGGACACACGTCGCACACGACAAAACAAACATTTGTTTTGCTCAGGATTCGCGCACCGTGAAAAAACGATGATTCCCTCTGCTGGGGCACAGGCAAATAATTGATTCGCTGGATTGCTACCTGAATTATTCAGCTTCTCGATTACCAATGATCAAACCGTGATAAAACTCGATAGGTTCCGACGTTAGAATACACGCTTCTTTGACCCGCCCGCGTTTTTGTTACGCAACACGTACCAATGACTAGCAATGACTCTGCCTGAGTGTTTTATGTGCTATTATCACCCGGGGTAGGAATGGTGAATATCGATTCGGGATGTGATATTTTTACGAACCGTAGACTGCGTGCATCGAAGCTGACCTTCATATGTGTGACCGAATAAATCAGTTAATAAAATCATTGCAGTGGTAGTTTGTGCAAAAGTTTATAAATGAGCAGTTATGTTAATGCGATCCGTATGGAATGAATAAGAACAAATATGTGATTGTGCGTCAGATAATTGGGTAAACACTTCTAAGATTTTCTATCACGTGTTCTTATGCGCGACTGATTCGAGACACGGAGAGTCGGGTTTTATGATAATTTATAGAAAACATCCACTAGAGTTACGGTTCTCCCACAGTTGTATTGAAAGGAATAATTAAGAGACCGTTTTGTTATAAGTTGAAGTAGTAAAAAAAAAAGATATAGCATGTTATAGACACAACATCGCAGCAACTTATGCCAGCTGGAACCGCTGGTGTGTATTAGAACATGACAATTATTGTTTGCCTGTTGATTTTTTTTATCATCATCTAGGACATGGAAAGAAGATCCAATAACACCCTCAGTGAACAGCCTTGCCTGATATAAGTGGAACACGTCAAATAAGCGTATTTGCTTGTTTTAGACACAAGATTTTCATATGTAGCTGATAGTCAATGTATTATGTGGAAGTAAACACAACATGGGCCGCAGGAGTAATTGCGATTCGAAAACGTATTTTGCGTTTATTTATTTTTCGTCAAAATTCATTGTCACGACAACTAAAATTTCACCCTCGATCCCTGTTGGCGTGGAGGAAAAGCGGCTTCACGTGCAAAAAAAAATCACATCCGCCACTTACAGAGAAAGTAAGATCATGCTCGGATTATGAATCTTACACGGGGCCTTCTTAAGCTCGGGCTACTACTCGACAGGAACCTGGGCTTTTTACACCCATTACATTCCGGAGAAAATATTCCACAAAAAAATCATAACAAGGGTTTTCCCCCCTATTTCGAGTATGATACATGTAACCCATCAGAATATTTTGCTGTGGCCGTCCATCAATTACGGCAAAACACCATGGTGAGAGGTATGGCCTCTTTTATGCCAGGTGCCATCATAGGTAACTGTGATATCTATCACAGCTTTTTTCTCCAAGCTGTTATCTAGAGCAATGCACGCCTTCCTCACTTCCCTTCGAGCACGATTCAAATGTTCCATTGTAGATGTCTGTTCTGACAGGTACTGTGATAAGGCGTAAATACCCATCATTGGACAGTCCTGGGGTGTCAAAGACTCTGCAGAACTCTTTCACTCCCTCATGTCCTTCCGCTCCCCATCATCCGCAAGCTGGTCCCATTCGCATCAGTTGCCATCAGCATGTTTCCGCATCCCGATGGATGGAGATGTGACAAAATGGCTGTGCAGTTTCATTACAGCTGTCGTAAATTATTTCCATGAAATGTGAAAGTCCCACCCGTTTGGCAGGGACCGTCCTCCAACCGAGTTGACGGGATTCGCAGTGCGTACATGAGCGCTGATTTACAATATTGTCTATTGCCGATCGATGCAAGATGTCTGTTGTAGTTGCATAAGTTGCCAACTTCCTCCCAAATGTAGGCAGCCAGCTGGATGGTAGGTTCACTTGGCAATTCATGTTGTATAGTTGCATCACTGTCAGCAGGTCCATTCACTGCTGTGACAGAATTAAAAAATTGTTACCATTAGTCCCCACCAAGAGTGTTGCCCATTGTCAGCAGAGAAACTTAATTATCGCTTGCAATCATAGGCGGAGGAAGCGGCGGGGAGGCGCCCCCCCCCCCGATATTTGAAAACCTCCCATTGCCTTTTTTCACACAGTAACATTTTTGCAAATGGGCTAACGACTAAGTAGCCTACAGTAATTTATAACAGATATGTGTGTGTACGCTAATGTGAACAAAATTTTGACTGAAGAAATATGCCAGTGATTTGGCAAAACCGCATATGGGACACGCCGAAGATCTTTGGCATACCCTACATGTTTTCCAGACTGGACTGGCGTATTTCAATTTGCCAAAATATTTTTTTTTCACTTCGGCGTACAGCCGTACACACCAGTTGCACAAATCTTCAGCGTAAACACTCTCCCGATCAATTGCATGATACCCCGCAACCCTTTCACAAACACCCAATGCTCTCCGTAGAGTGACCGCTTTAGTGAACTTCACTGTGTTGTGGTTCTGTATGAGTGAAAAGTTGCAGGGTATTCAGTAATTGTCAGGCGAGTTGCCTGCCACCGGAAATATTCCCTCAATATGAGACAAATTACGAGTGGGAAAGACATATGCCCGATTTTGATGATGATTTCATTCATCTTGAGTACGTGTGTCATCGCACGCAACATAAAGCATCATTAAGTGATTACGCCCACTGTCCCCGCAGGCCCAGCCAGTGGCATAGCTTTGTCCTAACTTAGGGCTAGGCATAGGCTATGAAGGCCTATGCTGCCGTACATTCTCACTGATTTGTTTTCGGAGCCGCCGACTATGTGTTACACTGCCTTTCAGACTACGTTTGCCTTGCAGGATCTCTTTCGCTTCTTCTTCAGTCCATGACTTCTTTCTTTGACACCACCCCCCCTCATAGGAAATAGATACAGGAGGGATTATAACGGTACGTGGAAAGTTTTCATGTAACTGTAATTACTGTTTGTGGATGATCTGGGAATTAGGAGAAATGCATTCTAAAAGTCGGTTCGCATATCCCGGAGTATTACTAACTTCAGAATATGACATAATATGGTTATACGACAATTTATATAGAGCGGGAGTGGGGGTGTTAAGTGAGAGATGTTTTCCGTGATATAATTCACCACTAACCTATCGCCATTCTGCTCCAGTATATATGGGGCGAATTCCGTTGACACTTTATTTTGGGGGGCTAATTTCGGCTTTCATTTTCAATTTAGTGTAAGGAAATACTGTTTCGAATGAGGAGAATGGTTCGGAGTGAATTTAGCTATTGATGTTTCCGATTAAGAATGGAATATGATTTTTGAAATCCCTACTTTTGTACTCCCACAGAAAAAAAGATTCATTAACTTCCAATTAGTTCATTAATAGGGTAACAGAGACAAATAGGTACTTTAGCTCTATGAATAGGTCGACAGTCCAGCATGCATGTTTTGCAATAGAGCATAGGAAAAAAACCTAGAAGATTTATTTTGGGGCTGCCCTTCTACCTCCACTTTTATTTTTAGAATTTGGAGCAAGCAAACTCTTCGGTCGACACTCATTCTTTTGAAGAAAAAAAATCGGTTATTTTCGGTATAGGTTGATAGTCGATCATCCGATGAATTCCGTGATCTTTATTGGTAAATATCAATTTGTGGTTGACCGTCGACGTCGAGAGTAATCGATAAAATTGTGGTCATTTTCACGAATATCTGGAAGTTTATTTTGGTGTGAAGATGCTAATTGCATTAAAAAGGTCGTGGAGTAAAACATTTAGGAGATGGACAGATATCTGTAATCTTCTTTCAATTAAACTTAATTTGAACACCAATGTGTATAATTTTCTGCATCACTATCCATGAACATTAATAAGTAACACTGTACTTAATTATGTTATGGAAAGCTGAAACACTATCCATGAAAACATTAATACTGTCACCGTGTACTTAATTATATCTGGAAAGCTGAATAAACGATATGAAAAAACGTGAAACTTGTAGAAATCCACACAAATTACTGTCGTCAGAAAGCAATTTCATATTCATATTTCTTCACCATTATGTTCAAGCCTTATGGACACAAGGCTGTAATCCAAGGTTTTCACTTGACTTGTAAATATATTCCAAGGATACATCAGCCGTGAGCTGGCAGGCCTAGAATCCTGTGAATGCCAGGATGTCAGTCTTGTACGTTTCGGTAAAGTATAGTCCTGTTTAACAAGCCAAATAATCGAAAGGTGGGTTCCAGCTAGCATCACAATCATCGTTTACAGGTTTAGGGAACTACTCCAAGCAATAATGATTTTTCGACTCTACAATCTGCTTTTGCGATACACATGATATCATCACAGATCAATTTGACGCGGAATAATAATAATAATAATAATAAATAATAATAATAATAATAATAAATAATAATAATAATACTAATAATAATAATAAATAATAATAATAATATAATAATAATAATAATATAATGCTGATATATTAACCGTGGAAGCAATAGCAGCTTAATATTTGTAACTATTTCTAAGAAAAACAAATTGTCATCCTCGTCGAGACTACACTGGAGAAACAACAAAGACATGTGTATGTGTAACATGTATCAGCAACATGCAGTTTCTGTTACTCTAACTTAGATTGCAGAAAAGCTACAGAGATAAATCTTAGGTAAAATAACTGGATTGTTGAAAGGCCAGGACTGTGGCAAGTAGGACGCAATGCAACAATTACAATAGCCTTTAGCATGGGTGTAGGAGGACAGTTGGGCTTTAGGCTATAAGTAGGGCGATTGATACCAAAAGTCAGTTGAACATGCCTCGCATGCAGACATAAGAAAATCACAATACATGACATGTTGCATATTATTGTTTATCGCAATATTCTAACAACAGCGTCAAATACGATATAGGCGTTTTGTTGGATTGCCATGGATAAGTAAGGACCCTGGGAAGGAAGCATATGTGCTCAAATGACACAAATAGCTATTATGTTGGCACATTCCAGCGTAGTCACTTGGGCTTCTCAACAGAACTAGAAAAAATCCAGACGGCTGTTAGGCTTCCGAAACGTGGTGTTAGGATGGAAGAGGGGTGGGAGTTGCAACCGAGATCCAAAAACGCTTGTGCCGCCTTCCGCGGAGCGCCTGAGGGATTAGAGAAGAGGGTTTGTGACAACAGAGGTGGGCAATCTGCAAGTTGACGTCTGCGTATGAACATTTTCACCTCCACAAGAAGGTACTGCATTGGAAGCATTCCCCTAATCCGTGTACTAAGGGACTTGCAGCTGACACGAAGAGTGCAGTTTCAGGTTGCAAGCTTATCGAGCCTTGAGCAGGCATGGTCCTCTGCTTGGCCAGATTATCCCGATACATTTGCAAATTTGCATCAATGAGATGCGAAGTGGAGTTGTGAGGGGTGGGGAGGCATGGCCCTCTTCCCGAATTCAGTTCCTTGCAGTATGTCCGTGTTCCGGACTATGATCGAGATTGTATGGAACTTTTCAACACTAGTTGGTGTAGTCATGACGATGATTACTGTTAAGCATGTAAATATTTCACAAGACAGATGACAATTTAGGGGGCCGCTACTCGTGTCGATCATAGGCAACAACGTACCTTTTATTATTATATATAGTAGTCGTACTGTATCCTGTACTCTGTGGAACGTGCATTATAATGAACCTATGTGACAAAACAGTTTTGTAAAGTGTTACTTCATTGGAGCATATAACACAGAGTATTGTATTTACCCTTCGTACGTAGGTCGTGCGCAGTAAATTATTCAGTTATTGGGGACGCCGAATCTACTTTCACTCATGAGTATTTAGTGTTTTTGACCTGTAATTCCACGGATCCTGAAAACCCTTCATATATGAAGCCAAATTGCATTTTTCTTCATGCATCGTGCTGTATAAGTGTTAGGAATGGTATTTGTTCTATTAACCTATTCATTGAATCGTCACTCCAATTACCATCTAGAGATTGAATACTGCGGCGTACTAGGCTCTATCTCCTCTCAGAGCACTCTGTGGTGTTCTCTACTCCATTGCTTGTGAAGAGCATCACATACAAACGTAGGCCTAATTCCGATGTCACTTGATTCCTATAACCATCCAGTCATGCATAGAGGAGGCGCGCGAGCAAACGCTGTTTTCAAATGGATCAGTGGCGGAGCAAAGCATAAAACTAGGTACGGCTAGTTCTTATAACCTTCAACTTAACGCAACAGTTGATTATGAACATAATGTAAGTGAACTACAAATAGGTGATCATCTTCACAATATTATTTGTGGAAAACCTACGAGTAGTATGTCAACGTATCTAGGCCGTCTCACACAAAAAGGATGAGATTGCGGACCGGCAGACGAACAAATTGATTCCAGTAATGTATGTCGTCAGGTTCTTTTCCGCTTAGGTCTCCAATCAGGAGGCGAATGTACAGGAGGATTCGAAAGCTTCATATTTTTTCTTTCAAATTGAGCATTGCGAATAAGGTACTAACTGGTAGAGTGGTACAGTGAAACTTTACAACCAAAATATTCCGGCTTCGAATTCCAGCGCGTCACGGACGTTTTTCTAGGTGGCTGCAATTGCTGTCGTGATGGGCGAGGTCTTGGTCTCCACTCATGGGTGTCCGCTGTGATACAGTGGATTTTCTGGGGTTACTGGGATTTGTTACGGGTTATTTGCAATAAGCCTCGTCGTCGGCTGTGAGCAGTCACGTTGAACTTGGACTTCCGCTCCTCTAGGTTCCGAGAAAGTGGTCGGGTCGTGGATTTCCTTTTCGGATGGGGACGGAAAATGGCGGTCCCGGGAGCAGGTTTGGGATTGTTACACCTCCGCCTCGTTATCATCTGAGCATAGTCGTGAAGAGAAGTCGAGTTATCGCCAGTGCTCATCCACGATAATACGGCAGGGTTCTTAGATGAGCCTTAGTTGGCTTCCTGAACCCGTAGAAATCGAATCAAATCAATCAATCAAACAGTACCGGTACTGACTTCTAATGTGATGAATTGAAGCACATAGTTGCAAAAATATGAGGTAAATTAGATTTCTGTAACATTTATTAGTCTCTTGACAGCCAGTTGAGGGTTTTATATAATACAATCACCTTTCTGATCACGGTGCTTGTCTCCCAGAACCTATAGTCCGTGCCTTCTCTGACATGTTGAATTAGCGTTCAATTGTCCCATTAAAATTCATCATGTTGAAAATGACTATAAATTTCAGGGGACTGAGTTAGACTCACGTTACATCGAACTGTAACAACGCAGGAGCAGTCTGTACTTTTAGGTTTGACATTGTAAATCTGGTACTGACAGCAATCACAAGCTGACTCCATCGTGTGATAAATTCATGTAGTCAAAAAAAAAACGTAAATACAAAAGCGAATACGGGGTGACTGCCAATGATACGACCACAGAAAACTTAAATGCTCACGGGAATCACTTTAGAATGTGTCAAATTATTTACTTAATATTGACATGAAGTTGAGTTTGAGTCATGTTACAGTGAATTGTAGCAACGAGAGGACGAACTTATTAACAAAAAGACAATCTGTCACGTCATATAATCGATGTAAACATAGTGTCTGCGTTGATTTCATAGCACCATGATGTCCACGCCATGAATGCCGGTCGATGAACATTTCCCAGCAGTGCTGTCAAAATGATACAGTATTTCCAGAATCCCCAACCACAGATTATGTTTTTTTTTCCTTTTCTAATTATTAAAAGTTCGACAAGATCACGAGAAGCGATGACTACACTCTAGTCGGATTGCAGAACATTGAACAGCCTCTTGGTAGGAAAGGGGACAATAGTATGTAACTTACTCTGAATTAGCTAGAATAACATTGCCTCTATGAATTACTATTGAAATAAAAATCATGAAACACTTCATAGTTTTAACATCAAATTAGGCTGCCCTCATTTAAAATGAGCATCTCGGAAGAACTGTATGATTTCAAGAAGCCCATTGTTCGGTATTGGTAAAATTTTCCATCATCAGTATTCCATGTGTCGATATCAAGAACTAGCTGCAAAACATAGGCTATTAGGAAGCTCTCGATTTCACGACGCAAGGCAACGGCAACGTATGGCGTTATGTTTTTCACGTTGTTTTCAGCGCTTTAGATATCTACAACGTGTTGATGTGCCAGTTGCGGGATTGTAGATGCGCGCGTTTCACAATTGCACCTTCGAGCATTGACGTAAACTTTCCGAATTCCGTTGTCTTAGCCGTGAATAATGCCATGAGCTGAGTCAACTTCACGTCTTTGCCGGAACGACGTGGAAAGTGAGTGACCCACGTCGTAGATCGACGTAGTTTGCAGTTGGTGATGTTGTCGCATGTGCAGTAGTGCGAAACATTACGTCATACGTTGCCGTTGACGTAAATCGCCGTCGTGAAATTTAATGCTCTCTGATATTCCACTATGGACTGCATTGATGCCGATGCCTGATGTTACTAGCTGTAGTTACTACTTTCTAATGTCCCAGTTATATGTCAAGTTTTATTTCCACCTCACTATACAAGCATTCGATATTACAGGGTAATGATTCAACAAACTAAATTCCAACAAAATATTCCTTCTCACAATATTTCACTTCTTCCTAAAACCACACTGAAGCAAATACGTCCCTTTTGTTTTCCTGTACACTTTGGGGTACTCGATATGGGGAGACCCACACAACAAATAGGAGCCCGACCATCGAGGTGGTGCCGTGTTGTCGTGTGAACAAGCCAAAATTGGCCGATATATTTAAATATTCGACCTGACATAAAAAAAATGAAGGTCCATGTGGGGTCGAGTATCGTGTTGACATCTAGGATTCACACCCATACACACGCACACACACGCGCACACACACGCACACACACACAAACACGCTGTCAAGATTAGTTCATGTAGTTAGTTTAGTTTAGTTTGGTTCAGTGAAAAAGGGTCAGGAAGGACAAATCCTCATGAAGACCCTGGAGCCACAACATCCCAAAAGAGAAGAAAAACCCAGATGCTAAAAGAAGTCGCCCACAATTCTTGAAAAAATGAATCAGGACTGTTCTGCTAGCCATTAACACTATTAAAAAAGAACAAAATCTTTAGGAAGGCTATTCCCACTCATTAGTCTCTGCGAGCGGAAGTATCCGAATGTCCAATCTACATCTCTATTGGTGGTAACTTTCGAAAACTCGAAGTTGAAGTTAGACCGAGACGCCTTAATCTTTTCTCGTAAGGTAAATCTCCAAGACAGTGAACTATCTAGTGGCCCTCCGCTGAACGTTTCCATTACCTGCTTGTCTTTCGAGAAATACGGATTCCATACTTGGGACCGAAGTACTTCCAGGTGAAGTCTCACTAGCTGCTTAAATAGCCTGACAACAAATCTTCATCAAGGAAACTGAGGTGGTGACGTTTAATCAAGCACACAAGAACCAGGTTTCACCTTCCTCGCAGCTTCAGCTCACTCCTTGGACGGTTGAGGATGTTTTCAAAATGACAGAGATCCTTTTCTAATCACCGAATAATAACCGCCCATTTAACTTGAAAAAGGCGTTGCGATTGTGGAAACCACATGCATTACTTTGCACTTATCGGCATCGAAAAACCTTTGACAATCGAAAGACCATTATGAGAATATATCAAGACCCCTTTTGACAATGCAACATATTTGTTCAAAGCAACCTCCCGATACACTTGGTCTCGTCCGCAACTGTTCAACTCTGGTATGCACTGAATTTCGAGATCGTGCATATAAGCCATAAAGATTAGAGGCCCAAGAACTGATCTTTGGGGAACACAACTAGTGACTTTTTGCCAAGGAGACGAACGCCCAATAATGACAACTCGTTGTTCCCTGCTGAGAATCCACTGACGAATCCGCGTAAAGACATTCCCCTAATGTCAAAACTTGCTTATTTAAGCAAGGGCCCCGATGAGGAACTTTTTCAAAAGCTTTCTGGAAGTCTATGAGAAGTGTAACAACAGCACTGCCGTTGTCAACTGCACTAGTAACATCTTCCATGAATTCTAAGAGATTAGTCAACACGAACGAAACCATGCTTAGAACGCCAATTAGATTTAATGAAAAAAAAAACGATAATATGATCCCAAATGATGGATTCTAGCACCAGACAACACTAGTAAGACTCACTGCCTGTATTAAAAGGAAGAGACCGAATGCCTTTCTTGAAAATTGTAGAAAAATTTTCTCTCCTCCAATCATCCGGAACAACACCTTCTTGCAAAGCTCTCTTTGAAAATTTGAAAACTAATGAACAGACAACTGGACGCCCGGGTACGTAGATAAGAAGGTGTGAACTCCGTCCGTACCAGGAGCTTTACCACTTTTGAGTTTCTGAAGTTTCTCCTTTATCACACCAGGCAAACATACTATATTACATTCAAATTTCCCGAAAAATTAGTCCAATCTACCTTACTCAGAAACCCAGAACTGCCATCTAAAATCGCCCTCGAGAAACGACTAACTAGCTTAACGATCTGCGCATTATTTACAGAACGAAACACTTCGAACAGTTATAATATCATGATCACTTGCACCAAGCTTACCTAAATTCTCTACGGAACCTGGATAACTACCCTGAACTAAATCTAAAATATTAATGCTTTCTGGTAGGAAAAGGAAACATGCTGCGAAAGGAAAACAACCTTTGGTGACATTAAGAAGGCAGATCCATGTCTACCTTCACTACCATCAGTCTAACGAAATATCTGGATAATTGATAATAGCATGTGGAGCATGTGGAGAAAAAGCGAATTATTGCTCTCATAGCTGTTGGCTGTTGAGAGAACGGTCTACAACACCGACTATAAAGGATCTGAAGCGTTGGACGAATCTCACACACAACCAGACAATTGACGTAACAACACTGCTATGCAAGGCCGGGATCACAGCCACCACCCTTGTCCTACCTACCCCGACTCTCCACTCCTCCCCATCACTACTCTCTCCAGTACGCGCCTCCAGTTCCGCTATCCTGACACACTTCTGCACTGATTAGTCCTGAACGGGAATAGTCGCCCCAAATTTCACAGCTCACACAAAAAAAAAACCCACTTGCCATCTATAGTGTGCAAACACTACATCGAACAAGATAACCGCAAAGAGAGAAAGAAAACACAATGCTCCACAAAGTATTTTTAAGTAAGTTTTATTTCGACCTCGGTCGCACGAACGAACAAGAATCCAATTAATAGGTCAACTTGATAAAAGAAAGAAAACTAAGATAGGCCTACGCAGTAAACACGAAAGCGGATAGAAAATACACTACAGCAGCAAGCTCCACTAACTCACTAACGAAACAAAGAAGAATCAGTAGTGTTTTGACAAGCTCCCGAAATAATGCCAGAGGCTACCTGCACGCGGCCCACGGACACGGAGCGGAACAAAAGAAGTAGACAAGACTGGGCAATAGGCCTACACAAATACATAGGACACTCAACGTTTTTCGCACTCCACACGACACCACACAAAAAAGGCCAAGGGCTTAACACAGCTATATAGACTGAAGTACCGGAAGGCGGGGAATCTAGGCCTAGCTAGTGCGGGGAACAAGTGGCCAAAATTGACCCAAAAAGGAACAACAAACAGCGCAAACACAGCAATACACAGAACACACCAGACACAAGAGAAGATAGGACTAATAACGAAAAAAGGAAGAGAAAAAATGGGTTGCCAGATGATAATAGTTACATAGATTCCTCTGACTTCCGTCAAGGAAATAAGCAACTATTTAAATAATGCGTCAGCTATGATGTGGCTTACATGAGAACTAAAAACAAACTTTCCTATTTACATTCGGACTTCAATTGCAGGACCACATGGAAGATAGTAATGTTCAAACGTTGTGTTTTGGAGACACGTAGTGAAACCACAATATCTAAAATATCTCTAGTCACGGCTAATGGCAAGAATTGAATAGTAAAACAATAGATTACCACACGATCTGGATGACTTCAGGTATGTAGCACAGTGAAGCGTTATTTTCAACACTGTATAGTGAATGGAACACTGACATACTGCTGTTAAATTTATAAATACCATGCAATCCAAGCGTGTCTTTAGACTTTCGAGCTGAATCCACACATTTGATCATCCCGTTCCACCGCTTTCACCGCTTGCACTTCTGCTTGTCCTGCAGAGCCAGCGAAACATTAAAAGGCGGATGCATTGAACTTATACCCCGCTAACAGGCAGGGTGGCTGTTTGTTTGTTCGTACCGCTATTGCCGCTCTATTGCATAACACTCGTCTTCGGAAAAAAAAAAAAACACCAGATGATAAACGTTCCTTCATGTTAATGAATCAGCCATGAATCTGTCAAAACTGCAAACGTGCCTCATTTCAAACTTGCAAGGATGTCACTGCCATGCCATAACTTCTCGGATCGAAAGTCAGATCGCAGCAAGGCGTACAGTAGATTCGTCACGTCAACTATCAAAATGAGTTCCATGATATTAATTCATTTCTTCTAATGTTCTCCCTTGGGTGGTAGTTACTGGTAATTATTATCAACTCACTGATGCTGTACAGTTTTAATTGATGCTGCAAATGTCATTGGGTTTTTTAACCTACCTTGTCGCAAATGCATTAAACATAGACTGAATAGTTGAACTCCAGATGGAACTGATGACCTGTCTATAACTGCTAGAGTGTCTCATCGGAAGCAAGGTTTAAATTAGTTCATGTAGGTGCTTCAGCTGAATGAATATAGAAACCGAGTCCATTGTGTTTGGTTCATATTATATAATAGAACTAGTTCCTGACAGATGGTCAAATTTTGAATACGACGTGATCTTCGTATATATCTTGATAGCACAATATAGATGGGAACACTTGTCAACAATGTTTGTAAATTGGCCTGCTCAGACCTCAAAACATTGCCGAAATTGAGAAGTACCTCACTCACTCCGGACTAGCTCATTCATTTATTCATTTTTTTGGCTGGATTATGGCAACTCTCTGCTGCAGTTCCAACTTGTACAAAACGCAGCGCGTCTTCGAAGGGGGTCGAAGGGGGTCGACAAATCTTGTACTTCTTGAAAGATATCGAGTGGCTCGTACCACTCGCTGTTTTTCCCCCATGCGATTTGATTGATCGACTACAAAACGCCACCGTGACCAGCTGCACGGAGAACGACCGTTCGTCCCTTCTGCCTTCCGAACGGTCGTCCAACTTACCCGCCGAGGATATGGGCGGCGCAGAGGCTGGGAATCCGTCCACAGGAACCCCGGACAAAAATGTCCCGACACGAACCAGGAGTGAAGCCAAACCAGGTCGAAAAGAGCGACACCATGAGAGAGGAGAGGTCGGCCTGGGAAACGATCGACAGTCCGCTCGTCGGACCCGCGCCGACGAACTGGAGGCCGGGCGAAGGGAGGGGTCAAACGCTGACCGATGGTGATCTACGATCGCCGGACCAGGTGACGACTTCCAGCACTCCGATCCATACCCGAACCGTATATAAGTGATTTTGGCGCTCATCTCGTGCACGGACAGAGTCGCCGGAGAGACTGAGGGCCCTATCCTCTTGAGGAAACTCCCACAGGGGGCGTAAAATCCCCTGTTAACTCCGGAAAGCCCGTGGTTCCCGACAAACTCATAATCCAAATTTATGCTCAAGTCGATAATGATTGCCTTAAGGGCAAGGCTAATGCAATGAAGTGGGAATCGCGCGATGTGTGTGTTTTCGACACTTCATGAAGTACGAGATTCGATTTCAGCAAGCATGATTCAAGCTCAAATTATATGTGGGCCTTCCGTGAGGAGCGAACCTCCCCGATGGCTCGGTGATATGGACGTCGAAACTTTACGGTGCCTAAGGCCCGGATTGAGGAGAGCGATCCCTCCTTCGGGAAAGTGAGTAGAGCCGTTCATGTCACGACGTCAGCGTCGCCTGGGTTAGCTGAGGGTGTATCCCTACAGATCTAGAGATCAACTTTCCCTTCCCCACAATGGTTGCGGAGGGGGCGACACGTCGGTAATTGACAATTGTTCATTCTGTCTTTTGTTCTGTCGTTACGTATCTATTGTCTGTAATATCATTTGTATTTTGGACATACAGAGCATAAATAACACAAAAGAAACAAACAATAGACACCCGCCGGCCTATTATATTAAGTTACATTTTTTCAATTACCAAATATCGCAATGAAAATGACTTGGGCACGCTGAGGGGCGGGTGCGTTGAGGAAGCTTCTGATCACTTCCGGGGGCAAGTACAAAAATGATAGTATATATGTGCGTATGTGGGTTTGTACGCGAGGCTGATTATCTTGAGAACGCAAATTTGACTGTCGATTACAGTTATGGAGGGGAAGGAGTCTGCTGTGTTTGGTATAATATTGCTTGGTAGCTCGATATCAGGAGATTGTCAACATGTATCGATCAACCTCGTAGGAGAGGCTGCAAATTCAGATAGAACCCTAGTTAACCTTATAGAGAGGTCAAATTGTGTCTGGCTTCACTAAACAATGCCTCCCATTGAGATAGACCGCACTATTATTTTCCACATTGACATACGCACTAAAGTGGATCCGTTCCTGGCAATCCAGAAGCCTCCATAATCTGATTTGGAAGATCGCTACATAATAATGCAAGGCAGAAAATCAACCCACCCAAACGATGTGCAATTCAAGGCAGTGTGATGGTCAATATTTTGAGCTACTGGAGGGTTTGTTTATGCATGGCCTTCCGATCATTTTTTTTTTTTGCCAAAAATACAAAACAAACAGACGTGGTGCCCAGTTCTAGTCAATAAACTTTCAACAACAACAAAATTAAACAGGGTGTCTGACATTACCGGGGTTCGTACTTTCAAGATTAAGATCAAGGTTCAGTCTTGTATCAAGGCGGTGCCTCGTCATACGACTTGATTCCTATGGTCATTGGTAACCTGATGAAGACCTTGCTGCACCACCCAGGATGTACGAGTTCGCTGACGGCCTCTAACCCCTGGGCCGCCAACGCGCGGCGCCTACTTACCGATACCTCACAGGTACCAATTTCACACGTGGGCAGCGTGAGGCATTCAAGGAGACAGGCTTGTTAACAGCCATACGGAAAAGGCCCGTCGGCTTTCATGAGATTCGAAACCGCAGTATATTGAATCATAATGAGCTACTCCGCCTCCTTCAATAACCTCTTTCCAGATGAAATTAAAAGTAAATTTTTTTTTTTCAAAAAGCCAGAGTAACCCCTAGAAAAGAAGAAAAGTTTTAAAGTTTTAAAAACTAATGGTAGGTGAACATTAAGCCGGCTGCGAGACACCCGTTGCATGGTTGGGCTAGGTGCCTTCCGATAGATTCACGGAGACGCTGAACCTCTGTCTTCCGATCTTCATTGCCATGCGCCTAGGCTCCCTGGAAAGCCGAGTCTTACCTTTGAGTCAGGTCTGGAGACTCCGTTCGATGACCGCAAACTGTTCCCTAAGAAATTGCGTGTCCCCCAAGAACGACTCAAGAAGCTTTCCCGCGCTGCGTTGAGAATGCAGGACTCGAATTCTACCCATACCGGTTCGGGGTCCGCATTCACCTTCAGTTCATCGAACGACTGTATGCTCAATTCTAAAGCTAATAGTCCATAATGGACGCACCTCGACCTTATATACACACGTAACGTTTTCATTATGACAATAAACAGTGAGCATATCGCCGAATATCAGTTTACCCTTCTCCATGGCTGTTGTCTAGATTACACGGTCTTGTTCGCGGCCCTGCGGTAATCGGAGTTGTTACTATTTGTCAATTATACTAATTACTGAATCGAGTGTATGGATCCCGAGAACATAGTATAGCAAATAATATAAGAAAAATATATACAACATGTCGGCATTCATGTTTTCAATTTTCAGGTCAACACAATATCGAACATTAGGTCCTCATTCTAAGGAAAACACCAAGGGTATGTATGATAAGGGGGACAGAATTGTGCGTTATCGATCCAAACAGAGTTGATATGTGTAATCACAGCCGGAGGCCTACATGAAGCGTTGAAACAATTTTGTTGTACCCAAGTTGACGTGCCAAAATCGTACCGCATATTCACACCGATGAATCGAAAGAGACAATTTATCCAATGTTCCAAATCTTGAGGATGTCGCTTTTCTAAGCCCACATTTTCGTAACAATTGGAATTCCGGTTAAGATTGCATATTTAAGTGGAATACTTAGTTACTTAGTGTCATACCTAACACTGTATCATAGGATGTATCTTGAATCAATACGAATTGAATGTATAGCTTATTGTAATCAGATGTGCTAGTGGGGATTGCCTTGAATGCCAAAAGTGGCCCAAGATGTGAAAAAAAAAATGTATTAGTCTATGTCATTCATATCATCGTTGCCAACATTGAAAGATATTATTTACATAAATTGAGTACTCCATAAGAGGATCATGATAATAAACTCGTGGTACAATATACACATTATTAATACACGGTAATCAACGCCGCAATCCTACACGACAACTCTACCTTACGTCACGGACTATACATTTGCGGTCAGACGCATTTTTCCTCCCCGGTCTTAATACATTCTCCTAAGATGCACTTAATCAAATCGATCAAGTACGTTCTGTGTTCCCAGCATTCTAGAGGTGCAGGATCGGGGTCACTGAATGATTACCACTGTCAGGTGAGCTAATGACATCGAATGCATTACACGTTCCGTTATCCCCCCATTCCCCTGCGTTCCATGCTAAGAACTGAAAAAAGGTTGCCAGTTTTGGGAGTGGCCATTGGTTGAATGGTTTGCGAGTGTGCAGGTTGAGTGCGCAAGCTGATGTTTCAATTACAATGAAGTGCATGATTTGAGTAATACAGAAGGGCGTCGCTTCAGTTCTTCTATTCTAAAATAAGTATCGACTTATGTAATAAGCCAGTCATTTTTAATTCAACGCGTTGCCTGCTGGTAAAAAGTAGATTGTCTCTGCGACAAAGCTAATCCTATTAGTAGTAGCAATTATTATGTAAACAAGCTCAGCATTACATCGGAAATATCGAATTCAGCGTGGTAGTGCCTATTTCAAATTGTTGTAGAAGAACAATCAGTGATTTGAATTCATTTTTTGGAACGGGCCGAGCGAAAACGTAATCCATACGAGGTAATTCTTAGTGAACATTAGCAAAGTGAATTATATATCTGGGACGTTCACAAACCCACCAACATCACGATCGGTTCAAACCTTGGCTCAAAAGCGAATTCCCTCTCCCAAGAGGCACAGGCAGAGATGATTGATTGGCAGGCCTGCCTATAAAATAATTAGCTCCCTAAGAAACGATGATAAAATTCTTGATGGAACTCGATATGCTGTCGGTTTAATGTTCCACGCCTCTCTGACCCGCCCGCATTTCATTGCAGCGAGGTTCAACAGCATCGGCTTTCGCCTCTAAGTCAGGGTTTTGTTTTGTTTTCTTGAGGGGAATGTTGTTTATTGATTCTGATTGTGACGAAAATCGTGTACGCGGTATTCCGAAAATAGAAGACTGCATTCATTGAAACCGACCCATGAATGGTATGATCTATAGGACATATTAGCTAATCGTTGCAAGCAATGTGAGGACACATATATTCGCATGTGTTATCCCCATTGAGGAAATGAGGAAGCATTCAACCAACTACGAACTAAGTAAGAGAATGAATGTATAAACGAAAATCAAGCTGGTAAACCTGTAAATGCACATGAGCAAGTTACCTAGATGTTCAGTTGTTCCCAAGTTTTGTGTTTAACAGGGATGATGAATGTACCAGAGTCATGCATTGTAAGTAAGCTGTACCTCCCAAGATCTAGTCGTTTGCTCTTCGTACCAATTGTCGTCGATGCTGCCGAGTACCAGTCATATAAACATGATATTTGTGTGTGAAACGATCAGTATGATGTCTTTGGCCTGAAGAACTCGATCGTGTCTGTAGTTTTAATTAGGCCCTATCTTTCTTCCCCTGGAGACCAATTCGTGAAGGGCCATATCGCCGGATAGCGTATGTGCGTTAGTAAGATCCGTTCCTTGTTTTCCTCATGACCTAGTGCGGTACTCTGATGAATGAAAACATTCAAGCATGATATGGAGGCGCAAAAGAGTTGTTGAATGGAGCTAAATTTGATTCGTGCTACATTGTCTATGATGTGACATGTCCTAAGTAATCGATGTCTGTTCGTAAGGTCCATTGTTTTCTAGCGAATATATTTAAATTGAAAAAAAAAACAATCCTATCCGCTTTTACAAGAATGACACGTTGCATCAATTAAAAATGACTCCAACATTACGATAGGCCTCCTTGATGTATGCCATGTATAATTTATTCAAAGAGATGAATTGGGCCCTATCGGCAATTAGCAGCTCGTTAGTTCGATCCAAACCAAGGAAGCACTTCCAGTGCCCTACGAATATCAGTCAGTGTTCATTATTGTAGAAGAGGGGTTTGAGACATTGTGGGACAGTCAACGTGCACCCTAAAGTGTTGCTTACCGCCACTACGTCCAGAACTTTTAAACTATATGTTAATAGAGGGCGACAATAAGGATATTCGTTGAGCGCCGTTACTGCACGCTGTTTACGTTCGGTTCAGTAGTTAGAGCTTAACCGAGTGAATAGGTTATTCCTATATACGCACATATCATAAGGTGCGGTAAATACACTCCAGGATTCGGGCTAGCCAGGTGGTCGTAAAGTCCAAATTTGCAATATTGACCTATTGTGTTTGAAATTTACCTACACTACCAGACCACCAAATACAGTCGATATAACCTGATTTACGCTGAACAGATGGGGCAGATATTAACAATTACCCACTTCACTTCGGCGTCGTGAAAATCAACAGACTAATGTAACTCAAATGTAAATGAAGCGTATCCGTAGGCAATTCCTCAAGCTTTATAATTGCTGACGTGAGGTGTAATGACGCAAATACATTCAGTTGGCCAGATTAGATCAGACGTTGGACGTCACGACGCAAAACGATGAAATGCCGTTGGTCGTGATGTAGCCTGCCTATAAAACCATACCGTGTGTATCCTGATGTGAGTAGGTTCTATTACTGAAATATCTGCACATTAACATCATTATAAACACTGGTCTGACCCAATCCAATGGCTATATCATTAACTATTAAAATGATTTACGGGACTACATACGCTGTCTTTACCATCCTGCATGCGTGACAATGTCATATTTGGCATGGCATATACCGGATGGTCTTGAAGCACTCTGCCCTGTACGGAAGAAACAATGGGTTGACAATGTTCAAGCGAAGAAATGCAGTAACCAATGGAATATAAGGTGCTTAAGATGTATTGAACCATTGTTCATTTTATTTGTCATAGGTTTATAAAACGCCACGACTGAAAATACTTTACGCGCTTCAGGGAAAACATCCAAATCACACATAAAATGTATTTCAACACGCAATTGAGGTATGAATCTCGTTTGTGGGTATATTCGGTATACTGGTCGTTGGCAGTGACGGAACACTTAAAGGAATTCGGGCAAATTTAGAAGGGCTTCCAAATACAATGCACCACAGGAAATACACCCGAAGAGAGTAGGGTGTGTAAAAGATATGATAGATCGATAGACCTTCAAGACTTCTGAAATTCGAACAAATATTTCAAGTTTATACCAGGCCGGTCACGCGCTGCTATCCAGATCCATAGAAACGGATAGAAACGGACGCTGTTGCAGTACGGTACTGAGGCCTATGCATCCATATGCATTTCCATACTATCAGCCGCTATCACAAATGCCGAACTCTTGAAGCCACAATGCTACGATAAAGCCCTGTTCAAAAAGCGAGTCTGAATCCCTCATTTCGGCCATTTTTTTGTAAGTACTCACTCGTAATCGGCCCATTTCGCTGGATATTAATTCCTCACTGCATTAGTTCCGCAGAAATTGGCTATTATCGTGTTAACTAAGCGTAACGTTAGATCGAAAGTTAGTGTCCGCTTTTTACCAAGGCGTCCGGGACTACCCAGGCCTATACTATACTAACATACAGGTTTCAATTTGCTACGCTGTGCAATGGGGAGCAATACAGCTCCGCAAGAACTCGAGCCCTGTCGCAGGCCTATTTTCTCTTATTCACAGCTTCTTAGCGGCCCAGTTTTGGGTGAATTGAAGTGGGAGTACTGGCGTGGAAGGAAGGTCAATACAGAATATATTTCAGTAGTCGAGTTGCGAGGGACTGCGGATACCCGATTTACAACTCTCATAGTTAGGATACAATTTACGTATCCTCCCGAGTTTGTTTAAGTTGTAGCTGGCAACCCGCACTCTGATAGTAATAACATTTGTGCAGTTCATCATTAAAATGTTGACATCCAGGAAGCGGAAGGTGCGGATTTTGCGTGGTTCATTTCACAACCATTGCGTCACTAGAGTTATGTTGGGGTGACTACGATTAGGAATAGACGTGGTGATGGAATCAGGCATGACACTGAAAAAGAAATGAAAAAGATCAGGATCCGCCGCGGAAATGTAGGTATACAGTCGCATACTCACTTAAATTGACAGCGACCACACACTCTCTGGGATAGAAGTAAGACGAACGCCAGTCCAAGACATAAAATGTTCTTTCCATCACATTGAACAGTATGTCTTATGCGGACCGCTGACAGTCGTGTTCAACGGGATGTTATTCGCTAGCTTCACTAAGGATGTTTCTGTACTGTGGAAAAGTAAGCACTCTGATATGAAGGTATGTGATGGGATGAGAATCCATGGAACATATTTTATCTACAACCACTATCACAGTGAGAGAGACTAGAAGGGAATGAATGACTACGCGGTGAAGGATGTCAAGCTATAGACCCTTTAGTAATTTGCTGCAAAAACTCTATTCCATAGCAGTGAAACACCTCTGACATATAAACTATGTACATAAATACAGGTAATCATAACATATGCATACCAATGTGACGTTCCAGATTCTGGAAGATGCCAATCAGTGTAAAAGGGAGTCGAATCAATCAAATTAGTATAGTACTGTGGCGCATTCTACATGATAAGGATTCTGTTCATAAAGCATGATGCACACTCATCAGATTGGACGTCTGCCTGTTCGTATACAGTAAGCACTGATCGAGAATCCAGTGTGTATTCCTAATTTTAATACAAGATGTAACATGTGTAATATGTCTTTACTTATAGGCGTCAATACAGGGCGCGTCGGCTCCTAACCGTGCATGATGTTATTTAAAATGTACCGATATGCATGTTCAACTGCACAGTTTACTTCATTTACTAATATCAATGTTACCATGATATCATATTTGAATTCCAGTGTTCATACATCTGGCTTCACAACAGTATATGTTAAAGGTCAACCCAATCGCTATTCAGTCAGAAGTCGGGATGAGCTGAGCATGTCGTGCTGTACATGGCCGCTCGAAAAAAGATGTTCCAATGACTTTGGACAGACATAGCATTGAACTGTGTATGGTCAATTTTATACATTCAGTCCTTCACCAAGTCCCCACAGAATAATGCAACCTTTTTGACGTGAAGCATTATTTTCATTGTGTAAGGGCAATCCCCTGATAATTGCTCACATATTTGTTTACCCATGCCATAGTTGTTCACGCCTTGCGTCAGGTTCCAGGAGTGGGAGGAAGGAGGGTTGCGTTCGCAATTCGATCCATTTAACAGTTTAGGTAAATTGACAGTAGACAACGTAGACTAATCATCTAATAGATGCAATTGTACAATGCATTGTTTGAGATGTATGAGAATGTCGAATAGCAGTCTCATTCTGGGAGGTCCAGTCCTCGTCTAATGATGTGGGCGCTGCCAAGGATGGCTTGTTTGGTAAGTTGCCTGATGTTCTGGCTCCCATGTACTTTCTATGGGTGCCCTTCTAACGTTCGGGGTAACAGCCTCCAGCGCCCCAACTACAACTACCACAATAATCACACTCACTGAATGCGAGTCTGCACGATTTCCGATTGCCGTCCTCAACACCCAATCGTCATATCAGAAATAGCGGAATTATTACACATGGCATATTTTAAGGGGTGGTGTGAGATTTGAATGGAGGACAACGGTTTTCTGCAGTGAAACGCCTGTTTTGTCCTATGGTAGTGTTGTGGTACTTATTGCGCGATATTAAACGATCAACTGATGCATTGTTTGAAATGTGTGAGAACGTCGAATAGCGGTCTCATTCTGGGAGGTCCAGTTCTCGTCTAATGATGTGAGCGCTGTCAAGGATGGCTTGTTTGGTAAGTTGCCTGATGCTCTGGCTCCCAGGTACCTTCTATAGGTGCCGTTCTAACGTTCGGGGTAACAGCCCCAACTACAACCAGGATGACTCGGTTCGAACATCCCACATTCGTTGTATCCTCAGGCCAAGGTCCTAGTATTTGTCGTTCTTGTCTTCCTCTCGTTGTGATCTGTCGGTCTATGACCTTGGCCTGCCTCTCTGTTTTTCAAGGACCACGAGATATGGCCTCCTCGCTGTAATTGTTCTGTCCGTCCGCAGCTCAAAATCGTAGACCTACAGTTTATTGACTTGACTGTTCTCTGTCACTGTCTTAGGTGATGCATGCCACGGCTGCCCTGGATACCTCTATATCGTATGGCCGTTGGGCCATCTCCTGGTATCCTGCCACCAGGTGGTTCGCAGTTCCATCTTCTGCGCCACACATTCTGCAGTTGTTGTCTGTTGCGGTGTGGATGATCCCGTGGCATTTGGTATTCAGGGTCTGGTCCTGTGCAGCTGTGATCGTGCTTCCGTTCATATTCTGAGTCCTACGTTGGACAGCCATTTGAATGCCATCTCATGGCTTTCACCATCTGCAGGAGAGTACTGACCAGTAGTGTGCTGAGCGACACCGGTGTCAGTGTCGACACCGTTGTCGACACCATGAGGGTCCTGATGTCAGTGTTAGTGTCGAAGCACTGCGGTGTCCGGTGTTGGTGTCGGTGACGGACCATTGAGGGTCGGAAATTTTGGTGTCTGTCGACACCGGTATTTTCTTCCCTTTCCGTTCAATTTATCATCCCGTGTTTTCTTAGATATTGTTTAATTTATTTATATATTCTACCATTGTCATTCTTCATATTACAAAGCACTGGGCTACCTTCTACTTCATAAGCGTCCTCCCCCCCCCCCCCCCCTCCTCTAGCTCCAGCCCTGCCGCTGCGATTTGAATCCCTCCATACTTCCGTACGTAATAACCTTATTATCATGTATTTACGGCATATTCGAAAAGTTGCCAGCTATTGTGAGGTGGCACAAACGGCGTGCCATGAAATGGATTCAAGGTTTCTGTTTTACAAGGCAGGGGGTACGAAATTCAGATGCATACCACCACAATAATCACACTCACTGAATGCGCGTCTACACGATTTCTATAACCGATTTGTCAAGAAATTGTTGTCCTCAACACTCATTCGTCATATCAGAGATAGAGGTATCATTACACATGGCATATTTAAGGGGTGGTGTGAGATTCGAATGGAGGAAAACGGTTTTCTGCTGTGAAACGCTCTTTTGTCCTATGGTAGTTTTGTGGTACCTATTGCGCAATAACAAACAAGCAGCTGATTCGGACATTTCAAATTTTTACCCAGTGACAATTATACTATTGACAGAATTGTTAGTGGGTATGACATAGATAATGTACGTCTGTTACCCTAAGTGTATGGACTATGGAGTGTGGTCGGCTGAATGAATGGGCTACATCTAAACTGAGTGACCTGAGATTTCGCATACCTGGCACACACATGACACCCCAGAGTATAAGACTGGCACCAGTAGTGCAATTATCGAGTATTATGTGTAAATGTTGTGTGAGGGATATTGTTAGATTAGAGTGGGTGAGTAGGGTCAGCAGAGTAACTTTGGGATGAGGGCCAGAGGTTCATTCAGATGAGGGTTTTGTAGGGTACCTGGTCATTTCATGGACTGTTAGTGGATACAAAACATCAAGCATGATTGTACCATCCACATAGATCCCCCAGCATCACCAAACTCATGAACAATCAGTCCCCACTCATTAACACACTCACGGGAGCTAATGCATGGGAGGCACTTAGCCGCATTCACTCAACCTCCTTCGGGCAAGCGACCAGACTGACCCATCCTCCCTGGGGTACCTGCCCCTACCATGAGTTACAGGGGTTGGGCTCAACCCTCAGGTGCCGGCATATCAAGACACGATGGACAGGATCGTTCACCATGAGGTGCGTCAAATAGTATAGGCTGGAAAACGACGGCAGTCAGTGTTATCCTAACCTGTAATTTGACAATGATATGCTCAGTCATTACAGAAGCACAATCGTATAGGGCAGAAACCATATTATTATATCAATAACAAAAAAGGGTGATTGCCTTTGGCAGTAAAACACAGGGCGATAGGAAGCCAATTAACTTGAAACTCAAATTAGAAAGGGCTGTCGACAGGTCGAGCACAACTTCATGTTTTGAAATTGCTGAAGCATCACATGAGGATAACTACCCGTAGGAAGAAGAGCGCTGTTGGGTTCATAGCGTCATTGAACAGGCCCTTCGGTACAGCACAGACAGACCTTGGACCGGCGTAGGGGGCAGAACTAACAGGCAGTAACTCAGGGTTAGCCCAAGGGTGCATGTAACCTGATATGGAAGTGGTATCGATTGTCAACTTAGACAAACGTGCTAGATGTTATCATGTGAATGATTTTGCTGGTTTTGGTTTCTGGTGTTGGTGTTGGTGTCAGACCCTTCTGGTGTCGGTGTTGGGCTCCTATTTCCGATACCGGTGTCGGTGTTGGTGTCGTTATCGAGAGCTACTTGTGTTGGTGTTTGTCGATGTCGGACACAACACTGGTACTGACCATGGAGAGGTTTTTCTTTCCATGTATCCCCGTATTCATCAAGCTGTTGTGCTTTCCACTCCGCTGTAACAGTGGTACCAATTGCACTCCGTGCAGCCTCCAGTAGTGGTTCCTCAGACTTTCTCTTGCGGATGTATTCTATTCCCGTATTCTACCAATGTCCAGGTTGAGGCCATGGGTAAATTCTCGACACTGAAGATCTTCAGGGTCTTGATTATTGAGTCAATGCCATGTACAGGAGGTGATGAACAGTTTGTCCTGACCCGAGTGTATATATGTGGCGGCATTATTATTATTAATAGTAGTAGTAGTAGTGTAGTAGTAGTAGTAGAGTAGTAGTAGTAGTGTAGTAGTAGTAGTAGTAGTTTGTGTTCGTATTATTTTTTCCAATACTGGGCCCTCTTTTTGTATTGCTGCATGCAAATTCAGAACAGTTATTCACAGGCGTCAATGAGTCAACCTCGGAATTGCGTCAGGTATAAATATTGAAACCTGACAGGTCTCATATGAGAATCCATCATGACAGCCCTGTTGAATTGACCGTCATCACAATACAATTCATGTTATTGTATTTGCCTGACAGCTTGAAGATATCTACTCTATTTTGCCTGAGCATGATATATCATGCAGTCATGGTGCCAATACTGTACCCAGGAGGCACGTCTCATTTTGTTGAGAGTATTTGCGAAGACATAGTCTCATGACTCATTAGAAATTGTCACTTGACTAGCGGTTACCAGTTATGTATAATAGTATTAATGGCAATACCTAACAAATAACGACTTTCTTGCTCGTTAGAAACTGAAATCACATCAGATTCGTGCCAACGGCGAATGGGAGAATGAACTATCAATCCCTTTGCCACTAGTCGTCATGTCACACATGAGAAGAGAGGCCAGAATTTCCAGAATATTGGGTTAGAGTGAAACTATGGAGAGTAATACTATACCGACGTCATTCGATACTATGGAGACTGCACTTTCCAGCCATTCAAATACATGAGGTTTTTGGGGTGCTGGCATTATAACACGATTGTTGTAAACGTCATATACTGGCTTGTCGCTAGACATTTCCGAGCAGCTGCTGTCAGATTGAGACAGTATGTCTGGTTTCTTTATGGTTGGGAATTCTATCCAAGTGTGCTTGCCTCACGCAATGTGATTTCAGTAGTTCTTTGACTCGGAGACGACTTGCATCACGTTGGGCGGGCAATAATAAGTTGTTCTCATAAGACTAACGTTTTGGGGAAGTCGTGCCCGGGGCCAACCTAAGTATAGAGTATGTGAGCCATTCATTATCTGCTATCGTCTGCTATGTCCATGCTGATGACCATGAAGAATGAAATAAAACAAATTGAAAACTCGAAACCCGGCATGGGTGCCCATAATGGGACATATCACCATCATTGAGAATGGGCGAAACACTTGTCTTCCTCCAAACCACAGGACCCACACCATTGTCCAGAGTTATATTGGATATGAGAGCTAATTTGGTCAGCAAAATCATTTAGACAGATCTGGTAAACACCGACAGTATAAGGAGCTTGACTATTATTAGTTTATTACAGTTTCTCTCCCTTTCCAGACCAGGCGCACATGCCACATCTGTAGTACTATATTAAGAGACACAACGTCATAGACGTTATTCCGAGTCTCTTCAGTGAGAATCGAGAAGAAATCATTTTGAAGGACGCTAGACGTACCCTGATTGTCACTGACCATACCTTTCTTGTATGGACTATTTTTTTTAGATACTTCAAGTGAAGTCTTCGATTCTGCTTACCTCTAATATAAGTAAAAAGGAGAGAATTGTTTTCAAATTACTAATTTAGATCCCATCTCGAAATTCGTCCTGCTTCTCGAATCTAGAGAGAATAATATTTGAACGCGACTACAATTTCAATTATTATGAATTATTTATTAGGTATTGAGAAGTTTAGCTTTGGCTTCCGCCCTTGCTTATCAACAGAGTTAGCGCTGGCTGATGTCATTGACCAGCTTCATCATGCAGGTTACCTCAAACAACGATCAATTCACCTGTTTTTGGATCTCTCGAAAGCCTTTGACACTATTGAATATCCCACCCCCTGGCTACGCTATTGAATTATCAGTGGCATAAGAGGGGTGGCCATATCTTGGTTTACCAGTTACTCATCTTACAGAAAGCAGTTCAGCCTATCTTGAAGTAAACAATCAATTGTCCCCCAAGACGATTGTTCCCCAAGGGCCTTTATATTCATATTATATCTTAATGACATATCTTTGAGAAAAAACACAAAAAATTGCTCTTGTTCTTTTCACACCAATACTTTTTGTCCTAGTAATAGTCCCAATGAATGAAAAATAGTTTGTAAATACTTTTGTTTATAGTTTACTGGCAAAAAAAACTGCATCTAAACATTGACAACACTACGTTCATTGTATTAAACACGAAAAGAAACGATTGTAATATTTCACTAAATTGTAAATCTAATATGCAAAGTTGAGAGTATAAGTTTCTCTGTGTCATCGACTCACAATTATCATGGAATGACCATGTTTCCAATATCACTAAGCAAACATCTAATGGTGTGAGTATTTTCAGTGAGCTCAAGCACATGTTCTCAACAAAAATTCTGAGAACAGTGTATCTTCTTGTTCTCGATTTTTGACTACCTTACTTCACGTACTGTGCTAGTATCTGTTCCCAATTATCTAACTCGTCAATCTGGTGGTCTACAAGTCAGTGCCTTGCCGGACATCTTAATGCCAACTTAGTCTGAAATATAGATCTATTCAAATCTCGAATTACTTGCCTCTAACTAATAAAAAATGAACTATGTATCAAACTTCATGCTGTTGGGTTGTCGAGCGAAAATTGTATCATGAGGGTGTAGTTTTGCTCCGTTGCGCATTTTTATTTGAATAAATGTTTCTTTGCATAGAATCTCATTTTCTCTATTTTGTAACGTATTGATGATCTATTGTGGAAAACCAAATGAATGAAATGTTAGATACTCAAAATCGAGAATACCCCCAGAAACTAAACGCTAAACTAAACGCTAACTATTTTCTTGTTCAGCTTTCAACTGATCCAGGTATAGCGAGGATCCAGTGAAACTTACTCGTAAAATATATTCCATGACTCAACAACATGTCAACCAAACAACAAATCGGGCCGATTGACTTATTATAATTGAGCCAGAAATTCAATTTGAATCTCACTTCGGGAAACAAGGAACGAGCTCTAAGCTCCGCGGAAAATGGCGGAACGATACACTTCAGAAGATGCAGCATCATAACTTTCTGCACCGAGCCTACCAATACTCACTACAGTTCCCACTGAATTAGAATCACTACTCAAGACAATCCAAAATATCATGTTTTCTGGTAGGGAAATCTGAATGTGGAGAATCTGAATTGGTGAAATTGATGATGTCCTCTCTCTCAATATTATAGTCAAACCTGACAAAACCCGAACTCTAGGCCGATCTTGCCTAGAGGAACTTCAGCTGTTTCGATGTCCTCATCCAGCCCACTTAAGGTTTAGCTACTGGACTAAAACTGTTCGTACTCATTCCTGATACTTGAACATAGGCAACGAAAACAACCTATTGCTCGTAATATGTCTATCGCTGACATTGTTGTTTTTCAGCCCACCGATGGACGGAATATTTGGAGTTCTGTCAGTTGTGATACCTGACTTTTCCTCACCCTGCGTCTAGTTAGACAACAGCACAAGAAATGCAATGGAGGTAGAGATTTATCTGGAGCGTGTTCTTCAAATAGAAGTTAATCGCACCCTAGATGCGATTACGATTCATACCGAGACTTGACATTCCCACGGATGTGTACTACGAGTCTAAGCGTTCGATTAAAATGACATGGACGACTACATTATAAACACAGACCTGACCCTGTTTCCTTAGAGTGCATGTCGTATTCCTAATCTCAAGCAGAGCAAGTCCAGTGCTGCAATGTTTCCACTGAGTTTGTACGTGTTCCCCAAGTTTGTAGTCAGATGTATATTGCGTTATTTCGGTCAATGAAGGCATTCCCAATTAATTCGGATATAAACAGAAGACTGGCCACAGGTGTGTAATTCGTCGGATCATTGAAAAGGAATGTAGATTCTCTAATGACAGTAGGAATGATATGGTTCTTGATACAATAGAAAGTATAAGATCGACCTATTCCACCAGCTTTGACAAAACAGGTGAGTTTTCCTCAATCGACCATGTTGGGCGTTTCTACTGTGTCATCCATGGACGATCATCACACGGTCTCCCAAGCGCGAAATTAGCAACTGCTTTTCTGCATATATGGGAACATTCTTCCTCAAATGTAGCATTCGTTACTCTAAACTACGTTAGGCCTATATAGTATCGCGTTAATATAGGGCCCCTGGTCATGCCTCAATGCTAGTATTGTGGAGAGGAACTTACAAAAATATGTGGAAAAGTCTGAGATACTGCTCCTCGGCATGAGGGGTATGTTATTTCCCTTATATCTAGACGTGGAACGCGATGTACTATTTGGTATTCAACACCCCTATCCAGTATCCATTTTTGTGTAGGGAGTGCTCGAAAAAAAAAATCCAAGGAAGCAATCGTTTTTTTTCTCTCTTAACAATGCTCCAATATATTCCAGCTGGCACTCATTACTACGATGTTCAGAAAAATCTAAATAATTCATTAATTTAAAGTGTTGTCATATATATTTCGGAGATCAATACGGCTAAATGCAAATATATGTGTGTTAATGCGAATTTCGTTCAGCTGACATTTAACATACTTTACTACTTTTGGAGGAATCCGTCCTTTCTATCGAAATTGCCGCATTGGTGATTGCTCGATGATTGTCGTCTCGCCGCTAGGATAAATATACTTTAACGCTTCCGCCCATGACCAATCCTACCGAGACTAGTGCGCTGTGGGCTCTTTGCACATGACGTGTACTCCAATCACGAAGCGAACACGCTGCCGAACCCTACCTGATTCGTAGGACAATTACCCACAAATCTAACATCACCCAGGGAAAGGTCGAAAACACGTAGAAGAACATTACCTTAACTTTCCTCCACACAGCCATAACATAATTTTCTTGATATCGGCTCTGGAGAAATCACAGCTGTCACTTTATATGCATCTGTCGAAAATAGTAATTTTAAGAATTACAGAATCATGATTGGTTTTCCAACGTGTGGCATTTTCTAAAACAAAACGTAGAAAAGGCCGGTTCGCATAGAATATACGACGAAATATGGGCTGTAGGAGGGTTCCGATCCAGTGACATAGCGACCAATGTATCGATGGAGACATTATGGACACTCGTTGTGATAAAAACAGCAAGGATCGGCTGAGGATAATGAACATCACTGAATTAACGCGCAGATTCCTCCAAGATTCACACCGATAATCATTTGAGAAAAGTAATCCGATGTTTGAAATATGGTTTTGACGCTATTGCTTTACCTACGCGTAGTTTACTTGTAATTCGAATCGTGTCGGACATTTACAAACAGTTTAAATTAATACCAAGATGTCACAAGTAGTATTCAAAGTCGTCAGGCGTTAACCATATGGAATGTCTGTTCCCTTTGCAATGAAACGAGAACCATATTGCGAACAATGACAGGATTAGGCTTAGCACTGAATACAGACGACTGTGTAGCCCAATGTGAATGCTCTTACGTACATGAACATGTGTCAACATGAATAATTGATGCCATGAATGGTAAGTTTTTACAGCAATACCTCATCTAATGTGCTAGCATTAGCTACTACGTTAACTCAAATAAAAGTATTGCGCGCGAAGGTGTTGTCGCATATATTTTATAGGTCTGAAGAAGTCATCAGGAGTTAGACCGTTATTCTCTAGTTGTGAAATATCTGCTGAAATATTGTTGTAACCTCGCTCGTCTACCTACCTACCTACCTACCTACCTACTTACGGAGGTGCAAATGGAATAACAATAATTACGGATGATCAGGTGTTGCAAATAACCTCCACCCAAATTAATTGACCCGGCATTCATACCTCTGCCCCAACAGTGTCTCTTCGGTCTCCTGAATCCGAACTGATACGGCTGTTGCGAGGGCCCAACGCATTATTCTTTCATTTGCGACTTTAGACTTTCCCAGACAGCTATGTAGAGTAGTTACGCTGACTAACATTTACCTGTCTACTGGTATACGCAACAGGAGAGTCAGTACCCATCAATTCCTTCAACAACGCTGTGCCTAGACCGTCGTCAAATACATCTCAGGATGGAAGACGTATCATTATCCGGCAGCCTGAGGATTGGGGACTGCGATAGGGTGCGACTGCGATCCTTGGGTGAGTTGTCACGGACTCGAAGTTCCGCACAAACCTTCGATAGTAACCAGTACCATTCCCAGAAGGAAAGGACTTACTACTTAGTTCTCGGATGTTCCGCCTCTTGTCAACCTAATCTCATGCTCACCTAAGTTAGAACATCCTGGAGCATAAGTTAGAATGTCCTAGGAGTCACGCGAAACCTCTTCTGACCTCGACAGTTTTATCGACGCTCAGATGAGTGCTGATCTTGACGTCACAAGGGACTCTTTTGGACGGCAAAGGGGTAGTGCAGCAACTCATCGTTGCTGGATCATACGCCAACAGAAATTACGGTTGATTCCTCCTCCTCTATAACAGAAATGTATGTGGCGGCAGACATATCATGGAGGTTAACCATAGGTGTAACCTCGTTCGAGCTACGTCTTGTGTACTCCTACAGCAAGTTAGCATGGAACGTCTCCAGGCGCGAACCCTGAAAATGTTGTTGACTTTCTCGACTATAGTGAATGGACCTTTCCAATGCATCGGCTTATTGGTCTCATTCGATTTCAACTGCTAGAGCGCATGTATTTTGTAGCCTGTAGTATTAATTACTGCAGGTCGAGATGTACGTCGGCCAAGTCACTCCGGATTTCCTTCAACACAGCCATGGGTCCTTGAACCGTTCGACCGTATTGCAGCTCGGAAGGTGAGAAACCCGTGCTATCCTGCGGGACTTCCCTGTACGCGAAAAGAAGAGTGTTGATGTAATCCTTTGGTATCTCCTCGCACATCTTTCCGAGTATGCCCTAGGAGCCATTGGACCGTTCAACTAAACCGTTACATATTGATAGGATGTGGCCGGCAATCTCCGCATGGGAAGTAGTCTACTAACCTCCTTCATCAAACCCGATATCAACTCAGAGCCGCGAGGATCTTCTTTGGGAAGCCTATTCTCGCATACTTGGTATCAAGCCTTACGTTGCAGTTTGGGCCTCTATATTCATTAATGGCAACGCCTCGGGATACCGCGTAGCCTAATCAACGAGGACCAGGATGTGCCTATACCCTGATGTAGTGGTCAGATGTATATGACCTACCAAACCGACCGCCACTCGCTGGAAGGTTCTTCTATTATAAGGCGAGATCCCAAAGGCACCTTCGTGACCTTGCCCTTGGGAAATGTCCTCTAGCTTATCACAGGATTGGCAATAACGCGTTACATCAGCATTCATGCCGGGCCATGTGAAGCAGCTTGAGACTTAGTCCCTTTTTCTCTTGGAGGGTAAATGCCTCTACAATCAGCTTTCTTGGGCACAACTAGTTGACGAACTACATTACCGAGTACACGTGGGTGAGATGAATTCTTCATACAGAACCCCCTGATAAAGTTCATACTGATACTTTGCCCCACATCTAGTCTCCATCATCTTGCCGGACTTAGCCAAAGTAGGATTTTTTTTTTTTTTTTTTTTTGTCTGGTTTACATCCTCTGGAGGAAAATCGCCTTAGTCGCCCTAGTGACCTACTGACATTGCAGCTTTCGCTGCCTGGCTTCGAGTCTGCACCTCAGCAGCTTCCTCGTGCCCCACGTTGTCAGACCTAACTTATCTATCGGCCAGTTAGGCTCTGGACAAGCTAGTTCACGGGCATCGGGGAAGATTTCGTTACTTGCAGCGTCCACCGGCGGTTCCTCATACAGAGCGCTCGAGTCTTACCTGTAAAATACGGCGTGTCTACCGTGATCTCAGCTACACTAAATCTACGAAGGGTCCCGTCCACTACCATACTACCTGGTTTCGCCTGTGAGTGTCCTCAGGAGACTAGATTTGGCGGCTTCAACACTACGGAACTACAACCAGAATCCCCGAGCACTGGGACTACGTGACGTCCTATTTTCCCTTGTAGTGCAGGCATCTTGTCCTGGTTGGTTGTGAGCTGCTTACAATACAACACCGAAAGTGGTACATGATACCGGCCGTTGAGTTTCACAAACCCTTTTTTTCTGATCCTGCTCGACAACCGTAGCCTTTTCAATGCAAGATATAATCTCGGGTGTCCCAGTAGGATGGGGGGGGGGCGCAAGGCATCAGATTAACTGTTCGACTCTAATGACCTCCACGCTTTCCACCCAGTTTACAAGCACCATGCGCTGTCAAATACTGATCGGCATGTTTCACAATCACTGCCAAACTAGATAGCTCTCTCGCCTTTGAAAAGGTCCTGTGCTCTGAACTACATCAAGTCAAAAACTGTCCTCTCAAAATTAGATTTTTCAAATGCCATCTCTGCCATCTCTAGCCAGGTGTTTTTTTGCGGTTTTGACCATTTCGTAGTCCAATGCACCTTTGCTGCAACCAGATTGGCATACTCAAATAGAACCTGGCCCTGCAATAGCGGTTCTAAGTCAATGACTCAATCATATTTCTGCGCCGGTTTGGGTAACTTTCGAATCTGTTAAAATAGGTATAACTCATCCCTGTTCTCATCAAATGCGGGAGTTTCGGGACAGGGCTGCGACCTTTGGTTGTGGCGGCGGCGACTTTTTGTTTTGCCTGCTCGATCCCTAACCGAAGCTTCATTTCCTTCAGCCTAACTCAACGCTCAGTCTGCAACTTCTTCGCTCCGCGAGCGCTCAGCTTTCGTCGCCTCTCTCTCTCTCTCTTCTCGTGCCTCATGCGCCTCTCTTCTCCTCTGCTTGCGCCCTATGCTCGACTCTTTCATGAGATATGAATGCTTTCAATCAGCGCCTCCAAAACCCAGTTTCTCCCTTGTTGTGTAAGCGCGGCCGAGAACGGTAAGCGAGAGTTCGAAATGAATACAAAATTCATCATGCACTACACTTATCTCGTGCGGAACATTTATTCGAGGTGCACTCTCCAACAGCACGACGGCAACTCGTGATCAAGCTATAATCCAGCCTTGTTCACCAGTACCAGAGTGCTAGTTAATCCGGCATGCATGGGTGAACATAGCGAGATAAATCATCGTTACAATCAAAAGCTACATCTTGCATCAACTCGAATACGTGAATATGCAAAGAAGGATTGAAGGATTGAAGTTTTTTATAGAAAAAAAAATCAATTTGTAGTCACTTTAATATAACTATTAATGTGTAATAAATCATCTAAATTCATCTGCGCAGCCACATATCCCCCAGGTTTGTCAACGGGATATTTGTCAACACCAACTAAAGCAACATACCTTGTGTCTATCGGACCAAACAAGGTTAGGGACAAGGAAGGGATTCACATTTCAAACATGCAAAAAGTGAAGCCCGACTTCTGGACTCCCGGATCCACAACAGTCTAGCGCAGACAGCACCGCAGTTGCGCGACCAGACAGCACCCGTCGCCTGGCCGGCCAGACTTCTACCTGATCAGAAGCAACTGAAACACGTAAGTATGGGATACACCGGACAAATCAAAACAACGTGATACAATCCTGATAATCAACCCGTTTAACTCGACCAGAGAAGCGTCAGTTACGGACACGACACACAAAAGTACTCTCAATACCGGACGAGCCCCAAGTTATATTGTCACTAAGAAAATCTGGAACAAAATATTGGTTGGATGCCTAGACTGAGAGTACCCAAATGCTGCCAGCATTGCCGGCCTTCCAATTTTGAACATTTCCAGAAAAAAAAAAAAAAACTCAAAATATACGATTGCCCAATCTATGTACCAGTACTATAAAAAAAAATTCAATCGTGATCTAGATTACTAAAATATATGATCACTGTTAAAATATGAGGCAAAACAAGAACATGTTATTGTCCGTCTGCGATCAATACTTGGGTTGTATTTTTTGTTTTTTTTTTTTTTTTTTTTTTTTTTTTTTTTTTTTTTTTTTTTTTTTTTTTTTTTTTTTTTTTTTTGTTTTTTCCCCTTCCTCCTCCTTTCCTCAGCCCTATTCTGTAAACATGTTTCCTCTCCCTCCCAATGTCAACTTGCCCCTCCAGAAAATATCAAATATGGCTCTCCAATTGCACTGCCCGAACTGTAATTATTTTGGGGGGTTCATAAGGAAGTATTCAACTGTCTGTACCGGCGTCCTTGCTTCGCAGTGTTTAACCAGTACATCAATATTCATTCATTATTAAAGTTAAATTAAAAGTCCTGATAATATATTTGTATTAATCACCATCTTAATCAATTTTGGGAGATAAAGAAATTAGCTCGTAAGTAAAAAAAGCGAGATCCGTGTCATTGCATATCCAGGGATATCATGAAGAGACCAGGTGAACTCCCGAGCCCATGCTTTCTCTCCCGCCATAAGTCAACTAAATCATGTATGCACATTACCACCTGATTTGTCCAGTTATACGTTGGTTACAAAGTTGAAGTCCCCTCCATAATTAAATATTCCCACGTAAAATCTGCCAGTTGATGACACAATAATTCGTAAAAAGGAGCATCCCTGTTCGGACTAATACCACAGACCACTGTTATTCTCTTCTCAATATACTCCAATTCAAGAATAATAGCCCTTACCTGTTGACACGACCATCTTTTTCTGGATCTTAAAGCTTTGGATCAAAGATAATGCACACTCATCTTCTATTAGAACTACCGTGGTTGAAGACATATGCCCACCCATGACTAGACCAAAGTTGTTCGTCTTTGACAGCACTATGCGTTCTTGTATCAGACATGTATCTTCACGTTGGTTCTGAAGGAATGTGGGAACACGTGCCCCCTCTGTTTTCTTAGACCCCAAACATTGTGAGAGCTAGTTTAATGTCGTCATTATAAGTTAGAAACAAGCTCACCACATGTCCTGTTACTTTCTGCTATACCACAGAATATGCCTGGTGGGGTTGGGGTGGGGGGATTTGAATGGATTTTAAATATAGAGAAACAACAAAAAACAGGAAAGAGCATCACCAGCGCTAACTTGTATCGATAAAAGATAAAAGTAAGCCCCGAAAGAAAATGTGACTACCCTCGTAGCGCGCTAGATTGGTAAGAAAATGAATATTCATCTTGTCTCTGCCTACTGGAGCGGGGGCGAGTAGTTGTGATCTCTTGCTGATTCCAGATGAACAGACGAATAAAAGACGAATAGGGTATTTTTATTCAAGTGATGAATAGGCCATGTTTTTCGTTGTTTTGAATCTTTATTTTGCACCCACGTGGTACCCTACAAACCAATCACCCAAATTGCTCGAAGCAATCGGATAAGTAGTAGCATCAAATAATTCATCCAAAACGAGATAACGACTGACAGGCATTGCTTTCGCCGACAATCCAAATAAAGTACATGGCTATGACAACGGTAACGACGAGTGCTGAACGGACTGACCTGCATGAAGTCTATATTGGTATCTGTGCCCTACAATCATGGAACTGCCGCTTGTAGTCTCAGTGATCTAGTAGGCCTACATCCGGTACCAGATCAAACCATACTTGTGGGCTCCTAACATAATGTGTATATTGAACCTGAATTCCTTTTTATCACTATCTGATCCTTTCTCATCAACATTGTCATTACTCATGTCACTCTATCTGTTAGATTATAATGGTGTCGACTTGGAAAATCACCTCTTGTCGATACAAGCTCAAGTTATCCTGAGTTATGTCCCCCGTTGAACCATTGTCCTGTATGCTACATTCTAACACCAGCTCGGTCAGATGTGTTCTGTAACGATACAGTTCTGTTCTGAAAAACATCACGACTTGGTAACATACAATTTTTCGCTGGGGTCTAGCTATGGAAAATTTGGAATGAGCACAGATCAACATCATAAAATATTCCTTGACTGCTGTTAGCTAAGATCGGAAGGCATCGAATCCCCAGTCGTCCAGATGCTGGTTCATATGATATTGCTTCTATAGTATTTCCTTCGTAAGTCATGGCTCCACCACGTGATTCACACTGCTTATTATGCAGCGATAGCCGCTTAATTTCTTAAATGTTACGCCTTGTGTTTCGAACGCATGCTATTCCTTTTAACAGCAAATACATAATTACTCAAGAACCGATTCGTTGTAATGGAAACCATACAATGTATGTTAGACTTATGTAAGACAGGTTACTATTACCTCGTTCAAAGTTGGGTGGAAGATGTTGAAACGGGAAGAATCACTCAGATGGCGTATGGAAACAATAAGTCCACTTTTTTTATGAGAAAAAGAATGTTAGATTTGTCGACCTACTATCACTACAAAACCCCCGTAACGTTTCACAATCTCGTACATCATTGTCAGATAGCACACATAAAGACACAACGAACCTCGTTTGCGTGCCCTATTTTCATTATGGCGCATTTAAGCTATACTATAAACACACTTGACTGTCTTACGGTGCATTGGTAGCATATTTACGTCTTAGCCGTCATTGTGGCCTCATTAAACCGTGACGATGAGAGCAGTAAAACTATCCACGATAAATAAACAACCAAACGGGAAACGGTAAATAACGGCAGTCATATTGTTCGTCATTCCAGACCAATATTCGAACCGGCACGTGTATCTGTTGAAGGGCATCGCAAATGCTCCTTCCATACAGGTCCCGTGGTCGGATACATGTCTATCATTAAACTATTCTTGCTCTGCGGTCTTTGGTTCTTTGGTTCTTTAAAGTTCGAGAACGACTTAGCACTTATAATGTCAATGTCGTTTCCAGTTTCTGTAGTGTCATGAATGGTGCAAGGCGGTCAACTGAATAACGAATTTCCAGGAGATGATTTCTGAAGCTATTCACTAACGCTGACAAAAAGCGGATCATTCCATAAATTGAGGATTCGACCAATTGTTCATTTTCCCTTTTCTTTTTTTTTTATCTACTGGGAACATCTGATATGCACCTTCAATAAATAACAGGACTTTTAGGGTGTTAACTTTTTTGACCAAAACAATTCTAAAGGAGACATTGAAACTGTAATATAATATATTATATCATATGAATCATTTTCTGTTTCTCTAACTTTCGGCGAGCAACAACGAAAACTACCCATGGAAAGCAGCAGTATAATTTGATCTAAAACGTGGGAACATGTTAATAAGTAGGGGAATCACTGTTCCCGCATGTTCGCAATCTCTGCCTCAATTAATACCAACACAACGTTCACGGGAAACAGAAAGAGGAATGGACATATATTAACTATATTTACTGGTATTTTGAGTAGGTTAAATGTAAACATTTTCAGAAGACAAAAATTTACACAGTGATGTTTGCCATAGTGTCAGGAAACACGAACATACACCATCAAATAGTATAGGCTTCCCATGAAACATTGCTTCCACATATTAGTATTAAGGTTGAAAAAACTAACGAATATCACACCTTAAAAAAAAAGATACATTTCAAACTGAAGCTTCCCGTAACGAAAATATCATACTTCTTTAAACTATTTCGCACCTTCACCCTCAAGTTAGGTTCCGTTTCGATTATTCGGGTGCATTGGAATATTAGTAACACAATAATACACAGAAATGAACATGTGTGAATATTGAATTGCTAATGCCTCATAAAGGCATTAGACGTACATTTAGCACTGTTTTTTTATTGATGGAATTATCCATTTTCCTCCCCATTTCATCATGTTACAGAATCAGTCCCACTTATATGCCAGCTACTTGACTCAAATAAAAAACTAGTAAATGCTTTCAAAGAGGACCTTTTGGGAGGGGGGTTCAATCTTAGCATCTACAAGATTCTTCGGTATTGACGTTTTCCCACCCCAGCCGACAGTCAGCAATAGTCGTTTTGATAAATAAAGACCAAATCTACTTTGAACATTACGGCTATAAGCTCAATTTTGGTCACTCAGAGCCGTAAATAAAAAAAAGAAAAATTAACAAATAGATAACAAAAACGCTTCATATAGATCATTCTTGGTTCTTTTTATTGATGGAGTGATGCCAGTCATTGTGAACCCATAACTACCTTTCAATGTAAGGCAGCTCCCGAGCACAAGGACACTGGAGTTTGCGAAAAACGAACTCTCATTTCGATGCGATGAAATGAAAGACGCGATCGGATAGAGTGACATGCTGGGAGGACCGAGTAGAGTCAGTTGCTCCATGCAAGGGGGGAACAGCATACCGAAATTCAAGGAGCACCGTTTAGGTTAACGGTAGAGAAAACAGATAAGGCTACCAGCCTACAATCGGACATGGTTGAAGTTGCCGGTGTGGCGGTCTTTTGTTAATATGATTAGGGACACTGACGTTGATAGCGAAGCACCACTCAATATATGACATTCATACTCACTTAGGAAGTGAATTCGTAATGCAGAAGAGTTCGGTGGAGGATTGAGTACATTTTAGCTCCAAATAAAAATACGAACGATCTAGAAGGGTACGAGGAAACTGACTGACTGATATGAGAGTTTTATATAAGTGATATCAATTGATCTGCTGATGTACCCGTTCTTTGTTGATGATGTACAGATGAGATCAATATATTGCCATATGGTTTCATAACAGATGTGGTGTGTTTGGATGACAGGTAAAATGTTGTTCCAGAGAGGTGTTTACAAGACAGCTTGAAAACATGACATGGAGGCAACGCGGATAGATCGTTCAGTTAGAAGTAACTATTCCAATCATAACTCAAATGACGTTACTTTCTTGGACAAAAATCACATTCCTACCAGGATGGGCGTAGCAGTAGCAACACGGTTAGCTGAAAGCTTTGTTCAGATATATTCGGAGTATCATAGGAAACGAATGAAAAAATGCGAATATTGGTAACATATGCGGAATGATTGTAGGGTATTAAGAGGTGATGGGACCGTACGGGATCCAACTAGAAACGGAAGTATTAATATAGTAGATGATGACATGAGGCACTAATTTTGAGACATGAATCTATGTAGTCCTAACGGGACGGGACGTTGGAAAAAATCTGGACGATTGTATCATACAGTAAGTCTGGGCCGGTTCGAGTCCCGCTTTCACTCACTTGTTCCTATCCATTTTAGTCCATTCCCTTGTTCAAAGAGGCAGACTGCTAGTGCTTGGGGATATCTTTTTGCAGAAGCCACTCATAGCCTATGTCCGTCATGATGATCACGTTAAAATATCTTTAGTATACCTGCTTGTGTAGGAGATATGGTCCGCAACAGCCGAGAATATTATTGAGCACAGCAAGATACTTCATAATGTCTACTTTGCCAATTATTTTCCATTCACTACCATATGTATATCATGATTATTTGTTTTGAATACCATAATTCATTTTCTCAAACCAGGAACTAGAATACTCATTTTACACACCAACTCCCCCAAACTGTTTGCATTAGCACTATTGAAAAAATTATTTGTATCATCTGCGTACACTCGTTTGAAAGGTTCTTTGGGGTGTGGCGTCCACGGGTATGAGCTGTACACAATCCGGCTGGATCCGTCTCGGGTGGACCAACTTGTTGACCGGCTCGCACCCCCTCACCTGTCATACGACAACCGACCCCACCCCTCCCCCCTCCCACCGACACCTACAGTTTCGACCCCCGCTGGCGTGGCCTCTCGCTTCGTCAGCGGTTGCCTCTTGACCTTCATTGCGTTCTTCGTTAGGGTATTCGGATGAAAGACAGAGGAACGGGGCGGACCGAAGTGGCGCAGGCAGGACTCCTACCTGATACCACATAGATAGCTCCTCCTCCCCGGGGGGAGGGCTTAGCTCAGCCGGGTTTGACGGTCAGACTGTGAGGGTTCTGGTCACACGGCTGCTTGACGACTCTCTGATGGTCCCTCCAACCGTGGCTGCCGAGTCCGAACTCGTGGGTGGATGGCTGACCTTTCTAAGGTAGGCTGTTCATGACCTTTTTACGAGTGTGTGGAGACACTGTCCACGGTCATACTGTCTCCGGGGGCACGGGGCATGGCCCGGAGTGTTGGGACCGAACCGGGGCGCCTCACCTCTCAAGTAAGATCGAACGGTAAACCCGATTCCCCCCGGCCTGGGTCAGGGGTCGGCTCTCAGGAGAGATATTCTCTCCTATACCTCAGTCCTTTGCGTACCTAGTTCGACAGCTCCGTCGCTCCGTGCAGAAGCTGTCGCGATCATTGTCCCGCCTTGCGGAAGGTCAATAGAAAACCTCAATCGATCTGAGGGATGCCTCCTACCGGGGTGCCCAGCGCTTCCTCGCGTTCCAGTTTTGAGGGGAGAGCTTGGTGTTCTTGTGGCGTCCCCTCTGCCTGTCCTCCTCGGGTTTCCACTCGGGTGGCGGGGGCACCGGCGGTCGAATTGAGAAGACGGGGGGATGGGGATTCCGTTGTTTGCCATGCTTGGCCGATTAGCGAATCCTGGGGGAGTCGCGCCAACAGCCACAGGGATGGACTTCCTGCAGTCCATAGTCCAAAGGGTAAAAACTCGGTTAGCCAGAACGCTAATCTTATCCGAGGCCTTTGTTATAACAACAAAACGGTATGAGACAAAATGCATATAGAGAATGAAATCACTTTAAAAGGTAAACAAATGGAAAGTCTACTGAGACATGAAGAATGAATATAAATATAAAATGAATATTATATCATATGAAAGGCTGGAAATATGTACACCCATTTAAACGTCGAGGAACTATATAAATCATATCTGAAATGCATTCATAAAATAAGAAGTATTCATTCGTTACCATACTTCAAATAATTTAGTAAAATTGATTGATGAAAAAGTGCTAAACCCATTTTAATCGTAGAGGAGAATATATAAATCATATCTTAAATGCATTTATAAAATACGAAGTATCCTTTCATTACCATACAGCAAATCGATTAGTAAAATTCACTCGCTCATTCAGCATGTTTTAAGAGTTGCATAAAAGTGGTCAGAGAGGTGCATTTTTGCATTTTGCTGGAAGAGCATTCCATTCACTCTAGAGGCAATATACGCAAATCTCCTTTTATGGTAGTTTGTTTTCCCTCAGTTACATATATATTGCTAGTGGGGTCGATCTGAGGGAGTGAATGTGTATTTCGGCAGTGTACTTGAACATACTAGTTAAATACTGCGGTGTTTGGCCGCTCAACCCCTGGGATAATTAAACAGTCGTTTATTACGTAATAGCATATGTATCGAAGTCCATTTTAACGTTTGAAAAAATCGGTTGTGTTAATGACCATTTTGTTTTCTTACACCACGTACTTACACAGTTCATGTCAGTTTGCAATTTTTTCATTCAGTTCCATAATAGTCTTACCCCTTGTATAAAAAAGTAGTATCATCTGCATACATATCGGCAGAACAATTGAGCAAGCAGGAGTCCCTATCGTTTATATATATAAGGATGAGAGAGGTCCAAGAATGGAATCTTGGGGAACTCCGCATGGGATGTCCTTGGGGGTGGACAGCACACCGTTTACGTAAGTACTTTGTTTTCTACGAGTAAGGTATGACGAGAACCATTGAATTGCTTTTTCACATAAACCATAAACACGGAGTTTGTTCATTAGAATGGTATGGTTAACCAAGTCGGATGCTTTTCGTAGATCTAAAAATACTGTTCCTAAGCAGTAACCCTGATCTATAGCTTCCATTCAGTTGTCCACGACCTTTATCAAAGCCGTTTCACAGAGTGATTTATATAGGTCAGACTGTTGACATACGCAAGAGGTCGTGCACTTTCAAGTATCTGTACAAAGCGGAATAAACATGTTTTTCCAACAGTTTAGATAAAACTGGCAAAATTGAAATTGGACTGTAATTAGATACATCAAGCTTTGAGTCACCTTTATGAATCGGAATTACATTTGCATATTTCCAGCTGGAAGGAAATACATTACTTCTAATACTGTTGTTAAGTATGTGTGTAATACTCCCAGTAATCTCATGTCCACATACTTAAATAGATGTCCATCAAGGCCAGTGGCTTTACTCGAGTCCAAATTCTTCAAATATTCAAATACAAATTCCTCTGAAACCTCTGGAATGTGGAAGGTTGCATCGTCTGGCAACTTGGAAGACACAAATAGTAACACGTCATTGCGTCATACTCATCATCTGAAAAACAATCAGTATATTTAGGGCTAAAGTAAAAAAGAATTGAAAGCTTCAACTATACCCACAGGATCCGAAATCTCATTGTCGTGCATGACCAATTCATTTGGACTATTTAATTTTCCATACCTGTGTCGTTTGACTTAACATTGCGAACCATTTGCATAGTGCCTTCGTATTACCGTTGTTCATGGCAATTGCTTGATGAAAATAGTTTTCTTTGCCGCGCGAATCATCGATGTCACTTTATTTCTCCATATCGATATGTGTCTGAATTGTTTCCCCCCTTTTTGGCCTCATTACGCATATTAATTGCTCCATGTATATCATTGGTAAACCATCTTGGTGTTGTTTCCTTTTTACTCTTTTTACTCTCGTGGGTGAAGTCTATATACAACATTCCTAAAAATCCATTTCCCAGTTTTGTACTGCCATATCTGTACAAGAGTTTCCTGAACAACCAAGTGGGGGAAACATCTGATTGCGGAAGCAATGAATGATACCCTATGATCCAACTATTTTATAGGTCTATATTTAATGCGTTCGTGGTAGCGGTTCATGTTGGTAGTATAACATGTGGTCCTATAAGGGGGAGTAAAACCTTTCTGTCTATGTGTCATCGGGTGAACAGTTGTGAGATCTAATTGGCTCTCGATGTTTGCAGGTGTTTTCATTGTGGGTTAGGATCACCAAACTTGTCAGCATCCTCGTTCATAGTGGTTTCCATGCTGGGACTTCATAGACCAGTGGGGACCCGACCTCTGGTGTTTTCTATGTTAACTCTGTCCCGGCTTGTCAAGTGGTGGGGTAGATCCCTTGTGTGAGGGCTCTAGACAGTAGAGAGCCGACCTTGGTGATTCCCTCGTTCACTTGTTCCCGGCTGTCAGCAGTGGTGGTGGTTATGTCCCTGTGTGATGGCCGCCGGTACGCCCTTGAATGTCTACGAGACCTCCCAAATTCTAGATTCGACGTAGATTTGTTTGCTAGACACACTGGACCTAATTTAGAAAAGTGTGCAATAGCTGTTTGTCTGTTTGGCTGAGGTGGACTTCTTCGGCAAACAAGAAGTCGTCTACTTCGCCATCCGCGTATGTAAAGGCGGCAATGTTGTCACAAGGTAGTTTTACAATCCAATTTCTCGGCAAGAACTTTCAGTTCGTCATTCATGTCCTTGACAGCTTGGGCACAGTGGTCACGTCTTGGGCAGGGTCCAGAGTGTGGATCGTTGTGGCGTCGCGCAATTTCCATGCGTAGAGGTGATAGGTTCTCATAACTGACAGAGTCGGAAATTGGAACGTTGTTAGAATGTCATTAGTGCAAATGTAGGAGAACTCGATTGGAATCTTCTTTCATTGGTTTCGGATGATGGTATCTTAACGTGTCAATGGTTGCACCTCTGACGCATTCTACGGTTACATTTTCCTTGGCAAAGTCCTCTGGTCCTCTAGGTGAGTTGGGAGCGAGGGTATTCGTGCTCATGTTCGCTACGAGGTCCTTGGCGGACTTGTCAGCTAGGAGACTAGGCGGTAATACGTTTGGTGGGTTACTATTGGGTAGGGGGTATTCAGGTATAGGTGGTCGTGGGGTGGGAATGGGTACTCTATGACCCTCCTGAATCCGCGGTTTGAGGGGCCCAATGTTGAGTGAGTTTGCATCACTCGTGCCGGGTGTGTATAGTTGACACTGGGGATGCGAAAACAAGAATGGGTCCATACGATGTGTCGAGTATACATGGAGTTGCGAGTGGGGTTGTAAAAACATCACTAGCGTTACTAGAGGCAACTGCTAATTAGATGGGCTTAATAAGGTGAGTATGGTCGATAGTTGATACCCAAACCAGCAAGTTTTGGGGAACTTCGCTAATATGACCAATAGATGAACGGAGGTTTGCCATACTGTTATAATCATTATTATTATTGTTGAGCCCTCTCTATCCTTATACTCCATACCCTCTTTCGTGGGGCCGTCGTTGAAACATGCAGGACATAATATGTACCACCATCAGGGGGAAGAAGTGTTCACTGTTTTTTAGGCTTTGACATAAGAACATGTCGCGTTCAGACATCTGGATGCACATTAATTTCAGCAGTTATACCTGTGACAAAAGTGGGTGTTGTGACAAAAGTGGTTCCTACAATCGGGCGAGAAGTAAATGCGGATATGCAGGGTCGGCACCAGACTTAATGGTGTCATCTTTCTATGTTTTGGTAATTTGTAGCCGTTCGAAGGACACAACATACACATGGGCCTTTCGCATGCTGTACAGTTTAGAAGACGACTTCAATCTAAATTAATAAATTTCAGGTTCGAAGACGTAATTAAATAAAACCAGCGCGGCAATATCGCTTCGATATGTATGTTTTTTTTGTAAGTATGTTGACTCCACTAACGGGTCACTGACTTTTTTACTGAAATAGAGGAATCATCTGCCTGTGGATTTCCATCCTCCCATCTCGGAAAGGCTATTAGCGAGATGCCCCCGCGTAAGCCTAGAGATTAACCACAATCAAAGCTGATTGAAAGCCCACTATTATACACGCGCGAGATTATTATATTGTATCATTCATTTCATACTGATTTCCGCTCTCAGTTTCATGTAATCATAAGTTCTTTCCAAAAGTTCCGAGTATTTGTGGTGCAGTTTCAATTCATACGATTCTCACATCGTAGCAAATTCCATCATTCTCATTTTTCACCTATTCTACGGGGGAAAAGGAAATTATGATGAACCTTGAAAAATTAATACGGCCTACTAAACAATATGCAGAAACGTGCAACATGAAACGAAGGCGAGTCGGAGAGGCGTTATACAATTGAGAGCATGATATCCATCACGGTCTTATCATCAGAATTTGAGAAAACAATTAATCTAGTTGACACTCCAGCTGAAGAAATATCAATCTGTGGCTTTAAAAAAAACGAAAATCAGTTGCTTTTTTTTTTGTTCAGAATGTTTGTTGGTAACTCGAATTTAAATTATAATTCAAGCTATAAGGCATATACCCACAAGATAATGGCTACATTCTCTGTACGCAAACGCCCACGATATCCGTTGCTGGATAGCACTTTCCTGGGGAAATGCTGTTTTTAATGTTTATTTTTCTACCCATATGTCATCTAAACGGTCAGTAGTACTGTCCACAGTTATCATCGATACCCTCACAAAAATGCATCGCATATTACAGTTAGTGCAGTGACTATGCACACATAATTGCAGCAATTGTAATAAGCCCAGTGTGAAGTTAAATTGATCATACAACTGCGCAGCTGTCTGAAACTCTTAATGGCCTCAGATTTGGAGTATTGTGCAAACGAGGCTGATTTCCCCATAATATTGTTTTCACAAAACATTATTGGAATGTTTTTACCATTAGAATACCTGTGGAAACACGGGACATTCTTTTCACAATTAGCCATGTTATTGCCTCTATCATTAAAAAAGACGTTTTCTCCGTCTGAATAAGAAAACGAGTCTGCTATTTCAATGCGTTTTAGTTATTTGTGTGCAATTTCAATTTTCTCAAAAGACCAATTAATCCAGAAGGAAGCCACTGTCCGTGAAGTAACCTTCTACTAACTGCCACCGATTCAGTAATTCCACTGACATTGGAGGTCATAGAAATGACATTTCAATTCCTAAACCTCATTTACATCAATTCAAAATGGTTGGTCTGTGTATGGCAACTTCTCCATGCATCTTTGAGTGAATATAGGCCTTCTCTCACCAATTACAAATAGCTTTTTAGTATGATATGCATAATTGGTGTATTGGTTTCATCACCATACAAAATCGTGGAGTGTGCCACATATTCACAGTGAAACTCCTATTGTCATGTCGGTATAAGCCCATAATATCACTACCGAAAGAAGAAACGATTACTTTTGCCTTGTCCATACTGTAAACTCCTCATACACCACTTTCGGACACGCAAATCGCCCTCGCAACATCTTTCCGTCGGGTCGTTGGACCCGGAACCACAGATCTGACCACTGATTGTGTTTGATCTCAAACTGGGAGTCCTGATAAACCCGGTCTTGTGGCTCGAAAGGGTACAACCCACGTGTTCGCATTCACGTTTAGTCAGGTAGTATAAGGACCAATCTAGAACTAATAATCCCTTCTCCCAAATTTTTTTTAGATCAATATGTTGAAAGGTGTCTGATGACACATCTGAACCTTTTTCTCACTCTCACTTCAACTCCGCTAGGAGGACCCGTGTCAACTCTAGTACATACCATCACGCGAATTAGTAACCGAAATCCCTAACTGACATTGTTACCTCTCTAACAACCTCGTCCCAACCTCGTCCCCAGTCGACTCGCGGAAGGTCCAAAACAGGGTTTTCCCCTAAGCTTTGGAACTGGCCCACAACCATGGGGCTCTATTTCATTATCCACCTCATACTCACTGGGTGCCCCTTACATGCTTCTCGCACCATGAACCCAGTCACTGATTCAGCGAAACGCTGCGCATCGACCCGACGGGTTTAGAGATAGGCACGAAGGGAATATTGTGCAGCTGCACCCTCGGTTGGTGGTACGTTTTCTAGTTTGTTCAGCCCAGCAGCCACCTTCTGTGAGAGTAGGTTGTACCGAGTGGCCTCAGCAGTTTGGTATCTTGAAGCATGATAATGATGAATGACTGGGAAATCGCAATAACCAGCCGCGATTATACCTTCTCCTGGTAGCCTGATCAATTAAGATGTCCCCGATTTCATCAATACAAGCATACAACGATTCCTAGAATGACTGGGAACGGATAATAATTACTTAGGATATTTCGTAGGTGGAAGTTGAATCTTTATAAATCTCAGAATTATTTTTTTTTCGTCAATAATTGTCATCAAATTCATCACGTTCACGCACGTACCTCTCACTCCCAATACATATCAGCCATATCTGAACAAGAGTGCTAATTGCACAGTTTGCACCTGGTAGTTTTTCGGCAGTAGTTCGGACGTGTTGTATAGGTTTCTTTTCAATGTGGTGGTGGTTCAAACTATAAGGTGTCTTGAAACATTTAATATAACTTTCCAGAGTTTGCAAATCAGTGACTGTAAATGCAACATTTATTAGCATGGTTAGGTAACTAACGAAAATGGCTCGTGATTACCTTTGACCTCTAATTTCCGAAACAGAATACGACAATGAGATTCCAAACTGATCGCATATAACTTGATTTGATATTCGACTCTTGAATGTATCCCGATTCGATTCGCTCCCAGAAAAAACACCTTATTACTAGTTGGGTAAATGATCTCCCATTTAGAATTATGCACCTTGTTATTGAAGAGTGATTTCCTTACTCGATCAATTGATAGGCAATACGGACAGTTTTTGTGGCCCCTCACCACCGGGGGAATTCTTGGCAACACGAGTGGAATCAGGATTGCTTGAAGCGAGATCTAACCTTGCGTGATCTGATCAGAGGGGAGGGGGGGGGGGGGGGGGGATATGATGTACCATAAAGCAACGTGGTCGCCAACAGTCATTTCGCCTTCATACTGCGCTGGCAATCGTAGACAAAAGATTCCCAATATCCACCGGCAGAAGAAGGGGCTCATTTTAAAATTTAAAAAAATAACCGTTGGGAATGTAACCCATAATCGGGAGCGCAACAGAATGCCTTCCTGAATTTACATAGATGAAAAACGAATTTCATAACCCCAAATCTCACACTTTGAGCGTCGTTGTCGTGTTATTACATTTACCAATGATGTGTTGCAACAGCTTGCAAATAATGGACAATTTCGGTTTGTACGAGGCTACAGCAGAACATATTGTTCCACTGTAGAAACTTTGTACTGAGGTCTTACGTTGAGACCTCATGCGAAAGACGTCGTCACTATTGTGCTAGTTGATACACAGATGGAGATGCTCCAATCACACAAAGAATTCTTCTGAACATTTTTACAACAACGAAACGTTGTAATCATGTCACATGAAGAATAATACACTAATTTATATTATGTCCAATTTGGGCCAAAATCAAAATAATTAAGCACTTAGGCTTCTTCAATCAGAAACTGCAATCATCTCTCCTGAATATGGAGACTGTCTATAACCGCTGAGTTCCCCAACCCCAATCGAAGCAGCAAGAAATGCACTGCACTCTTCCCTCAAATAATAAGACTACCACTCCCTACATTCTGTATAATGGAGACTGACTGCACTCCAAAGATAGGGGAATGCAGCTACTGTGGAACACTCCCTAATATAAATTATCCAGCGACACCCCCTAAAACGAAATATCCAACGACTCATTTTCGCTCACAGGAAACGTAGATAAGGGGGAATCAATCAAATAGAAATTACAAGAAGTCGTTGACTCCCCAAATTCTATGAATGGAACGAAATTGAAATATTGCATTTTTGTAAAGAACTGCAACCTTAGGTAGTACCAATCTCATTCCAGCCGACTTCAGCATTTCCAGAAGGTAAATCAGGCACTCTGGTAACTGCACTCACTCATAGGGGCCAACATTCCGAGAAAGCACCTTGCCGCGTCCACCCGCCGCCTCCAATTGCCCGGGAAAGCGACCGAGGTACTCTCGAAGCTGCGCAAACCAAGCAGTCGGCCCACACCGGATCCGTCGCACAGGCAGCTTGGGCAGGATCGTCGCCAGGAGGTGCGCCCATTAGCCTTTTCACAATAGCTCTCGCAAGGTTAGGTCAGGTAATTCAAGGTCACCATATGACAATCCTTATACTATCTTGGAAACGTAACATTTTAGAGGGATGTTTTAGTGGAAAGTTTGTTAGTGTGGGCAAACTCCATCTGGTGACCTACTTGACCTTTCGACCTCGTTTGACCTTTCTACCTTGTGACATTGAAGGCTTATTTTTGTGAGCCCAGATCCTCTGTTGAGCCCAAACTATCAGTGAATAGCAAGTTCGTCGTTACAGCACGGGCAATGCGCAATTTGTCCATTTGTGACAAACTTTCACCGTGCCGTCACGTCGTGGTTTATGTGGGACGCCTGGGAAATTATTCAGTACGAAAAAGGCACTTACTGTTAGAAACCAGTGATTCCAGCAAATAACACAGGAAGACTATCAAAATTATCCCAGGAAACTATTAGGGAACTAGAAACTATGGCGGAACCTTCAAAAAAAAGTGAATAATCAACAACCCAGACTGCCAAATACGGAGATGCCAGCCAATCGACACCGCTCTTGCGCGCCGTACGACCGCAGCCTAAGTGGATTATTCCATTCTACGCCCAAGGTTACCAAAAATATTAGAATATCTCGAACGTGTGGGTTTAGACACACGACACTGTGGAATCAGTAACTCACAATTCGCGGAATGTCTCCTTTTCTTTCTATATTTAAATTTAGCGTGCAGTGAATGCTGGAAACTAACATATAACTGTTTTCGTTATGTAGAGCCCGATTTGAAATTAAAAATTGTTGGACAACAAGGAGTAATAATGTGACGTTTCCAAAGATCTCAGGGTACTTCCTCTGAAATACTGTGGCGGATTGTGAGCAGGTTACAGAATTTGTCACAAATGCCACACCCGGGGACAATGACGCATGCGTAAGAGCTACACTCCGAACTGGCTCATTAGACTAATGTAATACAACACTCCTATTCCGAGTTATCCAAGGAATGTACATGGTGAAAGGTCCAAGAGCAGCCTAAACACTGGAATTGTTGTGGAATTTGAGAGTTGACATTGACATCCTGGCAGCAAAACATTTTTAGAGGGATGTTGAAGTTTGTTAGTCTGGGCGAATGCATGTAGTTCGTACGCATGGGAGTACATGGCGTTCTGAACTATATATTTCTGGATGGCCGCCTGGCCACAGGCAAATTTAGAGCTGTGCGTCACCAAGACATATTGACATAGAGGTGTGCCCAGTGCACCGAGTATATCCCTCAGTCAGGGGTATGTGATACCAGAGGGGGCAGAGAATGAAGGAACCGGAATAAAATTGAGATTACGATTGGGCCGACTTTATAGAAAAGGATTTTTTAATATTAAAACAGAAAAATCTAATAGGGGGTATTTTTTGGTTGGCTTTTGTAGCCACTAGCCTGTCAGCGATGGCTAGGAATCGCGACACAGTTTGTGTCTTGTTCCCAATACATGCTGACCCAAAAACTGCCACGGGAGTATCCCAGCAAGCATCAATATCCCGTGCCAACCGCAACTGCTATTGCGAAAAGGTCTAAGTCCATTATTATCGTTATTGGCGATCGATATTTGGCACAGCTAACTTGCCCCTTCTCCGCTACCCCAGAAGAACCTTGGTATTTGAATACATGATCCCTACAGCAGTGAACAAAAGTGCCGCACAATGTGGAGGTAGTAGAAAAGGAATCCAATCGCCGTCGACCAGACCAACAATAGGGTTAGCTTTAGTTCACACGACGGTCGAAAGGCAACGGCAAAGTATGACGTAATGATTTTCACGTTGTAGCCACGTGGCCGTCTGTCAGAAGAGGCGTTTCAAGCCTACGACTGTGTCAAATGTGCCAGTTGTGGAGTAGTATGCGCACGATGTTACGATTGGCGCGTTGGAGTAAGTTGACCGTAAAATTCCATTGTTTTGCCTGTTAATATGCCACAGCGCTGAGTTCAAGTTGCACGTCGTATATAGGGACAACGTGAAAAGTGAGTGACCTCCGACGCGATCAGCGGTAATACGGCAGTTGGTGAGGTTGTCGCAAATTGCGCAGTAAGGTTTAACAGTTGCGTCATACGTGCCGTTGCTGTCGCCGTCGTGAAATCTAAAGACTAGTGAGCTTTAGATTCCACATACGGCGACGCAACGGCAACGTATGACGTAATGTTTTTTCACGTAGGTATAGGAACACGTTCGCCGTCCTGCAGGAAGGGCGCTTTTAGATTCTACGAGTGGCAATGTGCCAGTTGCGGATGTAGATGCGCGCGTTTTACGATTGAGCGTTCGAGTATTGACCGCAGAATTCTCAAATTCCATTGTTTAGCACTGTTGATGATGCCACGCGCTGGTCACGTCACGTCGTGGGACAACATGAAAAGAGTACTCCCGTCGTGGCTCGACGTTGTACGGCAGTTGGCGAGGTTGTCGCATACGCAGTAGGTTTACCCATGGCGGTCATACGTTGCCGTTGCCGTCGCCGTCGTGAAAATCTAAAGCTCCCTGCTGACGGCGACGACCGCGTACACCGCCATCACATTGACCCTTTTCATTACTACTGTCATATGCCTGGTTCGAGGCGTCCTACGACCTCGTGCTCGCATTCAGCACAGTCACCTAATTGCACTGCCAGAGCTGAACATAATCCCTGGTGACCTCAACGTCTTCGACCAAAACCTTGCACATCCCAAGCAGCACTAGCTAAGCTTCCAACCAAAACGACTGATCTGAGTCTTCGTCCATGACACTGACGTCCACGGATTGCCTCCTCCCGGCTAACTGACGCCGACTACTGTCTAGTAGCAAATAATGTAGATACATCGGCGTATTATAATATAAATGTATCTAACTAGAACTGTTACAGGTTATTCATAGAGAAGTAAAGTCAAGCAAAGATCAGAGTACGGTAAGTTGAACAATATTATATGACAGCAAATTGTAGAGAGGCTTTTGTTGTTGTTGTTGTTGACCTGTTGTCATGCAGCCAGAATTGAATCGATAAAAAAAAACTTTGGAATCGTGTGTGTTCTTTAGGCTATGGTCTGTCGTTGAAACTGCACTCAAACATAGTGTTATTTAATAGCAAGTTTCAAGGAAGCTAGCAATAACATAGACTGTGACGCTCTAGTGTACCTATCGCTTGTCGCTCTATGTAGGTAAAATTGTGTCCAAGACATAACAGAGATATAAACAGTCTCATCGCTGCCCCTCCTTGTCCTTACGTTAATCACGATTTGTTCTTACTCTGAACCATCAAATCATATCCACAGTCCTCTTTCTTGGTTTTCCAGCGCATTCAAAACTGTGCTAGGAAATCAAAATCATTACTTCCATATTTAACTATTACTTAATGATTCCGTGGATTATCCTTTGGATGCTGATTCTATAAAGGCTGGTGTGGACACACTAAATCGATGGGGGTTGATGCTACATTTTGGATAATCTTTGGATGGTTGTGCACCATCTATACCGATAAATAAGATTCAATCCAATTGTTTCCGTCCTCAAGAATGCAAACGACACAGCCGTATGTGGAAGACTATAACAGTCTAGCGGGTCGAGTTTGACAAAAGTAACCTTAATAGTCGCATCCCACATTCCACTGTCTGTAAAACTTTTTAAACCCACCCCCCTCCCCGCAGGATCCAACGAAATATATTTCGGAACACAAATATCAAACCAAGGCTTCTCAACAGCAAAACCAAGGATCCGAGAGTGGCGGAGGTCGTACTACACAGACACTAGTCTTATTTGCCGGGTTATGCATTGAATGACAACGCTCAATTTACCCGACAATTTTCAGGGACCCCGCGGAGACGGGGGGGGGGGGCTGCGGGGCCTTTAGCCCCCGCACTTTTCCGCCATCGGGCATTTTGGGCCGCCTAAATTTGGCCGCCCTTTGCGTGGGTAAAAATTATGTTTAGCCTACTAATTTCAGGTATTACAAAATAATATACATGAGCGTTTTTCTGGACTTGTCGGCTAATCACGCTTCTGCGAATTGAAACATCAATACGGTAGGATTCTGCTCTACCACTCCGTAAATGCGCATGCCCTATAGTACGGTTAGACCTACTCGACTCCGGCAAGCCCACCATGGTAGTAGCATTGTGGGCTCCGGAGTCGAGTAGGATAGTGTACAGGACGGGTACCAACGTTTTGTTGTGCACTGCATAAGGCGCATGGCCACGCTGCGTGCAGAATTGTACGTCCACCACCTCTGCAGTCCGACATGCTAAGTGATTATCCCCCCTGGAATGTCACGCCCGTTAATTCGATACCGACTGGCCGGCGCGGCCGCATGGGCGTCACAGGTGAGGACGAGGGGGGGGGGTGTGACATGTCCCCCCCACTTTTCCGACCGTAATAAAATCATAGGCACCTGCCCGAATTTTTTATCACTCTAACTGATTCATTTTGTCTAACCAAACAATAATCGCGTTGGAAATTGGAAAAGTCCACTAATTCAGGTGCGGACCCCATTAAGACTGGACCCGACCGAATATTTCAGAAGCCTTGGGCAAACCCTGCCTCCCCCCCCCCCAATTTTTTTCTGAGATTGGAAATTCGTGGAAATTTGGAAGAAACAAGCAAGGGGAACAACTGAATTATTTTGGCGGACCTTTTCGATAGAATGCCCGGAAAACTGCCCATTTTTTTTCCGCTCGCCAGTAGGTTGAATGACTGACTTGTAAAATTCGTATAAATTTTCCTGCTCCCATTGGAGTGGTCCCGTAACGCTATCCCTTTTCCCTCGATCTCACCAGAGACCTTCGGTAGCCCCTGGATCACGCAAACAAGCCAGAGTAAACAGGTAATAAAAAAATACCATTGGTGATATTCGGTAAAAAATCATCTTAGTATGCACAATGACAACTTTTGTTGTCTGTCTTTTACCTTTTACTCAAATCACACATGTTTATGGGTGCTTATTGAGCCGGGCAGTGCCGTTTCCGTCCATCTGGAGGTCATGAAAATCTGAAATTTTCTTGGTACGCTTCGCGCCAACCGATGTGCCGCCCGTTCCGCGCCCCTGCTGCGGCGGCCTTACTACTACTAGACCGACTGTAATACGCGGACTGGTAGACAATATCCAGTACCTGTTCATAATGCTTTGGCGCTGACATTCGTGTAAACTAAAAACGTTTACAACAACGATCCTACTGGGGGTAGTACATTTACATTTTACGTGCTGCTGTCAGGTTGTTCAACATATTTGCATGGTCTGTGCAAAGTTGACCATCTGTACCCACCTCTCTGAATTGCCAAACGTATGAAGTCATAGGCCTACCAGTTCCGCCCACACACATAACATGGAGATAGCACCCCCTAGTAAATCCTACGTTGTCCTGTTGTTCGACAATAGTCGGTAACGGTACGTCCAAATGTTTAATTCGACTGAAAAGGACGCCTATCTCCAGTCTAATGGCAATTAAATTTCCCGTGTAGCAACTTTCCTTTTGCTGGAGATTTGTTACTAGATGTTGATACCATGGGAAACAAAAAAAAATTAGGGTTTTAATTAGCCGGAGGACACCTTCGTTATTTACTGGCGGGCACACATCCCCACCTTCATTTTGTAATGATGCACGGATTTTTTTCTCAAACATATTTTCCGCAGATCCCTCCAGGTCTAGTTCCGGCCTACTATCGTATGTGGCTATTTTATTTTTTGTAGGGCCTTAATATGACATTTCAAGTTTATCTCTTAGATTCAGGTTTGACTTGATTTACCTTGGGTAAGAGTAATTCGTTTGTCGCGAATAAAAAATGTGGTACAATGGAATCCAATTCTTAGGATGTCAGTTCTGCCTGAAAACGCACTAAAGGGTAGCTTCTCCTGCGATCTGGGGGTCCGCAAGCGAACAAATTTTTTCGGGTTCGCTCCGCGACAACCGATGGTGTCGCTCCGCTTAGATGGTGGGCCGCCACTATGATTAGCCCCCACCCCCCCCCCACTCAAATCTCTCCCCGCTGTCCTGATGTTTCCGATTTTAAAAAGCGGAGTTTATTATACCATATCCCCTTTAGCGGTTAGCGTGCATAGTCAATCTTAATGTGGGAATGTGATGCGAAGAAAGTCTTTTATACTTACATTTAACCTCATTTTATATACGCAATTCCTGTCTGGTACCACATCTTACTCGTAGAAAGGATTAGAAGGAGACTTAGGGCATCGCTTCGTTGTTGCGCAAGAATAATCATCCCGATTCAGGCTGCCAAAGTGAATACTGTAGCGTTGAGAGATTTTGAACTGTTCCGCCATAAAATACGCCGGAATGAGACCCACTCTATTCATGCTCAGCTGCTCCGTGTATAACCCGCGGAACAGATATAAAATATCAAACCATACCTTTCGAGAACTCTTTCGTATACCGGGCGCTTCGTTTATCTGCCCCTCAATATTTACGCTACACTTTTATTGTTCCCAGTTTCATATCCTATTCATAATATGTCACGCTTATGGTATTTATACTGGATTAACTTGAAGAAAAAAAACTTGTAAACTCGAAACCTTGACAACCATATCACTCATCGTTTCGTGAACAATGTTATCACAGTATATTGAGGAGGCGACGTCAGGGGGCGGCGCCACATGGGGCAGGTAGGGCTGCTCCCCCTATGGTTTGGAGCAGAAAAAAAAAATAAATCGACAGAATGATTCTAATGCGCACGTTTTTTGTCGGAGGTGGGGTGAAGTGTCAAATACAATATCCACTTTCTATCCAACTTTTCTATTCGTTCTCATCGAGACTCAACTCGAGACTCAAAACTGTTCTGTACTATACAGATCCTAGCGTTTTCGTAATGAATGTAATTTATTGTGACGCTGAGTAGAAATAGTAAAATATCCGTTTTTTGCAGCTTGATATAATGTGGATAGTCTGATTGAGACTGTTCTAATTGGCTTTTTTCCTAGAGGATTTCTTTTGAATTACAGAAAGTACTAACACTGGTCATTTTGCTTTTATTTATTTACGCACCATCGTCAGCATACAATACATGATTTTTCCTAAAAAAAAAGTAATCCTGCTACCTGTACAGAACGTAAGCCAGTTTCATCGGTTACTTTTTTTGTCAGTGATCGAATGCATATGACCTGCCTGTGAAAATTGTCATGCATTTTATTTTTTCCAGAAATTTAAATGATTTTTTTGTCAAAACTCGTTGACGTAAATACCTTACAAAGTGTATCAATGTGGCACCTTTCGCATCTAAGCAGTCATTAAAATGATCACAAAATCGCAAAGGGGACAGGAGACCAAGACCCTCCCCATTTCAACATCAATGCCAAATCTGTTCCCCCCCCCCTATGGTAAAATCCTGGCGCTGCTGTGCCAGTGGATATTGTCCGGGTTCCGTCCGCCAATTAAAATTGGCGAACAATAAAGTCTGGCGCGAGCTGAACACAACGACGGATGCCGAACGGTCGTTCTAAATAACATTCAGGCGTGTAAAATTTTTGAATATTTGCCCTTTTTACCCTTCTTGGTTCAACTAGTGACGTCCAAATCCGTTGTTGCTGTATTTATGTATGTATTAGTATGTATGTATGTATTTATGTTGTATGTATGTATGTATGCCGTACTGACTCTGTGTAGCCTGGCTGCTTTGGGAGTGCCTGTACAAACACACTACTACCTTACCTCGACCGAGATGCCCCGCCCCCGACTCCTCCCTCTGTCACACGTGAACATCACCTTCATCATTATTCCTATGTGTAGGTGTGAACTTCTCCCCCTATAAGAACTGGCTGTAGCCAATGAATAGTTTGTATTATTTTTTTGCATATCACGTAAAGACACGAAAAAAATAAAGATGAGAGGAGAAAAACCAACCTATTTTTTATTTTTTGATTTCTCCTAGAAGACCGATGGCAGAGACCAAGAGGACTTCCGCTCCCAACCTGAACCGGCATTTTTTTGGAATTTTCAGATTATTTTCTATAAAATATGTGAAGTAGAAAAGGGGTGACCTCTGGCCCCAGAAGACCATGGTGATGAAGGGTTAACCGATAAAGAGAGAGGCATCGATGGAGAGTAGGCTTCCGCGATCGTTCTCCTAAAAGAGCTGTGCCGCCACGCCCCGCTGCGCACTGGGTTTCCAACCCCTTCGTCCGCGCACGTGCTGCAGGCGCACTAGGGCCGCCGGTTCTTTGGTGATACCCCTTAGCGCTTCGAAACTGCGTATGCCTGTATGTAATGTATGTAATGTATGTAATGTATGTAGATATGTATGTATGTGTTGTATGTATTATGTACTGTCTGTAATGTATTGTATGTTGTATGTATGGTATGCGACGCCTGGTTTTTGAACACAGTAATTCGACCCTAATCTTGATGATGAAAAACTCACACTCGTTATGTGTACATTATTCATGTTGTTTTCCAGTCCGTCAAAGTCACCTTAAGTCACTGAGGGGAAAGATCATACCTTGTGAACACGATAATCCGATGTCTCATTCCTATCAAGAGCCGATTTGGTATGTAGCTTTTCCATATTGATAGTATTGCGTAAAATTGATATTTTGGTATTTTGTGCGTTTGAACACGACAACTTTAACCCACCTGAATGGATCAAGCTCGAACTTGTTACGTTGGTCCCCATGAGTTCATAAACCCGATCGTTCATGGGTCAGGGCAAGTTCATTTGAGGTCAACATAGGTTCAACGTCTGGATAACTTTGTGAACAAGAATAAGTCCGGTAATAAAATTGCTTGGTCCGATCACACTGAAATTTAGTATGCATTTATTTTATTTTTTTTGGGGGGGGGGGTGGGGGTGGGTGGGGATGGTACAACATCCACCTATCGTTTTTCGTGTAGATGGGTTATTGAGAGAGAAAATAGGAAAATTGCAACAAAAAAGTAGAAAATTGTTTCGGGGTACAATCAAAAGTAGTCGAAGGGTAAACAGAAGCGATTTGGTCTGAAAATTCGAAACGATAAGTTTGAAACGCTCGTCGCGGCCACGCGGAAACTTGATAGGCAGTTCCTCACGGGAGTGTACATAATCCCCATTCTATTTTGGTGTAGATTGAAAAATGGGACAATTGAGGAAATTGGATACTTAATTTTAGCTTGTGAACAACGACAACTTTGACCCACCTGAATGGATCTACTCATATTGGTAGTACAATGGACCCGTTTTATGGAACACGTCTAAGCTGACTGGTGTTTTATCAGAGTGTCAAAGTCTGAAAACCTTGTAACTCAGTAAATCCAGAATGCTTGGTCCGATCAACTGAAATTTTCTATTCAGCTTGCTTGTGATGAAGTAACCGAAGACGCCCCATTGGTCCCTTAGTAACTATTCGGGGTCAGTTTCCTGTGAAAAATCAGAAACTGCAAACTGGGCATCGAGGAATCACTAAGCTTCCTGGTTTTCTCGTTCGCTATACGCACCAAGTTTTTTGACGTTCAATACCGTTGACCTGCCATAATATCGTGTTAACAACTTTTGACCTCTCCCGCCGACACCCCCAGCGGACCCCAAGGCAAAGTGTCCCGCACGTCCCAAGAAGTCCAAGTCCGGGGCGGCCACCTATCGGGAATTAAGATAGCAACATGTGGCAATACATATTATATGAGACTGCGCAATGTAGCTGAGGCCGGTGTCTATCATCACCAGGTGACTTTGGGGAATCATTGTCTGGGGCCCTCTAGGGCTTGACAATGTTTACCGGCCAATTCCCCCATACAAAATTTTCCCCTACAACTCTAGGATATCTCCCCCTCTCACATCCGCCCTAGAACACCCTCCTCCCGGCGGTCTCCCACCTGGACATCCACCTCCCAGACGGCCCCGCATTATAATCCCCCAGGGCAATCCCCCCTTGGACATCTCCCACCAGGACAACTCCTGCTGGACATTCTCCAAAGAAGACCCCTCCCCCCCAAAAAAACAAAAAAAAAAAAAAAAAAAACATATCCCTTGGTACATCCCCTATCCGACTTGTCGGTTCCTTTCTCGAAAACCGTCGTGGAAAGGAGTTTGGAGCCTGCGCCTTAGGACCTCAGGTGACGAATCCATTTTGCGAGCGTTGTAAACATGATTATTCCCCCCCCCCCCGCTTCCACCCCACTCCGCATTGATTCAATGAATAATCATCAAAGGTGAAGTTGTGCACGTTTAGACGCCCTGAGGCAGCATATGTTTTTTCGAGATGATAAACGGAGATGGCACAACAAGAGATGGCAAGTACAGTACAGGGTTGTGTACGCTGAGCAGACCAGAAATGTTGCCAACGCGTCTTCACTTTTACAACGGTATACCTGCTATCACATCAAAATAGAATAATCAGAGAGAGAGAAAGGGCTTAGTATGTTTTTGTGTTGTTTTCAGATGATATCCGACGAACAGCAGGCCCGACACACTTCTGTGAATAAATATATAGGCTATAATACACATTGGTAAGATATAATATTCGGTGACATAAACAGTTCCAACATTCCAACCAAACCCGCTGTAAGTTTAATTACTGAAAGCACTGAATGCATCCCATATCCTATTGATGAGCGTCCATGAGAATGCCCAGACTACCATATTGAAAATATAAATCAACAGTATCCGAAAAATATTTTATTATGGCTCTCATCGGCCCCCCAAAAAAGAATTTAAATTAAACGCACCACCTATACCACTTACCCCGTAAGATCCTATTAAACTGTTCCGATATTCATTCTGCGCCAGTCAGGTGCGCACATTTTTACTTTCATAAGCAAATGAGCAGAGAGCAGAGAGAAAAAAAAAGTAACACGTCGGCATTCATATTTTTCTTCAAATGATTCGAAATGGTTGATTCGGATTAGGGTTGGACTCGTACTCTCAGACATAATCCGTGCCGGTAGGAGCTTCGCACCTGTCCCGCCCATTTTAATCGGGGGCCGAAGTCCCCCCCCCCCCCCCCCGCCCGCGGGCTGATCCGAGTCGATCGAGTCCTTTGGTATTGCTGGCACCCAGCTGAATCGAAGGCACCGGGTGGTGTCCGTGGTGGCCTCATATCGCCTACTTTCTATATCTCAATGACGGATTGTATTTCAAAAAATCGATCGCGATCAGCACACCCGAATTAGTCATAGGCTAATGGGCAAAACTTCAAAATAGTGGAATGACAGAGTAATAGTGGTTCCGAACTCATTTATAGATGAGGAGGGGGAATAAGTCTCCCGAATTGCCATCTTGTAGCATAGCAAAGGAAGCCATACCGTGGAAGCCATGGATTCGTCTCGAAGGCACGATAGCTATCGATATTTCTTATAGCATTCTCATTGTCACCTGAGGATGAAGTATATAACACCGATTAGGGCCCTAACTTGTGATGTTTCATGATTGATTACTCAACCGGATTAAGTGCGACGAAAAAACGCTCGTTATGAGATTACCAAATTCCATTGATAGTTACACACATGCCTTACCCAATACGTATCGGGTTCCCGTTGATAATCATCAAGGAAACTTCAAGGAATGGTAGTGTTTTGGATTATAACGTTTGATCGTTGTTACAGGTAGGCCTCGGTGAGTCAGAATAATTAATACCTATACGTAAGTTAAAGATTGCTTGTCCCATTGCCGTTATAGGCTTCCGTACACAATTCTGTTTCCAGTTCGTTGCTACAATTCGCTAGCTTTTGTTCGCAGTTACTGTTCGCCCACAAGCTAACTCCAACCGAGTGTTCGCGGATTATTTTTCGCATTAAACTAGGCCGACGTGTTTTCTAAGAATTTCCTTGAATTCGTTCACATCCGGTCATATTCATAAAGGAAGGTAGGAAACGCATTCTGGATACTTCTCGAAGGAACGATAATCAAGTATGTCCTCTCAAACTATTTTGTCAAAATCGAATAAAATCATCAGTGCTCACGAATTGAATAGTTAATTTGATAATTCCCGATATGATTGGTCGAGACAACGGCCCCACTAGCTAGCGTACTGTGGAAAATAATTTGCCAATTCCCGGACACCAGGAACAATCCCACTGTCAGCACCCGCCCCTGGGAGGCGTACATATCTATGGATGTCGATTTATAACGGGAAACTCTCAAATAACCTGTTTTGTAATCAACACTTTTGCTGTTGCTTCTTTGCTTCTATTGGAATATATGTCTTACCGGGCTTGCTGTTATTAATTATCATTGTGTTAGGTTGCGAGTTGGCTGTTCGGATACAAGCCAGTAATGGGTATTGCGTTATTACGTTATTAGGTTATTTTCCCCAATATGGGGGGGGACGGCATGTCCTTACAAAAGGGGGGCAGTATCTCTTCAATATATTAGTGTCGATCTTCCAATAGATATATATATAGGTGAATGTGCTCTCTGACCTAGGTGACACACGACAAAAATTTACGTTAGCATTACGTTAGGGCATTCATTTAAATTAAAACCAACCTAACCTACACCTCTGGGTGGATTAGCTCATACTTGTTATCTCGGCGGCCAGACTAAATTCAACAAGTGAGACAAACGTTAACATTGATATAACAATAGCAGAACAACACCCAGTTTCCAGATAGAGCGCAAATGCCCTCAGACCGTTATCCTATTCCGGCTGTTGTTTGTTTCGAATGGAAGTACGATTTCTACATTATGCAATAGAAGCTAATAAACTAACAGACCATGTCGCCTTTTCCGAAGGAAAAGGTTTCCCCATTAGTATTTCTCGTCGGAGTTGTAAAATGTGATACAGCCCTCGGAGAGTTGATTGGATGAGGAGTATTGGGAAATCAAGAGAAATTTATTCGAATTGTCCGAGTGCCGTTTCATGCGAAGAATGTAATCATTTTAAGCAAAAGCCGTGCCAACGCTCTTCTCGCGCTCTGAAAACCGTATTCATACCGGGTTTTTTTTTTCTGCAACAGTACCGATAGCTGGTCAGTTTGATATACGTAGCTATTCATAGTAAAATAATGATAATAATAATAATGATAATATAATAATAATAATAATAATAATAATATACTAATATAATAATATTATATATAAATAATAATAATAAGAATATAATATACTAATAATAATATAATAAATGTTAATATGATGTATAATATAACACATATGTATGATTCAGAGTCGATTCATCTGCCCGGCATGGAAACTATAGCTTACTCACGACCGCCAAACAGCCGTACCAAACTCAGGCACTTTTTACCCTGTGCGTTATTTTCTGGTGGGCACATACCAAACACGGCACTGTTTAACACCTGTCCGTTAGTATCGAGTGCCATACTAAACTCAGACTCAGGGCACTGTTTAACCCTTGCGCGTCATGTATCGGTGGCACATTAGTAGTTTCTCGCGGCACAAATTTGCATTCGTGAACGCTGACACCCTATGTCTAATCATGTTTTTTTCTATGTTACAACCCGCTGTGACGAATAGTTACAGCATATTGTTCTCTAAGAAGCTGCTTCGAGACGAATGGTCTGCCTTGGAAGACCGTGGATCGTAACAAATATTACTCTCCCCCTATTTCGAACATTGAATTAACTATTATTGATTCTAGTGAATCGTTTAGAGTGGTTCCTGTAAGTGTTTTGTCTATATACGAGTAATATATGTAGACGGCTACACTGGTAGTTTTTTTTCTTCTTCTCGTCTCTGCTCTGAATTTTCCAAGCACTATTTGGCTTTTTTTTTTTCCGGTTATGTGATTCGAAAGTAATCGCCGAGTAATTTAAAATTGTAGGTTTTCAAAAAATTGTGGGTAGTTGTACTTGTTAGAAAGACCCTTTTGTAAGTGATTTCATGAATAGAAGCGTGGCAAACAGCAGCTATGTATATCGTGGTGTTCTGTGAGTATATTGTAGTTGTATCTTTCCGTCTTTAATCGGCAAGGGGCACGTATTGTTATTTTTCGGAATACGTATGAAAAACAGAACACATTCTTAAATGAAGGTCACTGCTTAATATTAAAACTTTGCTTCTGATATAATGATTTCGGTAAGCACCGTGTTGTAATCAATACCACATAATTATGGTCAAACACATTTCTGGTATTTTACTTTGTACCACCTAATGATAACTTTTTGGGGGGAAAGGGTGTAGCAACCCAAAATGCAAGAATTTCGACGATATTTTCTTGCACTCATACTAGACTAAAGCGAACGGAAAAAGTATGGAATAGGTCGACTCAAAATGGTTTTGTTTTTAGGTTAACGTAACATGGAAACAGTTGACTTCAATTACACATAGCAGCCGTAGCCCTCCTCACCTCGTCATGAGGGAACTATACATGACTCTGACTGCCCAACTTGTCTTCAGAATTTATCCACACTGGTCACGTTCAACAACTTTAAACAGTCAAGATAGCAAATATTTTAATGTCTTATATCACCCCCCGCATGAGTTTCTCAAGTTCTCGGGGATGTTCATTTCTTTCTCAAGTTGTGGTTGTAAGTGATGCTTATGTATTCTTCCCGTGGCCGATGCGGTAGATAAAACTATGTCGAGCTATGTAGGTGGTGAAAACAGTGCACAACTATACGTTATGACGCCGACCGAAAGTGACAATCCTCCTCAATTTGATGCGTGGAAAATATTCAAGAATAAAGTACCTGCGTTATCCCGAATCTGTGATCAAACAATACTGACGTCGAATGGGAAATCCCGATTCGGGAAAGCTATTGTTGGAGTGAACAGAGGCAATAGTTATGGGCGTCTCTACGATGTCTGGTTAGTTTATTCAAATAGGCGCATCATTTACAGTTTTGACAAACGCCGTCCACAGGAACGCTGGACATGTGCAACTAATCGGCACCATGTGCTTTCAAAAAAATATGGTGGAATTGCGTTCCAAATATGGAAGAAATCCGTGGAGCTGGGGAAGTGCGATATTGAACATTCACGGAAGGGGGATTCTAGATTGGTGCCATCTGTTTCAATTATCTGTCAATCTGTCCCCCCCCCACTGCTCCACTGCTCTTGATTGAGGTTCATCCCCTTTTCAGAATAAACATCAGTATTTTTCCTTTCCTGCCTCTAGGATACTTGAGACCATTCATACCTACGTGTCCGTCCCGTGTTATTCGCTTTTCTAACGGAAAAAATACCATTGTCACCATCCGACCGTCTGTGGTCCCTGTTCCGTGTCATTTCCGTGTTATTCCGGAAGAATTGCCTGGAGTGATTTCCACGGACGCAACAATCCCACGATCGCTGCCATGTGTGTAGCGAGTGGCATCTTCAGTCTTTAAGTATCAGGCTTAGGAGCGCCGTTTGTGGTGAACGGATGTAATTGTATTCCCCTGTATAATATGCACAATTCAGGCCGAGTTCGTTTCAATAATACTAATTATAATAATTAATGAAGTATTTAGCGTATCATGTTGCAGTACAATGAGTATCAGCAGTCCCTCATAATAATAATAATACCTAATGATGATATAGCGTGAGTGATGTGAATCTTAGTGATTGTTTCCACATCAAATTAGTCATATATGGATAATATAATAATATGCGTGTGGTATCTAGACTATATTCGTCTCTGTATTTGAATTTTGGCTTGCAGAACATTACTTTGTTCACGGCTCGACCTAAAGTACGATGAAACTGCTCATTGTCGTACGCGTCATCGATGACGTCGTCGTAATTTCCATGCATCCTCGTGATGAGGACATTGACCTGCTGGCTCGAATCCAAAATAGCTGTGAAGAAAATTTTGCAATTTTGTTTTGAGGGAGATGTTGTGTTGGTCATATGTTCCGCACAAAGCTATCGTGCAAAGTACAAAACTAAAACTACGAGCTACTTACAGGGTCACACTATAGGTTCATGTATGATGAGTTTAATAAACGTTGGATGCAGACCAATATTTTTACGACACTGGCGGATAGGGACGACCGTATGGATGGCCCCAGAGTTTAGAGTACATTTTACAATATTCGACATTTCTCTAGTAAAAAAGTTTCCTATATATTGTTCTATTGAAATAAACACTAATATGAAGTCGACCGACATTTCCAGTTATATTCATCCTCAAGCCCGTGACCTTCTCAACTCCCTTACTGGTCCTAATGTCCATTCAACATACTGGTCATTAGCTCACATATCGCATGAATCGGTTGGTAATCCATTCACCCTGCCACCATTATGGGTGGGATTCCGTAGACACGGATGAAAATGAGCGTGACTCGATTAAGTCGATCTATCTCCTGGGACAGGGAAACAAAAAACTAGCGACACATCAAAGGTGAAGACTTTCCACTGTTTTTGCAAAGTATCAAGCATAATGTGGAAAAAGCACTAAGCAGGTAAAATCAATCACCCCGTTTCATGCGGCATTGTCGCTTGGGGTCACTTGTCAAATGGATTCAAGGAAACTTCATCACGATCATTAAACGACGATATACCTGATAGGTGAGGATGCTGGTAATGCTGGTAACAGAAATGGGCTCCATGTCATATACAGTTGAGATTTTTTCCATTAATGCTGCATACCGCAAGTTTCATCTAATGATCCTTGTCTAATATTTTTGTTAAGCAGCCTTCAGTATTTATGTACCATAATGGACAATACTTCTCTATCACTTGTACCAGCAAACATTTGTTACTAATGAACTCCCCTTTGCTTCTCATCATTGAAACACAAGGGGCAGTCATAAGACCGTTAAGTTTTTTCCCCTGTTAGAGTCCCGGTGCGCTATAGCTGAAAAATATACTCTAGCAAGATGCATAGCTATCATAATTCATGTTGCTCTTTCGGCTCTATGAATCCCAATTATCGAGGAAGGTAAAGTTGTTTTTGGTGTAAAGATGTCATGTTCGGAGAAGAAGGAACATAAAATCATATAAAATACTTCTTGGCACTTTTTAGTTCGTGTTAACATGATAACCCTGCCACTCTCCTTAATGGATTAGCTCCGACTTGTTATTTCGGGGATTTTTCGCGTCGTCGGGGGTGCCAATTTTGCCCTCCTAGCTTACATATCCTATTGTATTGATATCATCCAGGTCGGAGGGGTCAAAGTCTTGAAACTTTTTTGACACTTGTTAATTCAAATTATGTATGCCACTGGGCATGGGGGGGGGGGCGTATGAATCCCTCGTTTTTCAGTGCCGAACAGAAGTGATGGGTTGGGCGAAAATACACAAATTGTCGACAAATGGCCATTTTTAGCGGGCGATTACGATTACTTTAACTTACCCTGGATGATGACGCCCATACGTGGGTTGGAGGGTCGCCCATAATGGGTAGATGAATTGCTCAGTTTGTCGTGTCTTTGACTATCTATCTCTTCTAGCCTCCTCTGGCATATCTCAGTCTTTTCGCGATCTTTATCTGAACTCAATTCGATTCCTCGTTCCACGTTGCTATATATCCTTAGTTTTTCTCAGAGAGATCGATGCAGCTATCAACACTGCCTGCCAAACATATTCATCTCCCTGTGTCCATGACGTACGAATGGAAGCATTGAAGTTTTGGTATGCTTCTGTGTGAACCATCCAAACACTTTTTGAGATGACCTCATGGAAAGCTGTTGTAGAATTATGATGCTGGTCATGTAGACGCCTTGAGCTTCTTCACATCTCGGCTAAAATCTCACACATTACCACTATGACCAGACCCGAAATATCAGTGTAAAACGGTGTGGCCTGGCAACCTGAATGTTTTGCTGACTGTTGTTTCAGTTTGCGTATGGGAGACCTGTTCGTTCTTGGACATTATCCACACATTCCCCTTTTCCTATAAGTGTACCAGGGTAGTATGACTTTGGAGCAACCTGAGTAATGTAGGACGTGGGTTTCCTCGACACTAACAATTCAGATACTGAAGTTGTGCAGCTGGCGACCTGGAAAAACGTGTTGACAGACGCCCGTGGTCCCGGCTGTAAGCAGGCCCGTGTGAGACACAGCTCGGGACTTGTAACAGTAGCAATATACAAGGCTTTTGAGGTATAATCGCATACCTTCACTACGCTCACACCTCTTGTAAAGCACCTCAATTATTCTGACTTTACATTTTCTGATTCTGTGACGTCTCCATCTAACGAAGAAGAGACTGAGTCCTGCGTTACCATGTCGCATCTACCATCATGCATAGTGCCCCTTACATTGATCACGTTTTCCGTATCGTCGTGCACAGACAGTGAATTTAGTATACCGTGTCCCTCTCATAATATTGGGAAGGCGCGTTATGATCCAAGAAAGTACCCATATCACCGGAAGCTTGCTATTTTGTGCTTGCCCCATGTTACCGGACAATTGATTTCGATTATGCACCCGGCCCCTCTCTTCAATTGTTCCCACAACTTGTCATGTGTAGTAGCCACAAATTGGCAATGACACAGTCATAGGGTATTCTCTTCTCCTGCTTACATTCCACAAGCCATTTATCCTCACCAATATTCCTAATACGAATGCCCAAAACCATCTTGAAGCCTTCAGACAATCTATTCACCTCACTCACCCTGACATATGCCTGATTCCCTTCCCTGCAGGCCCTGTTTTTTCTGTTTCATATTTCTCTCGAACTGGCGTTAGTACCAATTGTGGAAGCAACCAGTGCTCGGAAGTCTCTTCAAACATGTTTATCATCAGTCGATGCCAGCTGTTATACGTTAGGAGACTTGGTTAATATACACCCAAACATAGGTTCGGGAACTTCAACCGATATACATTCTTCATTCATGTGATGTTCCTACCTAGAAGCGGTTGTCAGATTGGAATATCAGTAAGTTAGTTTTAGTTTAGTTTAGTTTAGTTTAGTTTATTATTTTTAGTTTAGTTTAGTCTAATTAAAAAAGGGCCCGGAGGACAAAATCCTAATGACAGAGACCCGAACGTCAACAACATCCCAAAAGAGAAGAACAACCAGATCTCCAAACTTCGCCCACAATTCTTAAAAATGAATCGAGACTGGTTCGTGAATACATTCACACTCTTGGACAGAACAACTCTTCAGGAAGGCTATTCAGTCCACTCATAATAACTCTCTGGAGAAGAAATATTTCTGAATGTCCAGTCTACAACGTTTACCACGAGGCTTGAGGCAAAATGACCCCGATTGGTGGTAAAAACATTTTGTGAAATCACCTCAAGAATAGTGGAAGGAAAGGCCCTCGGAAACCAATGAACAATTTTAAAAAACCTGAATCAAATCACACCACGAATTCGTCGCATTTCATCGAAGTGGCCGAGACGCCTCTGCGTAAGGTGATCTCTAATCAGTTGCCCTCCCTGAACGTTTTCAATATACCTGCCTGTCTTTTCGAGCAAATAAATGGATCCATAACTTAGAACGGAATACTTCAGGTAAGGTCCTACCAACTGCTTGAACAGCCTGACACTATATTGTATAATATTCTCTATATTGAATAATGTATGGATGAAATGCAGCTACACAGGACCAAATCGATAGTTCAATAGTTGCTATTGAATTTGGCAATTAGGCAACTAAGATTTCGTCACCAGCAGCGGGAAAACATATGATCGTTTTAGTTCGGTCCACCCAGCTATGAGAAGATCAAGAGGAAGGTCGTTGTATTTGTCCATATCCGGACTGCTATTACTGAATATGCACTCAAGAAAACTGAGTTGATAGATGTCAGTTGGTTCTTAATAGCTGAGGGCTGAGTCCTAGTTGTTATCCCATCAAAACTCACCTCTTCTAGCGGAGGGGATTTGCTGGCTAAATTTCTTCTCGCTCTCCCAGCAAAATTTTAGATACTCCATAAATTAGGTAACTCCATATTTTAATTCTTGTCCATTAGATCCTACTTGACTATTTTAGGAATTTTTTTTTCATAATAACGAGTTTCGTGTTTTGTTTGTAAGAGCATCGCAATTGGAACACATTTCTGACCTGTGTTGCGTACAAAAAAAACCGGTACGCTGCCGACTTGTTTCTACGTTTCCGGAGAGCTAAATAACTTGTTTTATATTATTTCCAGAAGTGGATAGCTTTACAACTTTCAAGAGCGTGTATGTGGTGGTTATATATATTGAATAAATACACTATTGTGCAGTTTTCTTCAACAGATGAATAGCCATGATGAATTTCGAGGATATCTAGAAATCGTAACTGAATAAATAACACAAAATAGGTATGTTAATAGGAACTACAGAGGCCACGGCTAAACACTGCGAAGAACTTATTAACCACCTCTTCTATCTACGTCGTGGGGCGGAAGAATAGTTACGCGGGTATCATTGTCGCTTTTACATGCAACAGGTCCAGGTTCGATTTCCAGCCGACAAGCACCAGGCGTTTTTCCGAAGTGGCCTGTACTTGCCGTTCGCACTGGCGTGTTCTTTCCCCTGGTCTTTTAGGTTCCTGGTCCGCTGTTGGGCAGTGGGGTTGGTAATTTCGGGGGGTTGTGTTTCGGTGCCTTGCAATCGGTTCCCCTCGTCGGTCGGCTGTGAGCAATCCGCGTCGAACATCTTCCGCTCCTCCAGGTTTCTGATGAAAGTGGACAGGTCCTGGAGTTCCACTATCGTCCGTCGGATGGGGACGTAAAATTGCGGTCCCGGGAGCATGGGATTGGTGTCAATAATCCTGCCTCGATATTATCACCAGGCACTAGTCGAGAAGAGAAGGCGAGTTGTCGCCGCTGCTCATCCCCCGACAAAATTCGGTAGGTTTCCTCGATGAGTCAAAATTGGCTTCCTGAACACGTCGCATTCAAACACCAAATCAAATCAAAAGTCTAAAAATGATGTTTTCTATTCATTACAAGAGCGTGAGTAACTTTACCCTATAAACTGTTCACCCCTCTCCTCAAATATGAGTACAATCTCTCCCCGTAGCTGTCTTTCATGGATTCGCAGTGGGTCTTCCCAGTCATCAGTCCACATCGCAGCAATGTATCGATAACTAAATCGTATATCGGGCGATCGGGTGACTCCTGGGGAAATGCTCATTGCTTTTACATACGAATAGAAATTATTTAAGGTTATCTGACGCAAACGGGAAGCTGATAGACCCACTCAAACCCGGATGACGAAAAACATAGTTTGATGCAGATTAGATTTCCTGAGTATGATTTGGGGACTAGTTTCCGGGCGTCAAATATGCAGATCTGAGATAAACCTCAATAAATTAGCATATAAAGTCAAAGTTGTCGGTGCTCGAGGATAGAGGCAAAAAATTAGGGCCCAATAGACATGAATTGAGTATCACGTAAGATACCATATGCCGCCGGGACGACTAAGCCTCTGCACTTGTGAATCAGTGGATAACTCATGAACGCGAACGTTACTGTGTACAATTAACGATAACCCAGAGCGATTTAGGAAAACTGGCGTTTAGATTACTCGTTTTACGTCAGTCCGATCTAATGATACTGCTTGTGAGACAGATCGGCAACCCCCCCCCCCCCCACCCAAAAGAAAGGAAAGTTACTAAAAAGACACTAATGGCTGACATAAAAAATATAATATAAAGAGGCGACACTTCAGTTGTTGATAAACATTGTAAAACACTGTGAAGCGACACCATTTCTCAACTTTTGGAGATGACAAGCGAACCGGACCGAACCAATTAACAAACCGTCGGAAGTGTGTTGAGCAAACAACCTCACATTGAATTGAAATCACGCTGTTAAATTATTACAAGACTTTATCGGCCATTAAAGCCAAATCGGATAATTTTATGGGGAATAGACTGCGATTGTACTTTTGTGGGACGTTTACTTCAGTCGCGCCCACACGGCTCAGCCGACCGCGTGGGGCCGCATTGCTCTCACAGGATCACCTAAGCCTGTGGGCGGTCGAGCGTTGACGTCCCTGCTTCGGGGAAGCCAGCAGCCTTGCTAAAATACTCCTCATGGTAGTCAAATACATGAATACATCGATGGCTAAGGTACCAGCAAAGTACTTGTTTTCGCTAAGGGGAACGAGCCCCGAGCCGCCTGCGGCGCTCCTGAAGCACGGGCGCTGAACAGTGGATATTGTCCGGGAGTCACGATCCATCAATTGAAATTGGCGAACAATAAAGTATGAGGGAAGCGAAGCAACGAAGGTGCTTATACGGGCGTTCTAAAAATAAAACATAGAGGGCTGTAAAGTCGAATGATTGCCCCTTTCAACCCTTCTGGTTCAACTAGTGACGTTCCAATCCGTTGTGTATGTTGTATGTCTGTTGTAGGTAGGTATTTAATTATGTATGGATGTATGTATGTATGTATGTATGTAGTAATGTATGGATGTATGTATGTATGTATGTTGTATGCACGCATGGATTTTCAGCACAGTAAATCGACCCCACCTTGATGGATGAAACTCACACTCGGTATGTGAATTCCAATAAGAGTACATGATTCATGTGTTTCCGGGTCAGGTAGGAGGTCATATGAGGTCAATAGGTCTAAAGGATGAACACCTTGGGAACACGATAAGCGATAAAGCGAATTTGGTATGCAGCTTTTCCATTGAAGTACGAAATCCTCTTTGTTCGTAATGAGGATGGAGGTCAACGTTTGAGTGAAAAATTATGAAATTGTAAAATCTGGCTTGTGAACACGAAAACGTCAACGACCTTGGATGGATCCAGCCTCGTACTTGTTATGTGGGTCCGCATGAGTTCATAAACCGATATTCTGGTCAGGCAAATTCATTTGAAGATATAGATCAATGTCTGGAGAACATGGTGAACAAGATAAGTTACAGTATAAAATGCTTGGTCCGTTCACACTGAATGTAGTATGCATTTCGTTGTAAATCGGGGTTATTCTGAGAAATGAATTGGATTTGTGAAATCAAGGGTGAAGTTGGACATTTAGACCCCTGGGGAAACAGATGTTTCGAGATTGCTAACGGAGAGGCTCACAAAGAGGGCAAGTACAGTACAGGTTGGATACGACTGAGTAGACTGTAAGCTGCAACGAGTCTTCACTTTAACGCATACCAAGCTATTACATAAAAATGGAATAAGTGAGAAGAGAGCAGAAATGGATTAGTAATGTTGTTTTTATTCAGATGATATCCAGAACCCCCCCCCCCCTCCAACAGACCAGTGATTAATGAATTTTTAACACGAAAACTATTTTTTGCCGTTTTTTGCAGATGTTATTTAGCAAATATTGCAGCAGCTTGTGTCAAGGGGCCACTAAAATTTACTCCGGACTTGCCAATAGGGAAGGGGGGGGCATTTATGAAGGCTCACTTCCCTTGGGTTAGCAATTTAACCCCCCCCCCCCCCCCTCCAACATTACCCAAGTGACCAATGAATTTTTTTTAACAACACAACAACGAAAACTGTATTTTTTTTGCAGTTTTGCAGCCTGTTATTTAGCAATATTGGCAGCAGCATGTGTCTAGGGGCCCCATAAATTGTTAACTTACTCCTTGCCACTTAGGTAATGGGGGGGCATTTAAATGAAGGCTCTTCCCCTTGGGTTCCGACTTTAACAACAAAAAACCCCCCCCCCTCCCCAGACAGATCTCTCAGTACGCGTACGGCGCCTGAAATAAATATTAATTATATACCAATTGATATATTAATTATTTGGTGAAACAGAAAACAGTTTTTCCAACATTCCCACCAAACGAGCTGTAAGTTTTTTAGTTTACTTGAGCACGAACGCAATAACCATAGTCCTTATTGATGAACCTGTCATGAGATGCCCGCAGCTAGCCATATTGGAAATATGAATAAACACAGTATTCCCGAACAATATTTTATAATAATTAAAGGCTTCATGGGCCCCCCCCCCCCCCCGAAAAAATTGCGCACATTCCGACTGTCATTAAAGCAAATAAGCAGTATTTGAAAGAAATATTAAACGTCCGGGCCTTTTTTTTTTTCTTCAAATTATTCGAAATAGTTTTACCCTTCTGATTCATTCGCATACCCGGATGCCTGGTAAGTCCCTCGGTTCGACGGCCAGCAGGGCGATTTTTAACCGCCCGACGGAATTGGGTTGGACTCCTCGCCAGAATCCTGCCGGTAGATCTCGGCACCTGTCCGCCCATTTAGGCGGGGCCGAAGGTCACCCCCCCCCCCCCCATATTACAGAGGGCCGAGCTCCGAGCTCGGGATATCCGAGTCAATCGATGCCAAGATTTGCAGCCCGTTTTCCCGGTAGTCTCGGCTAAGCACCGGTCCATCACACCGGAAACTTGATATGTATTGGAAACCGGATGGGTCATAAGTTGGGGAACTTATATTTTTAATCGGAGCAACTCAAAATGAATCGGCCGAGACCCGAGCGAGCTGATCCAAGTCGATCGAGTTGTTGGTATGCAAAGACCCGCCTGACCGAAGCACCCGGGTGGGGATTCATAACGCACTAATTTCTATATTCAAGAACGGGCAGGTTTATTTCAAAAATTCGATCGCGATCAACACACCCGAATTAGTCATAGGCTATGGGGCAAACTCAAAATAATGGAAAGACAGAGTAGCAATGTTCCGAACTCATTTATAGAAGAGGAGAGAGGGGGTATAAGTCTTTCAAAATTGTCACCTTGTTAGCCCAGGAAGCCATACGTGGTAGCATGGGTTCGTCTCGAAGGCACAGATAGCTTACCGATTGTGTTTACATTTTCATTGTTCACCGAGGATGCGTAAATACCACCGATTAAGGAACCTACATGTGAGGTTTCATCAATGATTACTCCCGGTATGTGCACGAAAAAACGCGTGTATGAGATTACTAAATTTCATATAGTAACACCCTTGCCTTACCCAATACGCATACGCTCAGGGGGTCCACGGTGATTTTTCAATTGAACTGCAGGAATTGTAGTGTTTGGGATTATAACGTTGATCGTTATTAACAGGTAGCCACGGTGAGTCGAATAATAATACCTAGTAAGGAAAGATGATTGTCCCATTGGCCGTATGGCGTTCCGTGCACAAGTTGTTTGCAGTCGCTGCTTACAATTCGTTAGATTTTGTGCGCATTTACTGTGTCGCCAATAAAATAAGAACCGACGCATTACGATAGGCCAAACCGTTTTCTTTTCTAAGAATTGCCTTTAAATCGTTCAAATCCGGGTCAGAATTCAGGAAGGAAGGTAGGAAACGCATTCTGAAAGTAATTAAGCTGTTCTTTCCCCCTTCAAACTATGTGGTCAAAATGGATGAAAAGCAATTAGAACATCTGCTCCGAATTGAATAGGTAATTGGGAGGAATTCACGATATTGATTTGGGAGAGACAACGACCCTTACTAGCGGCGTTACGGTGGAAAAAAGTTGCCGATCCCGACAACGGGACAATATCCCACTGCACAGGTCGCCCGCCGGGGTTGCAACCAGTGGCAGAGGAAGCGTGGCGGCACAGCTCTTTATGAGAGGGGGACGTTCGTGGAGGCCTAATGCTAAGTTCCGGATGTTCGCGTGCGACCGACAGAGGTCGGTGCAGGCATCTTACGTTACGCGCTAAGGTATCGTCGTGCTGTCCGGCATACATACATACATACATCACAGCGTTCCATCGTGTAGCTAGGTAGAGCAATGCAAAAAGTTTTGTTTTCCCACACTAAAGCCGGACCACCACACTTGTTAAGGGCTGCGTCCCCTTCATTGTTAAGGGGTCAAAGCGTCCCACGCGTAATGTTCTGTAAGTCCCTTCAACTTAGATGATTCTTAAGATTATGCCTGATGCCAGGTTGTGTAAGTGCCTCATGGTTCAGACCTTGAGCTTGTATCCGCATTTGATATGATTCGGGAGGATATGAATACACTCCAATGCTTAGTTGTGATACAAAATATCTCCTCGAAAATAATTTTTCGCTGTGAGAATCTTTATTCTCTGGTATTGTCTCAACGTGCTCTTCGGAGATTAGTGAATTGCTATGGGGAAGAAGGCGTTCGTAGTTTCATGCAGCCAGCTTCATTAAAATAAGACCGTAAATTTATCAAGTTGAGCATCACCAGAGTGACGTACATTGAACTGGTGACAGTTGATGTCGCTTCAAAACACAAAAATAAAGTCTGCCTCAACCGATTTGTGTGATACAGACGTAATGTTATGTAAACTCAATCACTGGATAAGCGCCGAATGCAACCTGGCGGAGCGTTCTGTGTACACAAATAACTAGAATACAGTATTTTGTGTGTGTTTTGGTCTGGTGACAATATGGACGTCACGCGAATAATCTCAAAACAATGTCTCCATTTTCGTCACTTATGCAATGGTGGAGCAATGCTAGAACATTTCCTAAATGTTAGCCCGCATGAGAGATGGGGTAACCTTTGGTGTCTTTGCGGCAGTCACGGTGAAACTCATTATTATTTTTTTTTTATTCCCTTGCAGATATTCCTGTGGTCTCATCACTAAACGTAATCTCAAGGGATGGAAATTCCATATCAGTATAGTTTTCTCTCATTTACCTCTTTGATCTGCCCTCGTTCACTAATGGAATCAATCAGTCGAAATAATCACTGTCCTCAATGATACAATTTGAAGCCAAGAATGTGTGAACATTCTGCAATAATACGAGAAAAAAACATCCGGAGAATTGGGGACCTCGTGCAGGACGAGGGAAAGTGTCCGCCGTCTGATTTTCACTGATGAATTTCCGAAAGTACGAAATTTAATCTAGCCTCCACAGATGTGATTGGCCACACCGTCAACTGGGAAATCATTTGAACTGAAACAATTGTATCAGACTTCCACGAGAGAGGGGCCCCCAAGAGTAATCCCCATGCCTATCTGATATTGGTTACATCGCGGCTGTGAGAATATGAATTATTGGGGCGTGGTTGAAAAAAAAAAAAAACTGTTTTTTACTACATGAATGAATTTTTATAAGATATTCACAGGTGGGGTTTTTATTTAAGTTGAGAGCATTCTTCTAGAAACCAATTAATTGATCACTAGTATATAGTTACACGATCTGCAAATTCATTCACAGTGGTTTGGAAAAGTTCTACATTGATGAAGGCACTGACGGAGGCATTGTAGACGTACATAGGGCCGTTGCTTGACGGTCGAATTTTATAGGTCATGAAACGCAAGTGGATTGATTCAGGTACACGGGAACACATGGGCACACAAAAACATACAACATAGCGTACTAAACGAAGATTGGTATGGTTTGTGGAACATACCTGAAGGACGCCTTCAAGTATTGATCATCTTCAATCATTAACGGCGGTCTCGGAAATACCCGCACAAAATATGACTACTCCCTAAAGTATTCGGAAAGCCGCAGTTACTTGTGCACAAAGGTAGAACAAATGGAATATCCTGTTAATGGAGATTCCGGGAAAAAACTGGGCTCAGTATAGTACAGACTAGGTTACTGGACCGAAATCAAACATTTCTGAAATACCTACCATGGTATTTCATATTCGAATCACGCGACAATTGTGCTTGATTGTATGAAAATACTACACTCGACTGGTCTATCTTTCAACAAAACCTACTCATTTTGAGTAACTTCACGTTTTTTTGTGTTTTTTGTTTCTGTTTTTGCAGTGCACTGCTGGTATCACCAAAAAATTACGGCGTAGTAATTTTAAGGTGTTCAGATGTCAGTGCAAAGAAAGGGTTCAAACATTCCATTTGGAAAACTATTTGACTAAAGTGCCTCGATGGAATGGAACCAGGAACACTACTGAATCGAGCGAGTCCTATCTGTCCATTGCGCCATCACCAGTACGTTTTGCGCTGAAGCTGAGTGTTTTTTTTTTTTTTTTGTTACCTGCTATGGTGTATAAGGAACATATGGAGTATTTAGCGGGAAAATTAAATACGAATATGGAAACACTAACTTGCGTGATAATTGGTGATGAAAAATACGTTATTGCAGAGAAGAGGCGTCTTTCGAATCTGTTTACAGTGAGGCGCAAGCAATCACAGTTTAACACAGTAAACAACGGGTTTCACTCGATGTGGAAAGATGGTGCGTTCGTTGAATCAGGTATCGGACCAACTATCTGGACTTCTGGCACAGAAAAAAACACTCCCAACTATCTATATCCGTCGTTCATCTGAAGCTGTAGAAAAAGAAGTGGAGAGAGAACATTATATCACTCTATAATCTTTCAACCATTCCCGAGTAAATCTCGGTACCCACTTTCAAATTTAGGACAAAGTTCATCGATACTGCAATCCTCGGTGAACGGTCTTACAAGGTATAGGAGTGAAATGGGTGATTTGTTCCACGTAACCATACCAGTGGGTGACATCTGTACAGTCCCACAGACCGGATGCTTCCTTGAAATGTAAGCCATAGCATCGTGACTTAAAACATCTCTGTATATCACATAATATACCATTCCTAAAAAAATAATCTCCGATTACAGCACAAGTTATTCTATTTCCTATTTCGTTAGCTTAAGAGCGGGAATACGATTCTAAATTCCGCAATAAAAGACAATAAACGCAGAGACCATGGACATCCCTTCATGACAAAAAGCACTATTTCCAATTCTAAATGTTCGTCATCATCATTTCTCACTGGACATGTAAAATTCGATCTAGCCCACAGAGAGTTTGTTGAATGAAGTCGACTGGGAAATCATGAGAAATTGATTCGATTTATAAGAGGCCCCGGAGGTACCTTCCCAAAAATATAGACTTGGATATAGAGGAGAGGACGAATTATCCACAAATCAAAAGATAAACTCCGTCATTAAAGTCACGTGAACTGACTATCCATTAGCCAACACAGTAATAAGAATAGAGCATAGCATGAAATCGTAAGGAAATGGTTAAGGTATTGCAAAAAAAAAAAAAAACTATTCCTTGCCATTCATTTGGGTAATATCCAACTTCTGTAACAAAAGAGACTTTCAATATCACCTAAAGTCCCGAATATTTATTTAAGGCAGGCAAGTAGCAAAATAATGTTAGCACACACCAGCACGTCCTGATTGTGCTGTTAAGTGAGTTTCAAGTAACGCATCCCTTCCTTTGGTCATTGACTACGTGCAAATAATACTGTTGGGCCTCAATACTACTTCCCGAAATGGTAGGGGTTTGATTTGCATATGATGGTGATGATGAAACATCATAATACAGTTGGATATCAATGTATCATTCAAAAGCTTGGTTCACTCCTGTTACAAAGTTTGCTCCAGTGGTAGCCAAGCTGACTAGCAGAAATTCCCCTTTACGCTATGTGTGTTACACACGACGAGTATGGTCGTTACAAAGAACTGACCAAAACGTCACAAGTCTTAAGGTCAAAAAATGAGGTCAAAAGGTCAAAGGAAGTATATTCGGTCACTAGATATAATTTGCAAAAACAGACGAGCAAAATTCTCTATTAGGCCAACTTCCTAAAATGTTTCGTTGCGCAGATATATAAAGATTTTATATTTATCAGTGATTTAAAGGCTATTTTACCCTTCTACAGGAAACATAGCTGGATATAAGCGTGTGATAGCAAATTTCAATAAGTCAGTGCAATTGACTATTTGGTTTGTTGCAACGAGTCGGTCGTCACAAGACATTGAACGCAAAGGTCACATGTCAATAGGTAGGATGAGGTCAAAGGGTCAAATGAGGTCAAAGTAGGTCAACAGATGGGTGACTAGACAAACGAAATTTCATATAATATATATATATGAACTTAATAAATATCGTGCTGACAAGGTTTTGAACTTGGTCCTTCGTTGACCTTCAATGACCTCGAACTGGCAGTAAAAACAATAGGGTCCAACCATATGACTTGACTCCGAAACAATATGATTCATGTATATAGTTATCATGGGAATGCCGAGTTTGACCTCGATCCATCCAGGTGGTGTCGAGTTGTCACGTTCACAAGGCCGGAATTGGCGGGGAGGAGGGGAAATTACTATTTCACTAGAAATGACCCCAATATACGCCATAAACAAACGCTTCATTGTATATCCCATGAGGAATGTGCATACCGAGTTCAAGCTTGATCCGACCAAATATTTTGAAAGTTTGTCATACTTTGACCGCTCTTGACTCTGGATGACTTTTGACCTAACCAAAACAGTAGGGATAATAAACCTCATCATGGGGAAGCCACCAGTAAAGTAGCGGCTTCATCCTACGGGTCGGTAGGGATAGGACATGCCGGCCCCTGCGAAGGGGGGGGGGGGGGCGGGTGCTGTGGGTGCTGCAGCACCCCAAAATTTTTCTGACGGGGTGCGGAGCACCCCTACCGATTTCAGGTGTCCAGCACCCCTGTCGATTTTGAGACTAAAGGCTGTCATGGATCAATATTTGCACGAAATGTGGTATCCCGGTTTTGATCAGCTGGCATGCGTAAGTTGTTGTATTCAGTGTCTTGCGCAACTTGAAGGGAAGAATCCTAATATGACCCCAAAAATCTCACTTGGTATTTTGAATGATTGATCTGATAGGATTGCGAAAAGATCTATTGAGTTTTCTTATAATTGTTTTACAAAATACTCTAGGACCTAAAACTTGATTAAATACCGGAAAGTTGAATTTTCCAAGAACGCTAAACTGTATATAAAAATGTACGTATTTGTATTCTAGCTCGCAGGCACCCTAGCGTCAACATTCAACATTGGGGAGGGGTTTTCAATTGGTCCAGGCTTCCCCGACGGTAGTGAAGGTTACACAGTGTTAAAGTTTCCTTGACGAATCTCAGCAATTTGTTTATATCGCCGTCGTAGTTGTGCTTTGTTAATCTTGTGTGATGGACTTGAACATGGTTAATTCAGTAGCAACTGGCCTTTTCCGGTGGTCTGTGAGGCCTGAATTGTTTTAAATTCCTTTGCCTCGCTTCGAGCCAACTTATGAATTCTGCTTTGAGGGGCACATCACCATAAACCGCATACCTACCCCGAAATAGGACTACTACGTCACAGCGCGTCTTACGGCTGTAGGCACACACTGATCTAGCATAGGACTACCGCAGTGCATAGGGCCTAACACACTGACGATTTTCAATCATATGTTGATCCCTAAAAAATGAATCAGTACCGGTTAACCATGGGCGGGGGACGGGGGGGGGACAGGGGACGGGGTGGGGGTCATGTCCCCCAATATTTGTGGTGGGGGGTAAATAATATCGAATATCCCCCCCCCCCAATCTTGTGGACTGGCGAAAAAAATCCTATAATCATATGTACAGTACGGGCCAAAACAAAATGGTCTAACTTCTATTTTTCTTATTAAGATTGTTAAAAAATTTTGTTTGAGAAGCCGAAATGCAAAAAAAAAAAATCGCGCTGCGCGAGCGCTGTATCCTATCTTTTTCCGTTACATGTAAATACAGTGGGCCCACGTTTGTACATAACTTTGTCAGATTCTGGCAAATATGATTTTGTCCATACGATGTCATATTCAGTGTGGTGAACATAAGGTCTGCCAACGAGGAGAATTGGGTTTGGGAATGATTTCATGTTTGAACCCCACCCCCCCTCCCCACTACAACAATGCCGGAATCCAGCTGCCATTTTCTTAACACTGCACACGTTTAGTCTACTTCCTAACCCCTATTGTTCACATTGGCGTGCCAGCCTGACGTGCTGTTTTTTAGTAATAGAAGATAAAGATAAAAGCTATAGGCAACGAAAAACAACAGGGCAGGGGATCGTGCCACAAGTATGGAGTTTTACGATTGACCTATGGCAATATACAGGCGCGGAGCGAGGCCGAAACAATTCTGAGACATGAGAAAATTTGGACGAAAAATTTTGAGCGAAACTTATCTGAAAAATGACCAAATTGTCTGCTGATGGCTCACTTCCTTTCCCTCAAATGCCCGAAACAAATGTCCACACATTTTCCATGACAGTGATTGTTCGCGCAAACTTTCAATCTGCGGCAGCCTCCACCATTGGAAGGGTCCTCGATGAATATCTCTAAGACATGACTATGGTAGGCAATGGAGACCACGATACGAGAAAGGTTCCGGGAAAGTTACTGTCAATTTCAGTGATTCTACTGCCATAGTTCGCGGGAAGTGCCGCTCCCCTGCCAATCTTCGAGGGGGGGGGTGGTCTGTAAGACTATTATTCTTGTACGGTTACGGCGTCAACTGATGGTGGCGCGAATTCTATATGAATGAACGTAGATCAGTTCTTCCAGAGTGTTTTCTTGCCTATACATTTTCAAATTTATTGTCAATTTTGGGGATGTTGCTTACTGCCCTAAACATGGAAAGTACCGTTTCCAGCATCTGGGGGATTCGTAAGGCACAAGAAAAACATCATTAGTTCCTTCAAGACGTTTCTTGAATAAAATTTCTGAGAATTATTGCCAATTTAGAACGTTATTCACTGCCATACAGCGCGGGAATTGCCGTTTCCTGCACTCTGAGGGGTCTGTTAAACGAAAATTTCCCGTGTACCCTAACGCGTCCACTGATGGTGACCGCTGGCCCGAATTGTAAGGAATACACACCGATCAGTTCCTTCGAAGAAGCGTTTCTGAAGTTTCTTGCCAATTTTGGGACGTTGCTTACTGCCATACGGTCCGGGAAATGCCGTTTCCGTCATCTGAGGGGGGGGGGGTCTGTAACACAGACAAAAACAAAATTCTTTGTAACCCCACGCTTCCCAACCGACGGTGGCCCGAATTGTACCGAATAAACATTGGTCAGGTTCCTTGAGAATGGTCTTGAAATAAAAAAATCGGGAATTTATTGACGCTTCAGGGATGTTGCTTACTGCCATATGAACCCAGAAGCGCCGTTTCCTGCAAACAGGGGGGTCTGTAAAACTAAAATTCTCGTGTACGCTACGGGTAACAACCGGGACGGTTGGCTGGCCCGAATGTACGGAATAAACTTGGATCAGTTCCTTTCAAGAGGCAGTTCTTGAAATAAAACAAATCGGGAATTTTATGCGATTTTAGGGATGTTTGGGGCTTACAGCCATATGACCACCAAGAAGTGTCGCACCCTGCAATCTGGGGGGGGGGGGGGAGTCTACAAGACTATTTTCTTGTACGGTACGCGTAAACTGAGTGACGCGAATTTGTAATGAATTAACATAGAGCGGTTCCTTCAAGAGTACTTCTTGAGATATACATTCAGAAATTTATTGTCAATTTGGAATGTTGCTTACTGCCATAAGACATGAAGTACCGTTCCGGCAATCTGGGGGATTCGTAAGGCCAATTGGGGGGTCTGTAAAACTAAAAAATCCCTGTTACGCTACGCGCCAACCATGGTGGCGCGCCGATTGGACGTGCTACCCTCATAGTCCCCCCCCCACCAATATTAACGCAGATCGCCGCCCCTGATCATTTCCAACTGAAAGACAGGTGAAGTAATTTATTATAAGTGATAATATGAAAAGCAGGAAATTTTCACTCATTGATCCAGAATATAAAACAATTTGCACTTCGAAAACAGCCAGAATTCCAGAAAAGAAAAGGGAAGGACGATGGACATTTCCCTCATACCCTCACTGGACGGTGGCCATAATGGGGACCCTGAGTTAACGTTTTCCCTTACACCAGAAACATGGCTACTACGCCCGCTGTTCACTGTTATTTGGCTTTGCTTATTGGTCGCCCTTGCCTCGTGCTGCTAATTACCTGATTAGGGTACCGTACCGCGGGTCCATCAGGGTGTACTGTACTAATCTTAATCAGCGATTCGCTCAGAAATAACTAAAAAAGTATTCAAAAATTGCAGAAAAAAATCTGAAAAAGTGAAAAATGACGAAAATGTAGTTTTTTTGTTGGGGGGTAGGTTGAGGTGTCTTTTTGTTCAGGAGAGCTCAGCACCCCCCGTAAAATTGGTGGGGCATGGGCCTGGGTGAATGTGTTAACAAGACAAACGCCTGTAAAAATACCTCTGATTTCGTCAAGAAAGAACAAGAACCCAATGCTCAATGATTCCTTGCTGCGCCACTGAACGACTGTAGGGATGCTTTTTGTTCATGGCCTCACTAATGGGACTGTAAATTTGCAGATGGACTCTAGGTGATCCTCCGACCTGCTGCCAAAACAACAAGGGATCCCGGAAACTCTACCCCGAGCTAGCTATATGGACCATCTACTCTAACAACCCCACGGGTCAAGAATGAACACTCTACATATTTTGCTGTACATCCATTGTGCTCACAAGCTTTTTAACGCTGGACCTATGTTTGAACTTTGATGAACCTTAGACCAGACTCCAACAACACTGGTCATCTACCCTCATGGCAACCCTCCATGCGGATTTAACTCTTACTTCATTTCGTTGCATATTTATTGTAATAAACAACAGAGATCACCTAAACCACTTGACATCGCTTCGTGCGCAGAATGAGTTCTCTACATCATTGTTTGCACGGTTTTCATGTTCACATTGTTTTTAAATGTCCAACTCTACTGACTTTAAACGACTTTGGACTTAACCAAAAACCAGTAGGGATCCACTACTCAAAATGGCAACCCCAACCCCTAGAGCCAAGTATGAAGCTTTCTACATATTTTCGTTCAACTGTAACTGTGCTCAGCAGCACTGATCATCTACCCTTATAGCAACCCTTCATGCTAAGTATCACCTCCCCTCTCTATTTCATTTCGTTGCACAAGCTTTTCAGAGTATGCCCTTGTTGACCTTCGGTTACCTTGGACCTCACCCATAAATAACAGAGATCACCTAAACCACATGTCATATCTTCGCACGAAGAATGAGGTCTCTACATCATTGTTTGCACGATTTTTTATGTTCATAGCAAATCATCCTGCGGCATTTTCGCTACCATTGCTTCTACATCTATCACTTACTATTTTAGACGTTCGTGAATTGATGACGGGAAACTTTTTATACTTATTAAATCAGCGAGTCCCATGAGGCGTGCCAGACCGGCCTATGTTCATTTTACTATACACGACCCGAATACATGGTTACGGTTTTCCTGGATGGTTTTGCCAGAGTGTAGTGAAATCTTCCTGGTGTGGCGATAAAACCTCGGCCACGAATCAGTGTGGATATAATGTACACGACCGCCGGTTCGAGTCCCGTCCGTGTCCAGTTTCCCTCACGTTCTCTCCCTTGTTCAAAATGCTTACTTGGAATGCCCAACCTCTACTGACATGCTAAATCTTTGCATATGGAGCTGGGTGTTTGGGCGCCCCGAGCCCCCACCCCCCTTCGAGAGGAACTGAAAAAGTACCATACCATGACATATTGACAGAATGAGGGCCTATTGTCGACCACCACAAATATGAAAAACATACATAACGACGTTTCGAGCAGACCTGCTGTCCTTGTTCAATAGCGTATTAATACTATTGAAACTGCTATAACTACTATAGAAAAGGCAGTCGAGACCGAGAATCGATTATGGTATTATTATATTCGAGTATTCATTCTATGAATCTACTTTTATTTCCCATCTCCTCTCCACTGTGCTAAGTGCTGCTCGTGAGTGTCTGTATGCCGATCATTTCGAAGCGTTGGTATGTTCGAAAGCGCGAACCTGGTGAGTGTGACCCTCACAGGATGCTTGCCGCTGGTCTCTGTGGCGCACTGCAGTTCTGCCCCGGTCTCCCCTAAACATTGCTTGCACAATTGAGACGATTATTAATATAACTTTACTTCGGTCCGTACACGTGATCGAGGTATATACAAGGAAACGTATCCATGTCAGGTTCAGGATCACGGGAAACTACTCACGTGATATGGAGAGCGACTTTTCTTTTGGGGGGTGGGGGGAGGCAACATGAATATCCCCACTTTGACAATGGTCGGCGACGACAGTTATAAGGGATTTATATATCAAAAGCACGACATCCATGACAATTGGGGCAGGTTCATTCCCGAAGAACTGCACAAATATATGCACACAATGCGAAACGTTTTTAAAATCGCAAAAATTGCAAACTTGACCTCTGGTGACCTTGAAAATCACTTCGTCCATTTTGGCGTGAAACCTACAAAATAGAGGGCGGCTGTCAAGACACCAGGACCAACTTTCGAACACATCCGAGATTCACCGAGGGCGAACATGTGTGCCAAGTTTGAACTCAGTTGATGACGCGAAAGCGAAAACCTTCCAGCGGCGTACGCGGCAGACGCAGCAGTTACATACCATAGCCAAACGCTGGACAAGATTGAGTTGTGCGCCTTCGTGATCATCTTGTCGACTATAAGACAATATGCACCAGCGATTCAAACAAAGAGAGGGGGCTATGTTCCTCTTTTTCGTATAGACCTAAGTTGTCTGATACTCAACATCTCGTCTGCAGGGTTCGTTTGACAAATCCCCCAAAATGTAGGCGTCTCCTCAGATTAATGTGACGTTTCTGTCTATCACAACAGTGCATGGGTATTGAACACTTGACTGCCCAGTTTCGAGTGTGGTGCAAATATTTCTTCAGGATCTGAACGAGAACGGCATGCCCATAGTGTGTTAGTATGCAGATCGACAGTTAGCAAAACGAAGTCCCACAGGCATTTTGCTTTTGCAGAACGCCGATTACTTATTACGTCATTCCATTCCAGGGTATAGAGTAAAAAGGCTGATTCGAGGCGAAGAACATAAATACGTGACCTTCGACCTCAATATGACCTCGAATGAACTATAACATTTTTTTGTGCTGAAAAGATTTTCGTGGCATTATTCTATATTCCATATATTATGATGTGCTCGTAGACAGTGGACAACAGCCAAGGTCGACATTTTATAGCGAACACACAGTGGATGACAAACAACTGTACTTCAGCCATCGATCAGTCCCATTGGTGTCGCAGATCCCTGTTGAGTCTCAGTGAGTGTGTCTTCAAACCGATAATAATTGGGGAATCCCCTTCTATTATGAACTTGATGTATTCGATGTCGTGGTCGAGGCGACTGATTGTGACGGACAAGGTTGGCCTGGTTTGTTTATCACTGCATTCGACTGCTGACTATGGTTGCATCCCCCCTAACTGCCTGATGGTCCAACCCCGGGCAACTTCAACGGCTCATAGCGTCCACACCTCTGAAACGTCACAAGACAAAATGGCCTGGGTGAAGATTGAAGTCTTGTTTGGAAGATTGTCGCGCGTTTCTACCAGTGACTGCAGCATCACCTGCTATCGTTTATATCATCACCTTATTATCCTCACTGCATTATTCCTAGTGTGGTCCACTACCACCCATTTTTTCTGTGGTAAAATCTGGTATGGAAGTGTAATGACCGGAGAGGCAAAGAAGAAAGAGAGGTAGAGAGATACAGAGTAGAAATTTGGGGGGGTGTACATAGGACAAGCAATTCAAGAAAATCGATCCAGTGAATAAAGAAAAAACAATGCTCCCATTATCTCGTCACTTTGCTTTTTTATTAATCCCAATAGATCTTAGAGATTAAAAAAAAAACTTTAAAAAGAAAACTTCTCAGTCAGGATTTCACTGTCAGCGTCGTAACAGGTGAATAGATCCTCTTTGGGGTGCAACTGGTGACTTACGGAAGGGTATTAAATCATGGTTTGACGAACCCTGGAACATATCTACGAGGCACTATTTTCATCTACTTGATTTCCAGTCCCCTGTGGCAATTTTAGTGGCTGGTATGAACTGTATTTAGAATGACATTTGGGATTACGAATTCCGGATTGACCAAAACATACCACTCTACCCATCTCGCAGCGTCCTCTAATACTCATCTCTCGGTACATCTAAGTGATTTACTAATAACCCTCGATATACTTAAATGAGTCGACGGGGAATCGAAGAAGCCTAATTTCATCTTGAGAGAAGCAAGTTTCACTCATCAGTTAGCGGGTAGTTTTCTGTTGTAGAAATATGAATAAAACAACTAAACTATAGATTACTTGCACTTTTGGAAACAAATTCGATGAAAGTTGGCATTGCCAATGTGTATTTAAATGCTATTGGTTGCTCCCATTTGCACTGTACGGTATATGCGTTGTTCTATATGGCCCGGCATACAACCTTTGAAACATTCAGCTTATTCCACGAGTTGGGACTGGGCCTTCAAAATATGTCTCATGCGAATAGACTCTTTCAGAAATATCGTCCCTAAATGCAGAACTACGGAGCGGCTAAATCGTAACTAATTTAATACCTTGAAAGAACCGTACTGAACGTGCCGCCGCCAACTGAGGCGGCGCCCGGGGCATTCGGACACCCGTCTATAAAAACAAACTTGAGTGGGGTAAAACTGAAAAGGAAGCGAAAAAATGTTAGAACCGCACCTATACTTCCTATAGAACATCTAATATCGTTGAAGCGTAGCTTGCTGCCCACTCTAAGAAACTCTCGATGGATATAATTGATTAAGAAAAAATCATATGTTTTTCTCGAATCGAGTTCAACTCTGAGCATTGAAGCTGAATAGCTTCTTTGAACTTTATACTGAACCATATATATCGCAAGAACCAGTAAAACGATAGCAAGACAATCTTGTTTCTTTCTTCCTTTATTGAATAAAATATACCGTGTCATCCAATGCGGCTTCGTGTTCATACCACAGCACCTTCGCCATATGCAAATATTTCATTATCATTTTTACAAGAAAACTATGATATGACTCAACACAACCGCGCACTCCTCAACTCACAACACCACTGTTACAACTACCACCCCTGTCAACATATTCAGTCCTGCCGAGCACGTACACGAACACGAGTGCGTATGAGCCTAGGCCTATTTAGCTATTTTTCACTACGCAATACACTAATAGATAACATGTTACTACACGCAAAAACAAAAGGTTGCCAAATGAATTAGAATGTCCTGATTCTTGCAACAGTGAGTTTGCCAGACAAGTTCACATTACATATCTCATGGGAAAAGTCTACACACAACCATTGTGGATAGTACATTGCAAAGCTGGACAAACTACAGTAAGTTTTGTTAATAGAGAGTTCCCAACCAACTTGGTGTGTGTTGTAAATGATTATGCCATTGGTGATCTGATTATATACCCGCAGCTTATTGCCTGGTTAACGTTTAGTGCAGTGCCTGCCTGCCTGAAAGGTACGCCCATCGTCCAAAATGCGCCTTGGCGTACAGCTCTTTGGCTCCAACATTGAACCTACAGAGACCAACCACGTATGAAAATCCACTGACTCAATTCAATGTAGCCCATGCTCCTTCCTGTTCCTGTATTTTCCCTTATATAACATGACCCATCAGCCTTAGCTTCTTGTCTGACCCACGCAAAGGTAGGAATCGGATTAACCGAGGAGGTGCCTGCGTGTGTCGATCGTCCTTGGGCGTGACCGTGACGTGACAATCAGACGAATGTAGAGTGATAACATGCCGTCGTGCCCGTGGGTGATAGGGAGCTTTAAGGCGGGATTACATTAGTGCGGATGCGAGGTGCGGATCGTTTCTATCAGTTTCAACTGCAGTTTTTGCGATAAACGACACTTTTTTCGAAGTAAAAAAGATGTAGGGTGATCCGGAATGACTAAAATATGTAATAACTCCAAAATTGACATAACTGGCTTTAAGAGGAAGTTATTCCATATAATCTGTTCGCGAGGTGCGGCATTAATGCCGCGTTGGTACGCGTGGTACTTTTGCTTACTCTGTGCTCGTTCCATTTCGTCAATGAATTTTTGCCGCTATTGCAACTATCTCTGCAACCCGATACAGCTTTTTCGGGCACTTGCCCTTTTTTTTTTCCGTGAAAACGAGCTTATGGTTTTTGCCGTCCCCGCATTCCCGCGTATTGGAATTTCGCCTTTAGATTTCACGACGGCGACGGCATCGGCAACAGTATGACCCATGTTAAACCTACTGCGCATGCGACAACCTCACCAACTGCCGTACAAACGTCGATCCATATCCACGACGGGAGTCGCTCACTTTTCACGTTGTCCCTACGACGTGGAAGTGAATCCTGCGCGTTGGCATCTCACAGGCTAAACCATGGAATTCGGGAATTTTACCGTCAATACTCGAACGCGCAATCGTAAAAGGCGCGCATCTTCATCACGCAACTGGCACATGAATACGTCGTAGAAATCTACAGCGCCCTTCCTGCAGTACGGCGACGTGGTCCACAACGTGAAAAACATTACGTCATACGTTTGCCGTTGCCTAAACCGTGTAGTACGCACATTGTTTTTACAATGGGATGAATGACAAGAACACAGCCTGCGCAGTGAGTCCTTGTTTTATTCATTTCCCAAGAGCATATATCGCTGCATTGAGTATGGCGTAGGAAAAGGCTCAGTGATTTGACTGCCGCAGATGACATTCGACCTCCGATACATAGCGCATTTAAATGAAGCAGATGTATACCTAATGAAGCCAATTCAAAACTTTGTGTTATCCTAATGGTGCACTTATCGTGTCTGCAAAATTTCACAAGTTGATGTCTTCTGACATTTCACTTGACCCCATAACAACAGAGTTAATGAACTAATCATGGGAAAATTCATGGGGACATTCAAACCAAGTAAGAGCTTCATCCGCTGATCTAAAAACATTCCAAAAAAGGCTGCTTTCTGTTGCACGTTCTTTGCCACTATTTGACCCAACATCTTTTCGGCAGGAACGCTAAAGCCAGTAACATCTCTAATTACCCTACCAAGGCAGTATAAATATGATTAGGTGTGCTTCAAACTTCAATAATCTTGTAGAAGGTTTGCAGGAAAAGGGGCAATCCAGAGTTGCAGGAATCACAACAGTAGCCGAAATGTGGAACTAATTATGAAAATCCCAAATGTTCGTCCCCCTGATATTCACATTAATGGTAATATTCGTATCACTACATTCTAATCACCAAAATTGTTACCAGAGCAACCACTTCTAAGGCAACCAACAACAGACGATAAGGATAAATAACAATCTGGATCATAAGCTTATCCAGCCCGTTCGAGACTGATTAGACAATACCATTGCGTAAAAAGTAACCAGTTAAAACCTGTCAATTTTATCAGTTATCAGCTATCAGTTAATAACCCATCCAGTATACTTCAGGTACACTGTCCACTCTCCAGTGACTTATCTGTCTAGCCTTTAACAGTTTCGGAAGGTGAAATAACACCGATACAACTTCTAGAGAGAGTATCCACAAAAGTCTAAGTAGTAGCTACTAATACATTTGTTTAGCCAGGAACCGATTTGTGATATATTATGTCATCAGCTAATTGCTACTGTAGAAGCCTTTTTCTCTCCTAGTAAAAGTTCCTGCCAACTCAATCAATCAATGGTACAGTACGGTATATATATATATATATATATATTATATATATATATTATATATATATATATCTATATATATATATATATATATATTATATATATATAATATATAATATATATATATATATATATATAATATATATATATATATCTATATATATATATATATCTATATATATATATATATATATATTAATATATATAATATATATTATATATATATATATATTATATATATAATATATATATATATATTATATATATATAATATATATATATATATTATATATATATATTATATATATATATAAATGGTTAGGCCCCGGGAATCGATAACGGGAAATAGGGCATCCGAAGTTTTCTCTTCAACAGTGCCTCAATTTGATTAAAATAATTTATATTCACAGGCACATTTGGCGACTGCCGATCTCAAGATTTCCACTACTTCAGTTTCTCATGCGGTGTACCAGTGCTACAAAACGAATTCTATTTCGAAGTATTTGGCTGGGCAGAACTGGAATGCGATCCCCGGTCTCCCGGGAACAACGACAATCTAACAACTGTGTTAATCACTCGATTATGGTTCAACCGAAACAGTTTCGTAGGCACTCTAAAACCTACTCGTCAGTGAGTCGCTAAACAACACAAGGCTGGGTTTGATGATGACTATGACGAATCAGCTGAGGGTGAAAATTGTACTTTAAAACGTCTTCCATAAATACAACTAAAGTATGAAAACAACTCGGAAAAATGAGTTTTACTTCATTTTGTTGTTGTTCAATAAACATTCTCTCCCAAATCAGGTGTCATGGCGTCAAATGACGATCCTCCAACTTACATAGTGAAGTATCAAAAACGATAAGTTCGAATCAAGGTCCGAGAGTTGTCCAGTGCATATTTACAACAACATACCTACAGCGTGAATCCACTGCGTCCGGTTTACATTGTTATGCGTGCGCTTGAAATGAAGATCTGAACCTTGTACTCTACTTCATGTAGAAACTTGGACCCGACATGCAACTAGACACAATTTAGAAGACACCGATCGATGTTACACCAAATTGCAGTTAGACAATCTCTCAGTTAGATAACAGGTAACCTCTGCTGGATAGGTGATGTATTTTTCATGACTCCTAAAGTTTACCCATCTCGAAAGAGCAACGGTATCGCCTACGCTGGTACACATTGTCGTTGGTGTAGTACGTAGCAGTTATTTTGTTCACACTACAGTACAGTGTCAGTGTGCGCACTGCACTATGTAGACTGTATGATGTACTCTCAGGATGTTGTGACCACACAATGTGTCACAATAGAAACTATCCGAAACAATGGCCAATGAGTTCACTCTGTGAGTTGGCTGGTACATAGTTATAACAGGTACGACAATCAGATTTCAGATAAACATGAATTCTCCTCAGACACAGACCATGTGAAGCACTCTACTCTCGATTTGAATCGTTATTGGTCTCGATTAACTTTTTGGTCAATCAGATTGCAGGAAACCATTGACGGAATTCATGAATACCTAGTCAAACCTCGGGACAAAAGTCGGGAAAGTTGAGGGAAATGGCAATAGTTGGCTTTGCGTGATTTTTCAAGGACTGAAAGGAGTGAAAGAAATAGAGGAATATTCATTCAAATTCAAGCACTCCCTCTCATTTCCCTATGGCTTGTTTGGAACTTCACTATGGCAAGTGCTATAATACACACTGCATCTATTCGATTCCAGACTACTCACTCAACGCCAACAGGCTTGCCTACATATAATCGTATATTATTTGAAATACCAAATTTATCCCTGACATCCGGGGCTATTTATTTGCTATTGACCATTTTATTTGACTATAATTGTCATGATGATAGTTGTTGATGAAGCACTTGAAACAGAGAATATGATTTTTTTTGTTCTTGCGTTTGCTGAAAGAATATATTTCGACCAAATTCAATTGATTTATCACATTTTGGGGAACCAAGTGTAAGAAAAAGCATTGTCTATATTCCAATAAACATTCTTCTGAATGTGAGAAGAATGACATTTTAACCAAGAGTTTGATTTCTCGTGGAAGTAAACAGTTAAATCAACATATAGTTTAAAAAATGTGTGTATTGCCATAGAATAACATATCCTCACCAAAACATTTTGCTGCTGCGGTTGTCAATTGTAATTCCGGCCAGGTGTGGCGACTGGGGGAAGACATTTGGAAGGGCCGGGACTAGTAGCCAACAGACGAGCTCATATAGCAGGGTTTCTATCAATGCTGAAAATTGCCTATCTTCTAAGGTATGCTAGTTTAGCAGAGATGTTCACTGAGATCGTGAATTACCTGCATTATAAATAGCAGTAGCACTGGATTAGTAATTTCGTATATAAGAGAGAATCCGAACATCGGTTTCTCTGTTACACGTGTGATAGTTTAGTTGTTGTTGTTGTTGTGTTTGGGTTTTTTTTTCAATTACCTACATGGGAAATATGATAAATACACAGATTCTTCCACATGAAAGACAGAAGAAGACATGATTGAATAAGTTCTCAACCCTCTTTTTCCCTTGATGATGGAAAAAATATGGATTTGGATTCGGACATTTTGTAAAAAACCCAGACCATAGGTTTTCAGTATGGCTTGTTTGAAAGAATAGACAATATATTTTCAGGGAATATTTGTTGGAACGAATTCCAAGAGGTGATTTTGTTTGGAATTGACCCGTAATATGACGTCATCTGACCTTCAAAAAAATTCTCTCCTCCCACATGGGGAGGACGAATTATTAATGTTACTTTTCCACCTGACGAGGTGTTATGTTCATATTTCATATTCGGGGTCAGAGTTAGGTTCCTGACAAGTTGCATGAGTCTCATCCGAAATCCCTAAATCCAGTGCCTATGTTTGTAAGTTTAGTGTGTAAAAGCGAATTATAACTGGTTTTATTTCTAGTAATGAACATCGGCTGTAGGTGACACAAGTATAATTCGGAAAACTGGAGATGACGATCAACGGAAATTTTGGAAAACTTATGTTTTCACTGAGTGCATGTTGCATACATCGCGCCAGTAGCCATGCTCGTTGCGTATTCCAATGCATATCGCCAGGCCAAGCTCGATATTTCACGGAAATAATTGAGATATATCATGCCTATATAAATTTCATCACCTTTAATTTGGGTATAATTAGGAGAATGGCCTAAAAGTGACTTGAAATTCTTCTTCTTTCTTCTCCATGTAGGCCGGGACAATAGTAGAAATGGATCATTCCATGGCTCATGCAGCCTAACTGCTTAGAATCAGTATTCCGGGGTTGGACGACACCAATGGGTGGAATGACAAGAACTGTCAGTTGGTGCAAATTGAGAATGTTCCGAATTAAAACATATAGCAACGGTACCGCTACGTTGCCCATTCCTACAGCCTACATACCCAGATTACAGAGCAATGCCAGTTCCCTAACTATGATAGTCGTGAATACAGCGGAATCCACTCAACAGGATACATCAAGTAGTGTGAAATGACCGTAACTAACCCTCCTCAACCGTCCTCTGTCGCTCTTTTCTGCTCCTCATATTCGATATGCGATCTGTGTGCATCTGTGCTAATCGCCTGTCATCCAAGAACTATCATTTTACGTAAATGTGGATTACAGCAGATACACATCAGTGGAACTGTCAGATTAGCCCAGGAATACGATATGTCAAGGACACGGTGTAATCTACTGAAGACAAAAAAATCAAGTAACGCTATATCTGTAGAGATCTGTGCATAAAAAAAATGGGATACATGATAGGGAGGGCAAGTCTTGAGCACGATTTATTTAAGTACTAAAAACTAAGTGAAAATGGATAATACAAAAAAAATATATACTTTATTTAGATTATGTCAGTCTTACTCGCTTCATTGACTTTGTCTGATTATGAAACTACTAAAATTAAGTACATTTTGAAATATAATCAATTTGAGACTTATGTAAGATTTATTATACAGAGCATTCACTCGAAAGATATGGAATTTTTAATCTACATAGTTATGTTATATTCTATACGAGTGTAAAATGCACTAAATTGAACGATTCTGAATCATTGCTAAGTAGACACCATACCGATATAAACTTTAGGACAATACGCGATTGAACCCTCTGTCAATTTGAGAGAATATCAACTCACCCTCTGACAACTGATCGTAAGGGTATATGACTAACAGCGTTTAGTTTATAGTTGTCCAAAATATTCTTTCGAATGTGTCAACAACACTTTCGAATGCTCTGTCCAGGAGCCATAACTAAAATAGAAACACAAAGCCTAGATGAGTCTGTGACTGCAAGGATATGTCAGTTGCCGTATAATTTCAGATGTTGTGAATAAGTATTCTTGCACAGTACCATACAAATGCACGTTATCACATCGCCAAGAATTTCCCATTCAAGCACGTGTGACAAATATCGCATTTAGTTTAGCATTTAATATACTCCTAAATATTCAGTTGATGAGGTTCACCTCGCTATTTTCTTCCTTTGCTCTACTCTAACAACATTATGGTAAATAATAATCAATGTCCACAGCGGGTTTTTTTTGATGATCAGTATAATGATTTCATCATAGTTAGCGTGATCGCGTCAACAATGACATGCATTTTGAGAATATGGGGAAAGGGAAACGGAGATAGTCGAGGATCAAGGAAATACGACATCGTTAGATACTATTGAATTATTGACTTTACCTCGTCAGCCCTGCTCGTCTGAAGAGTACTAGGCTGATGCACATCTCTGACAGAAATTCTCCTCATTGATAAAGCTAAGCACATTCCACAATTCATTACATAACCCCGAAAAAGAACACAATCGATTCTACACAGTATGGTCAGCCATCCAAGAAACAATTCTCATTTTCACAAGGGCCATTCTTTTGTAGTCATGTTCCGCTGTTTGCTCATCAAAATGAGGTGAGTTAACTTCATCGACCGACTTGGAACCAATCAAAATATCCAACAATGTCTGGCAACACGCTCATTCCAATTCAAACAACATTTTACAAACGTGCGGAGCACTATAACTTTGAGGCTCAATTTCGACATCCAATATATCGACGTGTATAGCAGCCAATATGACCAATGTCACGTATGTTGCTCCTGTGTTGCATGATCGAACTCGTTGTGTTCATGTTGTTCCCATGATCCCCATTCTATGCTCTTAGTTCGAATTGAATACGACTGTTACTACGAGACGCAAGGGGGAATTATGTGTTGTTGTTGTTTTTTCACAGAATACACTAAATCCGATGCACAATACAACGAGAGTGTTAATGTTGAAAGCCGGATAACATCACAATAGCCCTAGTATGTCCAGCAGTATCAGTGGGATAACATATGTGATTTCGGCGCACGTTGTTCTTCCATTGACCATTTACAGGTACCAGTAACGCCAGATTCGGGAGTGCGCTAAAAACATAGGCCAAAAAGGATAGTTCATCACTTTGAATGAAATAAGCCCATTGCTATATAGAAAAGGACTCGAGTAGAAACGTACATTCTCTTTCGAGTACAGACATGACATGTTCGAACTTGCCTACTAATTTAAAGCGAACTTATATTGATTTCACTTCCGAAAATCGCCCATTGCGCCGACCCCGCTGGGACACATAATTTGAATAGGCCGCTGGAGTCACGTATGCAACTGGTTCAATCCGTGTACCAATTGGATGCTTGCACATTTATATGTACCTACATGACGTTCTCATATTACTGATTGTAAAATACTTATCAATTTATAAATTGCCATAGGCGATAAAACAATAATGAGAAAACATGGATTCTAATTGAATCAGTGAGTATTTACAAGAGAATGACGGGACGACAACGTGTGTTCACGATACCAAGTCCATAATAAATGGTGTGATCGCTCAGTAAGGATCCTATATGGATTATCTGAATCTGTGTAGAGAAATAGTAGTCATGAGAACACTGAAAATATACACTTTATATGTCATTATGGAATCTACCACCGTGTAAAAGGGGAAGAAGGGGAAAAAGAGGAAGTTGCAGGAACTCATCAAATTCGATATACTATAGAGTATTTTCACATATCTTCATTTTTCTTCAATTCAAGATATGTAATTACAAGGCAGTTATCATGTGTAGGTTTTTTAAATGGCAACAAATGAATAAAATAAATACATATGTCTTAATCTTTCAACTTTTTAAACCGGAAGCAAACTACGGAAAAACTCAAGACCTGGCACGTTTATGCAAGTATTGCTTCTTCTAGATATCAAGTATTCCACATCTAAATTGAAGTGAAATTTATGATAAAATTCATGAGCGTCAGGAATTACGTTGTTATTTCTACAACCAAAAATGTAATTTTAGAACGCAAGAGAAAATAGTTTATCGGGTGCTTGGGCTCATTAAAATAGCCGAAGCATATATCACTTCTTGAAGGAACGTACTAATTTCTGATGCAAAGGGGTACTACTTCTTCTTCCCAGTAGTTCATAATGTGTGAACAATAACAGAACAAATGTATAGTGTTCATCCTCCACATTGCAAAGGGAGCAAGTGGGTGAATCAACATAGCCCATTCTAAAAAAAGACGGGAGTTACACCCTAAATTCTATGAAGGAAATGAATCTGAAAATACCTCACTGTAGCCTCTCGGACGGCAATATAAGGTAAAGCAAATATTTTGTCCCAAACAAGGTCCAAGTTAAACGCACCTGAGTTCCAGTAATGAATGCAACATTCCGAATAATTAGAATCATCCAACCATTGAAATCTCCAAATGTTTGCGAATATTTTCATTCGAAAGTATGATTGTCCTACGCCTCCCTCTCTGACCCTTCCGACCAAAACATTGTAACCTTAGCGCAACTTTTCGTATCATTTCAACCTATCCGGTTCTTCCAATCTAAATATATTGAAAAAAGAAACATCCTTTTTTCCATTCCATCATACATTTGACACTACTCAAAATCGAAATATGTTTTCCCAAGCCAATCATGAAAGAATGGAGAATGGAATTGACTGCATTGCATACTGAAATTCGTCACTACGCCAAATGGGGGAATAGTCGTTTATTAACAGATCGTCACACGTGCTTCACAAATATGGATGGGCGGAAATGGTGTGTGTTTATATGAAAGGACATGAGACATATAAATGCTGCATTTATTTTCCACATACCACGTTTCCCCGTCCAACGCAAAATGCAGTTTCCACAAAAAGGAAATTAGTGATGGAAAATATTAAGAATTAGGTAGATAGAAACACCATCGGTTTTTGGAATTCGATACTCACACTAACTGTCTAAAAAATTCCACGATGAAATTTTGGGAACAGTTTCTCACTAGGGCGAATTGACAGCTGCAAATCCTTATATTTCATTCTACCAACCGTGGCTCAGTTTGTTCTCATCCGGAAACCAGAAATTAGAATAATATGATAAAAGCATATAAATTGCAATGTTAGCATGGTAAATAAAAGTAGGATTATCTATAACTACTACTGGTGACCGTCTTATTACGTCTGGAACAATTCAAGTTATCCTCAAAGTCAAAAATAAGTAAAAAACCAGTACTGGAAGTTTGATTTTTTCCAGGTAAGTTGGGCGAAGCGACAGTGGAAACAATGACATTTCAGGCGCTGACTCTTAGCCATCAAGTTCCAAAGTTTCTCCATGAGGTTTGTTACTCTTGTTTGCTGTTCAATGTCCAGTTCTACTGGCAATCACCAAGTCTGGCTTAGGTACTTCTTGTTGGCGGTTCCATCCTAGTCATTGGTGATCTTGGGATGAGATATATTCTCATTTGCTGATGTTTTATCTCTTCTTCGATGACACATAGAATGGATGCACAGATGGATATTCTGACAAAATCATACTGACTACAGTCATCAAACCACCTCACCCCATTCACATACTCATATATAGTTGATTTCACCCGAGTCTCCGATAGGGTCTGTGTATTCACATGAACATGGTGTAAATAATCGGTCGTGAGTCATACCGAAGACTTTGAAAATGGTACCTGTTCTCTCGCTGGACGCGCAGCGCAAGGGATTGGAGCAGGGACAAAGAAGGGTCTTGCAAGTTGCGTCTGCAGTGCGATTACCCCCACCCTCACAATAAGGTACCGCCAAAGAGGATTTGCCTTATTCCGTGTACCTGGTCAAGGATTCGCAGCCGACAATAGGTGCAGTATCCAGGTCTTGCACCCCCTGCTGGGCCTTGAATAGGTTCGATCCTCTGCTCGGCAAGAATACCATTTAAAAAAATTAAGAGATCGCTTGGCAAAGAACAGAAATTGACGGTCGTCATATACAATGTGGTATAGCGTGACTCGCTTCATCTCCAACATATTCTCGCTGCGTCAATGTTTTTCCACTTCATTCTCTTTCGATTTCGTAAATCCTATTATGAAACTATACAGTTCCAAGCCGCTACAGACGAAAAAGTTGTTTAGTTTCCTTGAAATTTCAGTTTCATTCTCAGTTAGTTTTTACAATGACCTCTGTGATCAGCTGCTTGTAATTTATAGGAATCAATTGCACTAATTCTCAAGGTTGGGGATTCGTGTAGAAGCTAAGGTCAATCAATTGATTTCATATTAGAGTTGAAACCCAATCGTATAGATTACGATACCTTCAAAGTTCCGCGATACTTACCGGTACCCAATGGTTAATTCGGGCATTAACGTTTCATTTCAATAAGGCTTGACAGCTGGAAACAGGTTCACATAATTTACCATGCAAATTTCTCTCCGTCACCTCTTGAAGAACATTGTAATATATACATCATGGGGAAAACAACCGGCCCGTCAGACATTTGTTACATGAGATAAATACTTATTCCCTAAAGACACAGACATCTGTGAGGGGGAGGTTCATGTACCGGATAATTGATTAGGCTTGGCATTTCAAACAATCCTGATTACTGTTAAATTTAGACGTTCGATAAAAAGTAGGTGGAATGGGGCGGTCGTATTTCAAGCAATCCGTCTGAACAAATAGCATAGGCATTATGACCAGAAATTGTTTCCATTGCCAGCAAAGGCCTATGCGGAAACATTAAACACGGGGCACGTGATGCTCTAAGTTCTAGTCTCTGGAGTACCCGGTATCATAGAAGCAAATAACCGGATATTTACAACATCCGTTAATGCCAGATCGAGTTCGCGGTCAATGATTGAACTAGAAAGGGTGCAGAGTTATGAGGAAAATGCACCATCAACCCATGGTTGTAAGGATGAACAACGGGAGTATGTATCGTAAAGATGAAGGAGTGTCAATAGTCAGAGAACGCTTTGGTTCCGATTTGTCCACTAAATATTATATCAAACTAAATTGCAAATAGGAGAGGCAACTGAACGGGAAAATCAGCTTGCTACATTTGGAAGAGAGGGCGCTAAGGATACGGTCGGATAGTAGTTAGTTCCTGCAGTTAACGCGTATTATACATGAAGGACGTCCAACAGTATGCACACCGTTTACCCAATATATTACAAGGTACTAACATGGCCTGGCTACGTAGTCATGGACATTTCTTGTGTTAAGTGACGAAATATCCAAGTTGGGGGGGGACTCGTGATAATCGTCTTCCAATCCCCCTCTCTTCAATTAGGTACTTGAGCGTTGTACTAGGTGATGTGATGAAATTAGTTAGTTAGTTGTTTCTCAACTGCTTTCATTATCACGACGGGCTCCGCCCAGATTGTCACCGACCATTCATTAGGGCTCGTGAAACGAATGTCATTTAATTGTGTCCACATCATGCATTCGCACAGAATCCTCGAGCATCCTTCTCCCACAATAATTAGTCGATTTCCCGCAATGTAGCCCAGCAATTGTGTCTTGTGGGGGGGGGGGGGGGATATACTTTTCCTCATTGCACCATTATCACCTCCTGTCAATTGAACAGGTTCGTCGACCACTCATTTATATATCCTTTCCTTTCACTAACTGGCCTGTTATAGACAGTTGCGAGCACAGCTCTGTCTTATCTGGATTCGCTACAGAACGGGAGACTTATTTTCACGGAAACGGAAATAACAGGTAGCCTTGTGATATTCATACGGCACATTTTATGAGTGCATTTATGCACACGTAAGCGAATTCTTTGAACTATAGTTGACTGATAACGTACACGCAGTAAACCTCTTCATCACACGTTGGTAGAAACTCATCGTAGCAGCTTGAAGCACATCATAGACCATTGCACACTTCACAAATCACCACATGTGATTGCCACTGGGGCAGAGGTATAAAATAGAATGCGTCTGTTCCAGTGACCATCAAAATTGAACAGTTTGTGACTCGCAGTAATGTTTCTATGATGATTTGTCTGAGATAGATACAACCTCTATGATAGGCCTCAATATTCAGTTTCCTAATGGTTAAACTCATTTGATTCGTTCATATTTAATATATTATAAACATATACCATTAACACATAAGTTGATCTGGTCTGAATTTAATGACCTCCCCTTGGTCTGTGTGTTCTCCACAATGACTAGAAAGAATGGTTGTGTGTGTGTCCTTTCCACACCAGAAAAATGATGCGGATTAGAACTTCAAAATCTAATGTTTTGGCCAGTTTCAGCTTAGTGAACACGATACTTTGCCACAACCTGAATGGACGAATCTCCTTCGGTAGGTTTGTTTCCCCCCTATTGTTGATATTGTTCACGATGATGGGTATTGTTGGTCATCCTTCTTAGTTCCAATGGACCTGCATTTGTGCATAAAACGAGCGCAAACACCTGAAAATACATACAGTTTACTGGTAGAGACCCTTATTATGGGTATTCGGGCAAAAAGACTGACCATTTCCTCTAATTGAAAAAGAAAACCTGCTGTAAGCTTCTGATTTTTCTCATGTGGGTTATGTACACACAATTGCTGTCAACTGGCAACGGATCCGAAAAAGCAACTGTGATCTCAACCATCCTAGACGATGCATGTTGATTGCTTCAAATAAGAGCGATATGCTGCTACTTTCTTACCCCTTTTCAGATGAATTCCCCTAAAAAAAAAATCTTATTGACTATATGAATTATTACGCAATGTAGACAACGTTAGACCTGCTCCTGCTTTTTTTACAGTTCATCTAACGAACCACTGGTAAATTGGAATTTTGTGTCATACATCCAATATGGTTACGAAGCTAGCCTTCAAAATGCATGTTTTGCAAAGGAATGCAAGTTTAATTCAGACAGTTGAGACTGTACACACCTGTGTGATTTTGACAGTAGTGGCCATCAGGGACGTCGAAGGCCGTCCGAGTTCCGGTACAAACGGTGAGCGATAACCCCATTCTCCAGTGCCACCACGATAGCGGTATGCAATTTCCGCATTGTCAAAATGGCCCCATGTTGTTCGGCGTCCTGTCATCTCTTGTCGGTCCGTCATTGTGACAATAATCATCACGGCCGCTTGAGACTGCATATAAAGATGGATAAACAAGACCGCAAAAATACGAGTTATAATTACCTTGCGTATCGGAAACCAAAAGGTTTGCAATACCTGAAGACATCAAACTGGCCCCAGGCATAACATATACCGGCATAGAAATAGTAGACCCTCCGTTTATATTTGCGGCTTGCAATCTACTGAGAACGTGCTTAAACGCATCTTTGTTTTGGGTTTCTCTTGACTTTGAACGATCTTGAACTAGGCCAATAATAATGGGGTTCTATATATTGACATCCGAAATCTACAAACCTTCTTGGAAGTTGATGGATGCGCGCAGGTTCTGATATCTGTCACAGCATTCTGGTCCAGTTCTGCCTGACTGATGACTTTGAACTGTTAAAGATGAAAACCATTGCTGCTACCTGCTATCTCCGGAGATAGAGAAACAATCGGGTAGGCAAAAGCTTCGCCACGTGGGACACTTCATACTCTCATGTCATAGTACTGCCAGCCAACGTGTAGGCCAAATGTGGTGAGCTCCCGAACTCTTTGAAATCCATTATATTGCTTCACTGCAACACCCTCAATGATGAATCCGAGTAGTAGGCGAATACCCCTGAGTACGAAGAACAAATATAGGGGCACATAACCTGTGCGCTCTAGAAGTGTTACACTGCCAACAAGGTTACACCACTGGTACATATTTGCACTGGGGTATAAACATTTTGGCAAGGGTTGACCAACAGTCTCGCACACCTTTGTACAACAAAAATTTGATACTATATTATATCGCAGGGACAGTGGGACGGCAAAGGAAGCGCCTGAAGCAAGGAGTAATCAAGGTACTGTTAGCGCTGAGGAGAGGGGGCTTGCAAACCCCTAGGCGGCCAGCTGCATCTACATACTTACATACACGCTGACATGACTGAATATAGACATCATCAAGGAAACCAATTTTGTTCCTGTATAGTGCTTATTACACTGCCAACAAACTTTCTACAACGATTCGAGGAAATGGAAACAGATGCGAAATGCAGAGTGAATAAATGAGTTTTAGGGACCCTTGAACGAGTGAACTACCGGGAAACTCAGACTTCTGGAAGAGCATTCCAGAGCGAAAACCCTAAGTGGATGAAGGTCACTGTAGGCTTTCATTGCAGACTCTGATTGTGTGAAGAAAATCTGAGAAGAGGAACGAATATTACGCAGAGGAATATATAGGGAGATTGTGGAGACAAGCTGGAAATTTACCTTTGGAATCTTGAATATAATAAGTGAATAAATTCGAGCCCAAAACTAGGAGTATTCAGTGAAGGCGTGTGCGAGTTTTTTTTTTTTTTCTAGTCGAATTCTGATCGATTTCGTCCAGAGCTGTCCAAATTTATGAATAACATAGAAACCCGAATGACACGTGTTATGAATGTGATTTAAGATCGAGGTGATGGTCAATGTAAGACAAAATTTCCTGACAAAGCTGATAGGTCGAATGAGCTAGGTAGGAGGGACGGTTCTACTCCCAGTTCATTGGTCACGACAAATCGTTTTTTTTTTCATCAACATAGGAGGAGAACCATATGATAACAGTATATCAGTGTTTTCCGCAGGTTCCTCATGCGAGTGGCAACAGATACCGTTATCTTTGGTAAGAAGCCATGTACTCTGAAAGAACAGTTCCAATACTGTGATGAGGACTGTATGCTGGTTGCAAAGGTGAATATAATTTGCGATAAGGAGGTCACGTTGACGAAGCGCAATCGATCATGACCTCAGGAAAAATGCAGAAGACTGACCAGTCGATGGTGTTTAAGGTTAGTTTGTTGCTGTTGTTTTTCCACGACTAGGAACCACGTGAGCGTTTTCCGATTAATTGGCATAGACCCAGAAGTAAGCGACATGTTGACAATGTCCGTAACTAAGGGAAGTGATGTGTCAAATTACAGCGATAAAGACAAATAGAGATATCGGTATAGGATCTGTGGAAGATAGTTTTTTTAAGATTCGGTGACGAGATATCATACGTCTTTGAGGGACGCCTCTTGGAATTCCTCTTCTAATGACGAATGAGAAACGTCCGGAGACAGATTATCGGTTGTGCATTGTCCAAAATCGTTGCGAATTCTGGCCCAACCTCATTAGTGAAAAGTTCCGCAATTTGTTGTCAGCCAAGAACACTGGAAAATTTTATGCTTATGGTGTGGAAACTGTAACATTCTGCGAGAAATGGTTGACCATTGCATGACGCCCATCTTGATACAGTGGTTTTCGTGAAGGGAACTTTGTGGGGGAGACGTCACCATGCTGTAGTTGAGATGCCGTTTTCAACACAGAGGCTGTACAATGAGGGCTTCCATTATTTCGATACATAATTAGGAGGAGGTCTGTTATCCGCAAGTGTCCCTATTCTTACAGCAAAGCACCCAGGCTGACTGTCCAGTCATCTTTCTTCCATTTTGCAACACCTGCAAATCGCTCAAAGCGCTCGATATTGCCCCAATGTCATCCTTCCCCTCAAACAAACACTTGCCAATTTGGGTGTACAACGGATTCTTAGGGCCGCGTGTCCTGATTGTGTCTACAGGAGCACTATTCCAGCAGCTGCTTGCGCTAATTTTACTGCTTGCTCTTTAAGAAGCCGCTGATGCTCTCTTTCCTTCTGTCTCTCGTCGCGTTCAGCATTTACGCGCTTAGTGTCATCCTCTAGCCTTTTCGTTGCAAAATCAATTAGTTCGGATCCAGAAAGGCCCAGCTCTTTCCCCAAATCTACAAACTTATGGAACGCAGACATATCGGGACGTGATACACGCACACGTAAACAGGGTTACGACGGGGACCAATATACATGTATACACGGTAGGGACACGCAAACATAACAATTGGAATAACGCATATATAAATTATACATTTAAATATCTCGAAGCCAGGTGGACATAACTCTACTATCCCAAGTGGAACTAACGTGGAGACTATCTGATTTTTTTCTTCAGAAAAAGCCCTGGTGGGGTCGCCAAAAATGTCACAAAGGGAAAAAGCCTGGGGTAGTTCTAAACTGAACATTGGGACAATTATTCCGAAAGGTCGCTGCTCCGAACTAAATCTTGACAGGATCTATCTGGAGAGAATGCAGCATTACCGTTCTGTTTTTCATATAGGCAGAAGATGCAGAGCTGGTATTTGAAAAAGTTTAGTTGGGCCCGAACAATTACCTATCATCGTTAATTCTCAATTCTTAATTCTCAGTCGCTGTTAGATAGTTTGTCCTACTCGTAACCGACTCAGCTGTAAGTCCATCTGCTGTAAGGAACTAGTAAAGGAACATTTTGGTCATGACCAGTTGAATCAAACTATTGGGAACTCTCCCAAGGAAAGTTTCCAATGAGTAACTTTTCAAACATTAGGGTACATGCCCGGACCATAATAGGCTGCCGTGGTATAAGAGCAACTGTGAGCGCACAGTTGTCACCCGGATGTAACAATCATCGTTAATGAATCAGAAAACATCTTAAATGGAAATTCGGTATCACGTCTTTCCATCAGGTCATTCAGGGTGTGGATTTCTTTTGGGAAACGTGAGAATACAATGTCAAAGGAAGAATATCATTCATGTATTTCGAGGAGGGCGGGAGAATGGGCATGGGCTCCCACAATGGAAAACAAAATCTGGAAAAAAAACATGTTCACAAAATCTTGGAGGTGAAATGTTTGAATTGTACAGTAAAATGTGGAGTGGGAGGAAATTCTCAAAAGCAAACGTCCTGAGGATTTCTAAATGCTTCTAAATGTAGCACTGACGGAAATTTAGACAGTCCTCATGAGATATGTCTTGATTCTTGTCATCCGCTTAAGGTTATTAGAGTTTTACTATCTCCTTACACTTCACCAGCCAGTCATCAAATTCCCATTCAACTTACCCAGGCAAAGAAGAGATTACAAATATCCGATGTGAATTTACCTGATACGCGGAATGTGAAACATTTCCGCGCTAAATTAGGCTCGAGCATTATGTTAATCGTTGCTGAAAAAATTCCAGCTTTTTTATCCATGTTGTGTTTGTGTGTGTGTGTGTGTGTGTGGTGTCGTGGTGTGTGGTCGGTGTGTGGGTGTTGTGTGTGTTTTGGGGTGTGTGCGTGGGATCGTTGTGTGTGTGTGTGTGTGCGTGTGTGTGGGTGCGTGTGTGTGTGTTGTGGATGAGTTTGTGTGTCCGTCAGAGTTTCACTGGTTTTCCGCAAATCTCACAAGTGGAGTGTGGTCGAACACGGTCAAATTTTGCACACTCCTAAATAGTCACGAAACACGCCGGTACTCTAAAATTGGACCAACATTTCTTCAAAATCATGAAATTAGGGGAATTAGTGGTCATTGTTGGGGGAAAAGTCATCTCTGCCAATTTAGCACTGTTGTCAAGAGATGATCGGTGATCACAACGATACCCAACTAATTTGAGATTTCCTAAAGAGGCAGGGAAGTGACAAAATGGACTGTTTAATTGCATTTAGGCAAAAAAATTGCAAAAATTTGGGAAAAATTAAGAAAACACCACACTGTTTTTCGGCCAAAATGGTTGAAAGTTTTTCCTGGAAAAAAAAACAACTGGCGAACTGGAATGACTGAAATGTACAATAAGTGAATTCTGATAAGAAAAACACATCCCGAAAACAGATTTCAACTTGAGTCTAGTGAATTTATTATAAAGTTTGGATACTGAGAGAGAGAAACCTCATACAATCCCCTCCCCCACCCACGGGACTTAGACCAGGCCATGATGAGTGATGGGGGTTTAAGGTGAGAATTCACGTGATTCTCCCATTGTGTAAGTTACCACATCATTCAAAATCCGAGCAAGACTAACCTGGATTGGGGGACCGACGGCCGTGTAGAACATCGCTATCACGCTACGGGCTGGCTACATGGCTAATTTAGCGGTATGATCGTGCAGTATATGGTATACCCATGTGTAAACTGGGTGCTGCATCAGGATTAGTGTTAGACTTGTTATTGGTAGGGATAGGGGTAGGTTCGGGTAGCGCGGCTCTAGATTATAAGCTAGACTTGGAATCTGACCCCTAACCGTCCAACTGCAGCATCGTCTCATTCAACTCACTTTGGCTAATCCAAGCCACTGATCCACACTAAAAGGCCTAAAAAAGGTCATTTTTGGACCTTCTGCCACATTTTCGAACCCCGAATATCAAATTTTGAGCAGAAAATCGGAACCAAACAGTGAAAAACTTATTGCGAACAAGATAATAGTTGATTCATTGTGGGTACCATAGCAACGGTTGCTATGGTAGCATAGTGGCGTTAGGAACTATCCACTGCGGGGTATCCTATGTGGGGCGTGCCATGGTGTTTTGTTGGTCAGCAAGGAGGCAGCACTCGAAAAGGATTAGTGAGGATCAGGGGTAGTTTAGGTGGTTGGTAATATTAAGATTGAGAATTAAACATCCTGACCAGGAATCCCCCCTCCCCCCCCCCTAGGTTTTTTATTGAACACCCTATATTGTTATGACACAATAATCTCATAGGCAGCCAGGTTACACATGGCTTACTTATATACACTCATGCTAATTTAGCTAACTAGCCGGAGTTCACAGTAAGTTGAGAAGGTCAGGTGGGAAAGAAATGAAAAAATCTCGAAAATAGTGGGCCCCAAAACAACACGAGGTATAGTGAGGTAAGGGGCTGCCTACTTTTATGACGCCCCTTATGAAGGAGAGGTCACCTAGAGGTCACCCCCCCCTTTCCTCTCATGAGTAGAGGAAACCCAAAGGAAACGAAATTGTTTAAGCCTAATGATATTTGCAAATAATTGGAGAATGACTGCTACAAATGTTTGGCTGAATACCCATTTACATCCCCTGAATGGGAATCTTCTCCCAGCCGCTCTGAAGGTTGACCAAACCTCGACTTACAATTCAAACTTAACCAAATCGTTCTGGAAGACTTGGCCAAGAAAGTGATCACACCAAGAATTCTAGACCGTTCTCTGCAACTGCACTTATAGTTCACTAACTGCATGTTTAGTCAGCGATCCCAGGCTATTCAGCAGCACCATTTCCTGAACTTCTGAAGACTGTAATGCCAATGAGATAATGCAACTCCGTGTTGCCCTCTGTTTCAATGTTTGCTCTTAAATAACATGTAACAAGTTCGGTACCTGTCTTGTAATTTGGATACCGATTACCTCCCACTTGGCACAGTTATTTACGTATTCATTACCAGTACAAAATCACAAAAGTTGTCATGTGAACTACACTTCAGAGGAAGAAATGCAAGTAGTGGACGCCGTTGGGACTACATCAGGCCGTTATACATTACAATGTAATACTTAAATGCATAGTTTTCTCCCTAAAGATACAATCTTACAATCTCTTATGGGTGTCAGGTCATGTGAGACGGGCAGTCCCGACAATTCTAATAACCGAATACAGTGGATTCGTTCTATCCCTTCTCCGGCGCCTAAAAATGGGGGAGTGGTGTCAAAAGGCAATGTTACTTCCAAACGAATGGAATAAAAAAAAAAGGGGGGGGTAAGTGGTGTGTTGGAGTTCATTCGGTACTGAGCGAAGCAAATAACCAAATGATTGTAACAACTTGAAACGACAGCGGGGTTCGCATTCACTGTATGGTATAATTGGTTCAGTACTCAGGGATGGGGCCCCACTTTTCCACTGTTTTCTTGTCAAGTTAGTCGCTGGACAGAGTCTTTCAGTGGGGAGGAAAGCGGCCAAATCTCTCGGCCAGTCCAGAGATGCACTCTTGGGGAGGCATTACTCGCATTTGCAATGAAATACATCTGATTGATTAACTCATAGAGTCCTGTCAGCATCATGATTCTGTTGTATAGGGTAACGATTTTGGAACATTCTCCATATAGTTGGCGATAAGTATTTTTAACTGAACAACGTGCGCAGAGGGTTTTTTTTTGTTACAGGTTATGGTGATCGGTTGCTTCTCCTTTTCCATAAATGAAGTGACAGTTGTCGTTATACGTTAACGATTACAACAAAAATAGGCCTACATTTGCCTCCAAAAATGAATGAAATGCTAGTAAACGGGCAGTGTTCAACTATTTATTACATTTCTTGTGACTTCTTTCCTCCAATATAAGGTTTTAATCGGTCTATGTGTTTATTCCTGTTTGATGTCTCACATTTGTTTATGAATATTCAATACTTGACAGGCAGTAGTTACGTCGCCACTCAAAATTTTTGGACTTGAGAAGGGTCAGTTGTAGGTGGCTTGATATTATGTGGAAAGCAAAATAAAGTTGAATCTGAATACTCCATGCAAGATTTTAGTTTCCTCACTCTGTTTTGGTATGATACCTTTTTGTTTCTAATCAACGGGTAACATCGATAGCGCTGTGGGGTATTAAGGCTAAGAAGGGCTGTTCCGTTAGTAATAGAGCGGGCGGTGATGTGTTTGTGTGTGTGTGTGGTGTGGTGTGCGGTGGTGTGCGTGTGGTGCGAGTGTGTGTGTTGTGTGTGTGTTTGTGTTGTGGGTGTGCGGGTGCGTGTGCGGGTGAGTGTGCGTGTGAATGTTGCGTGTGCGTGTGCGGGTGTATGTGGGTGTGTGCGTGGTGCGTGTGGGGTGTGTGTGGGGGTGTGCGTGTGTTTGTGTGGGCTGTTGTGTGTGTGTGTGGTGGTGTAATAAAGCCGATTCACTACTCATTGTACTTCTTGTCGACTGCACAATAGGTGCCTGGGCCAGTGGAGCCTGGGCAGTGGGACCTGTGGACCGTTAACAAGGGTTGAGCACTGTTGGGGTGTGCCAAATAGGGATCGAACATGTATGATTAGAAATTAGGCAGTAGGACCTGTAAAGCAATCATAGAGGCTATGATTCATAGGCAGGGCTTCGGAGATCGGACATGTATGATTAAACCTTGAATTGGACAGTGGGGACCTGTAAAGCAATTTTTTCAAAGGGATATGAAATGGAGCCGGAACTACTGGGGAAAATGGGAGTCGTAAAACATGTATGATTAGAAATTAGGCAGTAGGACCTGTAAAGCAATCATATGGGGTATGAATTCATAGAGCAGGACATTAGAGTTCAAATAGTAACATTAGGTGAGAAGAAGTATTTATGGGCCCCAAACAAGGCAATTTTTCGTGGCTGTCAAAACTAATTGGGACACAAACGTTCATTGACCCCTGGGGACATCTTTGAACTAGTGACGGTCGGTCAAGGTCAATAGGTTATTGTGTTTCCTCCCAGTTAGCTGGTCTGTGTGGATGTTAAGGTACAAATGTTTCATTGACTGCCGGGACATCTTTGACCATGCTAAGTAAGGTCAAAGGTCGTTAAATGAGAAGCCAAATAGCCAAACGTGCAGTGTTAAAGTTCATTGACTGCTCGGGGCATCTTTGAAGTTGTGGAAGATCAAGGTACAGGTCATAGGGGGCAAAAAAGGCCATTGTGTGTAATTGTCTTTTCACCCCCAGTTGAGTCATTCTCTTGGGGCGATGTTAGTAAATGTAGTTTTATTGACTGCCAGGAACATACCTGAACACTAATGCCAAAAGGCCATTGAAGGTGGCCACCATCAACACTGGGTGAAATTGGTCATTCGTTGATGCGATGTTGGCTAAACGTAGGTATAATGTTCATCGACTGCCTGAGGCATCCTGACTTTGTAAAAATCAGTGTCAAAGTGGTCACTAGAGGGGAACAAAGGCCATTGTGTCACATTGCACTTTTAACCCCCAATCGGTCAGTCTTAACTGAAAATCTTTTAAAGGTCATATTCGATAACCCTCTTGCAACAACGTCATCAAGTACACTAGTATCTTCTATCGCATAGAGCTTCAATTTCCCGTTCTGTGGCCATGCAGCTGTACTACTCGATTATTTATCGCCGTGATACTCGTGCTATAATTTTGAAACGTATTCACGATTACAAAAATCGCATTCTCAAGAGAATTTATTGTTATGACTGTAGTAAGTCGCCATTGCGCTCGAAACAATTGAAAATTTGGCCTTCTTTAAAAATGAGTGATAGCGATATCTCTAAAAGATGTGTATCTTCATTTCAAAGTATATCTACGCAACGAAATCGATTCGTAAACCCTAGGAATCCGGCGTCAGTCGTTAATCATACGAGAAGAAATTCACTCTTCGCTGTAACTAGACACAATAAGAACCCGGACAACCTCCTTCGAGAATTACGCTCTAAAATCTCGGAAATCAACTGCCAAATGATGTGCACTTTGCAATTCACAGTCGTTCAAAAGAAGCTAAAAAACCATTTCTCGCGAAATACTCGGAATGGACTTCAGAGCTAATTCCAGTGACCTCTCTGACATCTCTTCTCGTTCCTTGTATTATGTTCATGTTGGGTCACTGGGCCCTCGATGAACACTAGTGTTTCTGTAGTTGTTCATGTATATACTTTAGTAGTATTGCTAATATGCTAAGTATAAACGAAAATAATGAATCGAATGAATTGAAATAAAGGACACATTTATGGCGGAGATATAAATGTCAGGGTACCCCACCTGCCACGGGTCTAGTTCAATGTTGTTCGCACTCTTCAGATGACCTCCGGTGTTAGAACATGTTATGACAGTCAACTTCCACCCAAATGACCTCGTGGCAATAGAGAACTGTAAAGCAGACTTAAAAATAAGACGTATGTTCCCTTCTACAAATGCACAATTCACCCCACATAGTTGTTGTTGTAAACATTTAGCAATATGATTTGATCAATGTTGATTCCAAAGGTAGAAATCTTGGAGAGACAATTTATAGAAACATTCTATTCTTACAAAAACAAAGTTCTCTTCCTGTTTGCTATCTACATGCAACCTTTCGACTTCAAGATATCTATGCGCTGGGTGCACAGGTGGGCATTATGTGTATTATGTGCCTCATGCCCTTAGAACATGAGAAATCAACACCATGTAACATGACAACGAGTGAAACGAAAAAGGTGGTGGTCCATGACTTTGTATCTAGGTAGTCTATAGCGAGTAAAAGTTGAACACCTTGTACATAGGATATAACTACTGAAAAGGTGCATAAGGCCCATACAAATGACCACGAAATAAGTGATAAGTTCAAGCCTTCCTGGACCGTTCCCGTCTATGAAACAAAAATGAGGGAACGTTAACACGACAGCACATCTCGTATGGTCGACAGCCGTAATCAGCAGGCTTGCCCGGGAAGCTTTGGATGATGGAATGAAGCATCAACTGATCAGGGCGTGTGGATTTTGAAATTCCGACCTCTATATATGGTATTATGCGTCTGGCAGATAGGCAGCACATGCACAAAATCATTGCGCTAGAACGATGTGTACACAAAACTATCTATGCGTCAAACACAACATACATAAATTACTGAATCAGCAAGTAAATCAGCATCACCGTGATAGCGGTGTCAACCACAAAGGTCGATAGACCTGCTGAAAGAAAAGGGACATGAAATATTGAGACCAGGGAGGGAAGCGATAATGGACAAATCAAATTTACTGTTTGCTTTCTTCCACGCCCGGCCTACATTCAGATCACAGACGATTAATAGCGATTACAAACGCCAGTCATAAATAGAGCCGAAACAGAATGGCGTAGGTGTAAACGGGACATCGATCGTCTTCACCGTCTTCCTTCTATCGCGTCGAAAGGATTAGTTCAAACTATGCAGGAGAAGCTGAGAGAGGAGAAAAAAGAAAAAAAATATCACTTGAGACGTATAGACTGGTATTGTACAAGGAAATGGTGTGGCGGGAGAGTTCCGGATTGACAAGATAAGACTTCCCTGGGCTTATATTCAAGGTGGAACTATTTATACCATCATTAGCAGACAGGTGCAATCCGAGAACTGTTTTCTCCATTACAAAGGACTAGACTTTGGATACACATTACCGGACCGATAGCAAGGAAACAAAAAATAAACTCCATAGCATTCCCATTTATAGACCATGGCCGCTATTTCCCCATTTATTGAAAGCTGGCGAAAAGCTATTAGAAGAAGGGAACAAGGTCTCCAAACTTGACAAGGAAAATATAGCTACTTCTTTCCGTAACAGAAATGAGTTGTTTTGACATCCTGGTTTTGAGGGACTTGCAGAATTAAGTATGTCATGTGGGCACATGTGCCAGGGGGTGGGGCAGCCACGGAGAGGCCCGGCCACCATATGTCGTACGAGGAACGGGACAAAGATCAATATGAAGGTGAGGTCAGTGGATGAGCGGAGTAGAGCACAATGAGAAGCATGCTAGGTTTGACGAAGTCATTGATTCCTGAGGGCCAGGCAATTTCTCCCTCTTAAGGAATTAATTTTAAAATTCAATTCTTCCAATAACAGGTAACTAGTAAAGAGATCGTTAATAAAAAAGGTTGAATATGGTGATGACAAGTAACCGTGCTTCCGAGCTGTAGAGCTGCAGATTTCTGCATTCTCTGTAAAGGCGGAGTATGAGATTGGGGTGAGTTAATATGGAAACATTGTACAATATTCGATATGAGAGGTTACGAACGCGTGTACAATGTAGGCCCATTGAGGCTGTGGGTGTGTAGCCAGCCGCTGGTTTGAGCTCTAGAAATACGCCAAAAAAAAAACCCGGTTAAAAACAGTATGGAACCATCTACGCTCTGAAATACTACCAAGGTCCGAACAATATGAGAAACGTCGACTGGGTGGGCTTCACAATCTCAATGAATCCGACTTCGGTTTCGGAACCGATGATAAAGAACACGAATCTGTGTAGCCTAGTCAAATTCAATCAATCACACGGCTGATCTATGGGAAGCCTCCAAGTCAGGCAAACGCATATATGGTACAGTGGTGACGAGCAGTACCCAATCAGGGCTATCAAGGAATACTTGAGTGGGTTCAATCCCAAATCATGATTTCTCCTTCCAACGTCAAATTTCTGCTGCTGTTGAAAAGTGACAACGCATGAAACGAACAGACTCTAGGAGTGACACACTGGACACATAATGGTAAAACATTTCGAAGGTGCAAACGTAGCCAGAGATATGCCAACCACTGTAGTTACGACGATTCACTGCCACTGAGCAACGTTGGAATTGAGTCGCTAATAAATAAAAAATCATTATGAAATGAGCATTGGAAGGTACAGCGAAGACTCGCAAAGAAAAAGAAAAGCAGTTCACAAAATCGTCGCTGCTCGAACATTCTGCAGAATGCCAGAACTCGTGGTGTAGGTTTTGAGAATGGGAGATTAAGGTGAAAAGTGCGGTTATTTCACTATAGCAGTATTGAGGACAGTTTGTCGATGACTTATCTATGAACCTTTCTCATTAAAGGTATGGTTTTGTACGTTGGAATACTCAGTCTCGTTTACATAGGATCGTATTATGATATTTTATTCTTCTCAAGTGTGTTATGAGATAGAAAAAACCGCTGAACCATCATCGGAGCGAGAATAAAAATTCACTCACCAAGTGGGAAATATTCGTGTTAATTTATTTTGCGTTGGAATATTACTACATTGTCCCTCTATATTGAAGTGACGTGGAACTTTCTGGTCGGGGGAAAATAGTAACAACTTTTAAATGAAGTCAAAAACACGATGAATAGAGGTTTCAGGTGAATGAACGGGGTTGATCAACGGATCAGGTATGTCTATATCCACCATGACGACATCCCCTGGGATAGAAGTTATCACTTGACTTAACCCCCCCCCCTTCCATTCTAGTATATTATCCTGGTAAACATGAACACCCCTGACCGATGAAGAACCCCTGATTCATAATCCAGTTCTCGCAAGAATTATAATTCCGATGGAACACAGTAGTATCAGCTACAAATCGTGGAGCCAGCCAGGAGATGGCATCTCCGTTTTCAAAACTGATGATCAGAAACATTGGCACAGCAGTGTTGGCTGTTGCTGATCCGGCACCTGCGGCTTACTCCACCAGATCTATGGTTTCATAAAAAGGTTCATCCGGTCCGCATTATATCATGTAATGCATCTTAATGGGATGTTAACAACACCGCATAATTGATCAGAAACGCGCGCTGATATGATATCGATTGTAGCGGTATGGATCCCGCCCTGGTTTTAAATTATCATATCAAAATGTCCTGAGGGATTCAGGACATATGTTTTGAATAAGCGACGCCGATGGAAAACGATACAACGGTCTTTTCACCGGCTTTATCAGGCTGACTGATTAATAAGCCGGCATACACTACAAAGAGAAAACAAGTTCTGCTATAGGTACAGGCATAGTTGTATATCAGCGTTGTACTAACCAATTAGAGAGTGTTCGAGAGAGTATTCCCTAAGATATCTTCACCAGTTTCGAAAAAGATGTAAAAACAGACAGTGTTGGAATATTAGAGCGAGGCCCCACTTGTAGCAAGCTCTTGGACGAATTAGAATTTCCTTCAACATAACTGAAACAGTTACGTGACGCCTGATATTGATAGATAAATATAGAGAATTTTAGATATGGCATCTATTGAAGCGTTTTCAAATTAAGTATCAGTGTCTTCTATCAGGCCTAATTTCCATCTCAACGGGATTGTGAGGGAAGAGGTACAGGAAAAACTTTCTCAATTTCAAAAGTGGTTATTAAAGCAGTTTATGATAACGGTTGGCCAGTCATCATGGAGATTTTTAGTATAGACCGGATTTCTGTTCATTCTGATGTGAGCGTTATCCCATAAGGTTCACAAGATTCTGTTTATGTTCTACTATAGTTCCATACAATGATCACAAATGGATGGCTTAAAAGGCTTTCTAACACATTTCAACACCTCAACCCTCCATTTCGCCCTCAATTCCGAGTTGAGTATTTCAACACTGGATTTCATGTTCAAACATTATCGATATATCAGAAGTAGGTATTCTAGAAAAAACGAGCATTTATATGAATTCCAAGAAATTCCAGCTCTCCCCCTTGAGAAGTTGGATCTGATTATGTTGTGTGGAACGCCGTAGCGTGGATGGGTCATTACCGAAATAGGTTCCTTCAACAAACCCCATGCAAGGGGCAGTAATTAGCCAACCGTAGTAGAACCAGCGGTTGAGAGCCCATTTGATAGTCACATCATATAACAACCAAAGAGAGAAGGAGGAGGGGGGGGGGGGGGGTAGGATACATCAAGTTTTTGTTGATGATGGATTATGATAGATGATATTGTGGGGAATTCATGAACCCTAGAAAAGAAATGTGCTAGTAAATTACGCTGCTCCTTTCTGTGCATCAGAGAACATTTGGGAATAGCGAAACTTTCTCAATTCGATCGTATGAAACGTTCGTGGTTTTTTCCGGTCAGATTACCCAGTATTCGGAGTTAGTGGGGCTAGTGGTTCAGTGGGACACGCGGAAAAGAGGTATCGGCCCACCGCTATTGGCTCTTCTCGTTGGTAACAAATGAAAAATAATGACCTACTGACAGCTTGATCCAGGCTTCAAACAGGTCGATGCTATCATAAGAACACGGATGATGCCGTACGTCACCCTGCTCACCACTAGAAACCCCATCGGTACAGTAGCGCCTTATTCATGCCCACAGTGCGCTCATGATAAACAGGCGCCTCCGAATCAAGGAATGTGGGGGTTCACCGGGGGGCTGGCGACACGAATTATACGGGCAAATTACCTGCCACAGAGCACTTGTTACGAAACAAGGTTAACATAGTATTTCGGACCCCTACAATGGTCCTCACGGTCATAATAATTCGTCCATCGTCTTATCAGAGCATCAGCTTCGGATATTTGCCCAGAGGCGCAGAATGCGAGTGTTGATTATGGCCCGGTCTGGCATCGCCCTCGCCACCAATTCGATTCTTCCATATAGAAATTCGCGATGCAATTATATCGATCATTAGAAAAGGATAAAATTCATCGCCTTGTGGCAGCTGATGAGACGGTGCTTCTGTGAGGTGGGGTGATCTCGGAGAATTTGAAGGTTTCGAAGGAATATAGACGAGCAATCCAAGTGGAGTCCTGACCACGATAACGTATGTTATCACATAGTAATGCACCAAAACAAATGGGTGCAATGGGTAGGCAATGGATAAGCAATTTGCGAGTGCTTCTGCATATGACTACCCAACTCCCACATTAGGGTATCGCCAAAGAGGCATTGCCTTATTCCGTGTACCTGGTGAGGGATTTGCAGCTGACGATAGATGTAGTATCTAGTGTGCATCCTCGCTGGGCCTTGAATAGGTTTGATCCTCTGCTCGGCAAGTAAAAATAAAATAATAATGAACCACGATACTGCCTAAATTTTACAATTCAAATCACATACGTCTCAATCTCTGACCTTGATTCTGAACAAAATAAAAGGGCATAAAGTAAGTCTTCCAGGCCAGAAGCTATCCTATATGGCGTTCAAGAGAAGGACCGAGCACCTTTCTTCAAATTAGTATGGCCCCTTAACTCACTAAGAAATCAATGGTTCTAATCACTAATTACAGAGCTAAATTCTAGATTACAGCTGAATCAGGTCGAGAATTTAAAGTTATGATATTCACAAACGCACTGCATGGACATTTTCAGGTTCACTCAACTTGATTTTCTTTTATAAAGATTATAAAGAACATTATTCAAGTTCGGTGAACTTGGAAGGTTCCAGGTAGCAAGTTATCTCAGATTTATCAAGCTATCCTAATGCGCTGGGTTCTACAGTGGGTATCCGACACCGACACAACGAAAACCATATAATGCTATACTATTGAGGAGTGAATATAAAGATATCAGACGTTGTTCTGAGAATGATGACTGGATCTTTCACATTTTATAAGGAACATACATACAAAGTATGTTGAGCATACTAAGTCATCAGGTGAAAAGGCTATCAAATGCTCCCTCTCCCGCGGATTAGGTTCCATAACACATGATTTAATTCTTACCTCCTTTTTTTTAAACATCCAATCATTTATAGGATGTCCCACATGTCTCCCGTGACCTTCAAGTTATTGAACTATATTTCTCTTACATTACAGTCAAGTGTACTCAAAACAAGTATACATTGTGAGAGCAAAGGTACGAGAAAAAAATAATGAAGTCTGTAGTTGAAATGTGGAACAAATCTGTATTCGAAGCTGTGTGTATGTAACCCCATAATGATATAGTATAATACTTGGTATCTATGTTCCTATTATAAATATATACTCCGCATTAGAATGGGTTTCAATGCTAATCTGATGTGACAAATGCCAATGCAATAAATGAATCATGAAGCCGTTTAGCTCTTTGGTTTACAAATAGTCTGGTAACAGCTAGTGTATTTTGGGTTTTGAAATAGGGTGTGTATTTTATATTTCACATAATCTGTTTCCATTTCAATTTATCATGCGATGGCTCGTGATGAAACTGAATACGAAATTAATGTGACACGCTCATCAAATGACATTCCCGATTCACATCGGTTGCATTTATATTCCCCGCAGTGACAGCTGCATCCTGCAATCATAAGATAAAAAGGGAAGGCTGGCACATATTCATCTTCTGAAATCCTTCAAAGCTGGCAAAGAAACTCCCCGGAGATTGCTAACCTCACATAAACGTGGTATTACCATGCCACAAGGTGATAAATTTCATGAAAATCGTATGTTTGTGAGAATTGTTTGTCAATCGATGTGTTAACGATTTCAGTTACCTAACCGAATGAATTCAATCGAGTCTGAGCGATGCAAATACATAACTAATATGTACTCTCAAAGACCCAGCACCTTTGTGCCTCTGGATATACTTACGAGCGAGAATTTCACATACTAGGATTACCGATGTGGAAAAATGGAGGAGACAAATTTGCTGGAATTAGAAGACCGATGTCACGATGGGCCTCTACCTAAAATTCTAGTAGACCCACGTCGCTTCTTTCACTTCCCAATAGAGAAAAATAATCAAGAGAACAACCAGGATATGATTGTAATATTCTATTAAATTGAAATTACTAATCACTAAATGAACCAGCTGCAGCTGTAATACAACATTACATCACTGCTCTTACTTCATCTCTTGCTCCGTATCAAAATACAACTTAATTTGGTTCCGTTTTGAAGACCGGGAGCAGGCATCGTGAAAAACCATTTAAATTATGTCTCCATCAAATGCATATGAGAGGTTTATATCCTCATTTACTGCGGGAAAGCAAACATGCTTGAGCAGACAGTAAGAGATAAATTTTTGCAATCATTAAATGGATAGTTATTTATCACCTCGCCTCCCTCATTTCATCTCCGCCCGGCTGATTCCTAAATTACTGATTTTTTTCATTCGGATATTTAAATATCCGTCCGTCAGTGATGCCTCGTGAGAAGGCGGGATTGGAAATACTGGAAAAAGTGCCAGTCAGTTACTATAATAAAAACTCCATGACTCTCGGACATTGTTCATATTGTGATTTTTTTTACCCGATCATGCAGTGGATTTAAACCAACTAACCAGTCGATTTTGTTTTGTTTCATTTATTTAGTTCAGTCAGGTATGAATATTACTAATCATAAAGAATTATAGGAGGCGCTACACTGGAATCCAGTCTACGAAGAATGCGAAGAAAATACCTCAATGCTTTTATTAAACAATTGACCTTCTTGCTTTAGTTCTCGCTTCCGTGGTCTTCTTGACTGCGAAAGAGTAGTTATGAAAAACCCTGATTCATGCACCATGTCAGGTTGTTAATGTCATATTTATAGTTGGTGATGTGAACTGCGCTATTGTATTCTCATTTTGTAAATCACTCATACAATGTGCTACCATTCGGAGATTAGGATTGTGGGTTGGTGAGCGACGTCAAAGTTATCAACCAGCGTCATACAAGGTTTTCTTGCCAATATTTTTGTAGTTCATTTCTCTTCAAATTGTCTCCCTTCAATCCATCAGAGTACTCCACTATGATGTGTATCTGAACCTATCCCCAAACCTACAAAAGTTATATAGAGAGTGCTGTGTTAGCCGCAACTTGTTTTTTAGCATGAAAACGTGAATGTTTCTACTATCCACAGCAAAAACAGATTCAACTCCCATCCCCATGTTGCATTTTTAGATTGAGCATTGCGTGCCATGGGTGAGCCTTAGCATTGACTTGTGATCCCGTCATACATTGGCAGTTGTCCAGTCTTCCTGTTCCAGCGAAGGTCTCGGGGATTGTAGACGGAGGCATGCAATATGGTGTTTGCAAAGACACAGGTCTGAGAGGTTTTCACAAAAAAACAACAAAAAAAACGCCGCTATAAACAAACAAAAAAAGATTCAGGGCAGGTCCGCTAGACTTAGATTACTTAGAGGCAAATTTCACCAACAGTATCTCACCCTTACCTAGTAGCACGACAGTTATGTTTCCAATGGGCTGAACTATAGATACTTCAAATTATCAAGTATGTTATGCCTGTATGTGGGGTTCCTTGAAGCCATATCATCTCGAATGGGAATATGAGAACATTACTTCTTCAAAGGTGCTTGCGAAAACAATGTTTACCAAGATGTACGTTGTTTCCAACGAGGTATATATATAGCTTCGCCGCATAGTCTTCTTCGAATTTAGGCTAATTCGCATTGCTCTAAGGCTTGGTTGTCATTATTCTCAGCTTCAGATGTCAGCTCGAAATATTGCCCAGCGACACGGTATTGGTATGCTCATTGAATACCTGAGCTGCCTAGATTCCTGATCGAATCTGTTCACTCAGTTATGAAGACCAAATGTACATAAACAACAATTAACACAGATTTGTTACAGACACTCGTATCTTATACTATCTGATAGTTGGTCAGTTTATCCCTGGGAGGTATATTAATGCGATGGAGCAGCGGTATCAGTCCGGGAGATTCTTCTGTTTGGGAGAATCGTTATGTAAATACGGATATGAATAAACTTTATTTGCGGATTATTAGATACAAATCAGTCGTTTCCAGTTAATGTCACTCTGCGCTGTTTTGAGGTATTCAACATAACGTATGTCGCAATATAGCACTATGCTTCACAGGTCCAATGTCACTCTCCTCGTCCCTGCTGTTTTGAAACGACTGCGACAAATCCAATCCCAAAAAGCTACCTCAAGAGGTAATCTATTCTTATTCAAATATCCCGAAATCTACATTGACAATTATCAATCCAAACCTAGTTTTTTTTGTAGTTGGGACAACAAGGATCCTGAATATGCGATAAAATTTGAAGACTCGGATCGGAATGCTTTGACTCTGATCGGGAGCCATTCATAAATGAATGTCTCCTATATATTTCAATTTAGGTAAACGTTGCACTGTGGACAAAATAAAATATGACAGTCTCAATGATTCAAATTCTCCTTACGGGAGACAATCTCATTACTTTCCGGATAGGAGAATCTACCGGACTGTAGTAGTCATACCTGTTTAATACGGAGCAAATTAGAACGTCGAAATGATATTTGATGAACGGTCTACATTGATTTTGAATCCACTTGTATGACAGACCACCACATAATAGATTAACAGATGGAAAGTAAAGTTACATTGTTCAAACAATGTCGAAATATAAGTGCTGTTCACCTTAACCGTAAATTGAAACGGGCAATAAAACGTTTTATTGTAATTATAGACTACATGTTTTAAAATATCTATCTTGACAATGGTTTCAGTGACCCCAGTTCTACTAAAATCGGGCCTCCAGGGTGTGGCCCGCAGCTGAGCATTGCGGAGATCTCCCATTGCGCGTGACTCGGAATAGCCCCACTCTAACGGAAATATATTACCATTTCCTTCCGTCATTTTTCTTGTCTACCAGGATTTTTTTCTTCTCAAAATCTCCGAATTGCTTATTATACTGTGTGTCGGCATTCTTCGATACATCTCGATCAGAACAGTGTCAATTGCAAATTTGCGAATTTAACAAGAAACCAACCCCCGGCGGAAAATCTGGCATCTGCGGTATAAAGAGTGAAGGGGGGGGGCAGGGCAATACAGTTCCTGGATCCCGGGGCGCACCGGAATGCGTACATAGTATGTGACCGCTCACGATAAGACAATGCTGGTCCATTTAGGAGTCACTAGAAAGTCAGAATACTCATTGAGTTCATTACCCTATAGTTAAAATGGGGGGTGCATTTAAACATTACTGCCTTCATGGCGTTTTGAGTATTATATACGAATTGTATGCACGAAACAAATATACAATGATAGCCAACGATATTGATACTACATACGGGTATCTATAGTGCATGTAGGAATTTCTTCACAGGATGCCTCAAGTTACAACACGCCATGAGCTTCAACTGTTCACAATTTAGTCGACTTGGGGACTACACTTTGCATGTCCGCATATCAAGTGTAAAACGGCGGGTTTGATCTTGTTCGACATACGGTGTGTGTTTCGTATTGATCACTCTTGATCATGTGATGATAAGAGAATAGAGGATTAACAAGGGAAGGGCCTTTGACTGGTTTAATCTCGATGATACACGGGTATTATTCGTACTGCTACAAGCCTGTACAAAACTATTTGCAGGTTTTTTACCAGGCAAAACTTTGTAACAGGATATTCTCATCGGTATTACTTTCAGGTAATACTATTTCGTACTTAGCGATGGAACATGGAATATATCTACAACTTTATTAAGTAATGTGAGTATTCATTACAAAACGAACGACCCGGGTAGAATTGAATCTGAATTCAGGATAATGCTCGCAAGGTAACACTTGTGATAGGATACGAGGCCCACTCTAAAATATCACGTTACTCCACCCGCTCAATGAAATGATCTCCCTCAAAATCTACTATCTACTGTTGATAGGTTATCACAGTCAAGAAATGATTTACAATCCTGCTCCCGGAAACTACACGTACCCATTTTCACGGGAGCTCGTTTATAGCCAGCAAGTAGCGATACGTGCGCAGCGCACGTAAACTTATTTTCGCTGGTAATTTATACGAGCGCCACGCACGTATACGAATGGGTGATGGTCTGATAAAGTATACACAGAGAAAACTCAAGCGATGGTAAGCCTTTGGTATGTTTAGGGTCGATGGAGGTGTTTCTTGAGAGTGAATCTTCCTCCATGTTCTTTCTTCTTTCTTGGCAGTTTAACTATTCAGTCATCCAAAGTGCTTGCTCAATCAGACAGATGTACCGAATAATGTTACATTCTTCTAAGATCCATCGACGCACACTAAAATTCAAAAGTGTTTGATACAGTCGGTTTTTGGTTGAAGAATAGCTACGTGTTTCGTGGTTCACCTATTTCGTTATATATGTGACGATATAGGAGAATTCATATTAACAGAACCCAATACTCAATGAGTGTTCGAGTAATCATACCTGCTTACGTCTAAACTATCAAATGGCAATTACTTTCGGCGAGAGGCTACTCAGTCAATTTCTTAATATTAAAATATGATCACGGGTGACTCGATGGTAATCATATTCTGACGTTGTTTGTAGGACCTTACCTCAATATTAAGGGACATATATTTTATCAGATTGCATCTCGTGGGAAATATAGATGAGCGTCGATCACTCAGTGACCAATGTCCTAAGATTATAATTCTGCGAGCAATATATTTGGTTCCTGGTTGGAACTTGGAACAAATACTCTAGGTCCCTCGTGGTCTGGTTGATAGTCTGTCGAAGGCTGAGTTTCTCTAATGACAAAACGAATTCTACTTGAGAGGCATGCAATATCTCTTTCCCAGCATTCATCTAAGCATACCCCTCTTGTTTACCTCAGGGTTAGAAGTGAATGATGTGTATATGGAAAAGATAAAATGAATTGATAAAAGGATTCAATCGAGTGTATAGGCTCTGTGAATAATATTATCACACTACTATTCTTCAAAATCGTAGTAATTCTAAAACAATCATATAGTGTGTTGAGAAGTGTGACTCCTAGTAAGAAGTCACGTGCACACCACAGTAAAGTTGATGGCAGTATTATCGTTGATGCTGGGAAAATGCTGGATGCTTCAGCATTTTTTCCCCTCTCATGGGGTACTGTTAGTTCGGTTTTTTTTTTTTTTCTCAAAGGTCTATACTTTACTCTTTTCTATTGACTGTAGTAGTTAATGAACTTTCTACAGTTACTTGTAAAACAGTTATGTTCTACGTCGATGATACAGTCATGAGACCTCGTCCAGTGTCCATTGTACCTAACGTTTTCAACTGATGAAGGCCGGGGACGCTGTGCTGGATACGACTGCCGAATTCATGGTAGTGCCGATTACAATGAAATATCAATAGTAGGATTGGTAAATAGGTACACAAAAATGTAACGGAAACATACAAATTACCGGTATTAAATTTTGCAAGTATATCACAAGATAGTTGTTGTTATTGCGGTATTGCAGCAAAAATCAGTCAATACTGAAAACAAAACATAGAACTGCACGCCAAGAAAAACATGCGTAGAGGTATTTCTTTCAACACAGATTGTGGCTCTGTATACGGCTGCATGGCGGTCACCACAGACAAGGTAAACGAAACGTCGATACACTGTGTAATCAACTGACTGCTCCCTCCCACAACATCTCAACAAACTTCATATGAATAATCCTGACTCACTACAGTTATTTACCATAGGAGAATACAACAGGTGTACAAAAAAAGTTCAGCAGTCCCCACGTTGACGGCCGGCACAGCCGTCACGCCCCTCCAGTTCCCAAAAATTAACACGTTTGTAGAAATTGCGGATCATCGTTTTAAAAAATCCATAATGATTATATTCTTCTGCTATCTCAGCAGATTATTACAGATCAAACACAATGACGTATTGAGGAAGTAACTATTCAGATTATGACGTTAAAAACTACATGGTAACATTATAAACTGCACAATGAAACTGATATCATGTAATGCTTCGGAAACTGATGCCGAAAACATACACTGATTCCAAGGTCCAAGGTCAAATTTGCAATTGCAACGATTTTTCCTACTTGTGGAATAAACATGAAACCTGGTGGGTGTGGACTTCATTTGACCCCGAAGAAAATAGCAATGATTTTCAAGTCACCAGAGATCAAGTTGGCACAATTTCGCCGCATTTCAAACAAACCTTGGTGAATGTCTACAGTTGGTTCCGAAATACAATTAAGTGAATACTCCCACCCCCCCCCCCCACCCACCCTATTTACTGGTATGTACTATACATATATCCGAGGTTTCTGACCATGTTGTACTATGAGCATACAGACACTTCTTTCGAGGAAATGAAATCATATTGTTGCATGGACCTACAGCACAATTTCATGCAAGGCATCCTTCCTGGAGAACACACTTACCCAAACGTATGCTGGTAGTTGATATTTATTTTCACTGACGTCCCTCAAAGCACGACATTTTTATTCTGGGTTCCATTGACGTTTCAATCACTGTTAATCTCAGTATCATACTATGCGGTTTTACCTCGCCATGGCGTCTCCTTCGTTCTTACAATCTTTGGCCAAAGGCATGCTCTATAAGTTTCTGGATATGACTTAGGCAACCTATCTTTCGCAACGTTTGCGTTAGCACCAGGCCCAGAGAATCGCATGAAAAATATTCCGAGGGATTCAGTTTATTGGCTGATGTTGCATGATGAAGTCTGTCGCTCTGGCTCGGCCAATCCAGTTCAAATTGGATTTGTAGCTCTCTAATCAGAAGTACAGGAATGTCATTATGTTTGGTGTGGTCCGGTAGTCTTTTTTGGATGAAATATTGAGTTGGAAGAAAAAATGATATTTTTGGCCAGTTCTAGTTTGCAAACACGATAACCCGATCCCATTTTGACAGATGCAGTTCATACGAAGCATGTGTGTTTCCCGTGATGAGTACATTAGCCTCATTGGTCTGGGGTCAGAGGTAGGCTGAGACCCACAGAAGTCCTAGTTAAAGTCCGAAGTGCTAGTATTTTTTCACGGGTACCACTCCCCAGTGTTTTGTCGAACTAATGTAACTTGTTTGTGGAGAATGAGAAATTTCATGTGTTCCTCATAATGACCTAGTCCCATATCCCATTTGCTCATGTTTCTGGACATAAGTAATCAGAAATGAGTCAACGGATCACTCAGCTTTTTGACCTTGGTTTGACTCGTATTTGTTTAACTCGTTGTTGCATTTTCGACTAGTCAATAGCGACGAGTAGGTGACACCGGATTACGAACTGCTGACAGAAAGTATTCGACCACCGAAAACCATGCAGACAATAAGGTTGCAAGCTGGTATTAGCATAAGAACAATTTACAAACGAACTCCACATCGCTTCTATACCACACCACTCTCCGATGAATAGCATTTGACATATATGATGGTCAAGATGTGGTGCGAATACGTATGAAAAAAATATTTTCAGTACCATGGACGTACGTAGTGGTCAGGCACACACATTTCTGAAATTTGCAACGTAATACTCACACACTGACTCAATACCTGATACTTACAACAAACTAACTGACGGAGATGAGATTTCCTGAATCTGGAGTTCGTTCTGTGTTATCACTATCACCTGTTTTCCCGGTCCTAGCTGGTTATCACAAGGGGAAGAAACTATTTACACTGAAATTGAATCATTATGTGTTTGTGTTGTCCCTTCTTGATTGATATGCGCAAGGTAAATATTCTTCTAAAATGGGTGCGTGCATTAATATATTCAACCAAATTTAGATTAATAAGTCTCTTGTACCTTGTAATAAATGCATGAAACAAGCCTTTTGACATCAGAAATGGTATTGGCTATGTCTCATTTCCACTGTTAATATTCTAATTCGAGTTTTACACTCAGTCGCTATTAATAAGGTGTACTCGAATGTAGGCTAATTCACGTGTCCAATATCCGCCCCATTGCTTCCGTAGCTGTTCGCTCGAATTGAATTAATAGCCAGCGGCACAAAATCGCTGTGTTTTGTAACTATCTATCCCAAATATTCTCGACTCATCGGATTCTTCAATTATTGGACCTCCATACATATATACGCATCAATTGACACCTAGTTTCTCACTAGTGATGAGATTCATTACACGCAGCTGCTGGTGATATAGTATTTCTACAAGGTTGGCCGATCTCGTGGGTGGTTCATTACCATTTTTAGAGGAATAGAGAGACTGCTAATTATGTCCTGCTGAGCATTCCCTCTGTATGCAACATGCTACAGCAGAGTCGGCCATGACTGCATTGATATGAATACAATATGGGTGACCTAAATGTTGCATCTAGTGAACGTGAAAGATTATTCTGACTCGAGTGTTATGACTAGCATACATCATCGACTGATAGGTAGAAATGAACTGAAACAGAAGAGGAAATTTATCGGATTTGACATTGTAGAAATTCGAGAGAAAAAGGAACCGTAATAATATGGATACCACGAACAATGAAAAACACCGCAAAAGGGAATTTTATGCTGGACCTCCCACCATAGGAAGAAACTACACTCTCGCAAACATTCAACTGAAAACTGAGCAATAAAAATCAAGAACCCATCAGAGAAAAAAAATACATTCATATGTCAATTTCATTCAACTCATGACCTCATAGCCAGGGAATATTAGCCGAAATTTAGCCAGTGTGGGAATAATTTTTTACCCAAAGATTTAACCTCCGATGTGTTAATGGAGGTGTCAACTAACATATTTTGGAAATTTTCACCTCGACTCCCCTAGCACAACCAGTGACAACTGCCGACATTTGAGGTGCCTTAAACGGCAGAAAAGGATTGCATTATATGCCTCTCTATGTATCGTTTTGCATATCGCTTTTTCAGGTTTGGTCAAGGGATGGTTTGGGATACTGGTGTGACGGTAATGCTGGTACACTATAAACTGGACACATATGTATAGTTCATACGATCTCAGGAATATCCAAGAGGCTGTAACTGGAAGACAGAGGCGGTCCTTGCTCTTCAATCAAGCCCTGCGACTGTGATGCGGTTTCCGTCATAACGGGCCACAGCGAAACGACTCTGTCCGACCCGACAGGTTTCTTGCCGGTACTTGACAGCTCCTACTTTTCACCAAACTCTCCTACTTTTTTACCATACTCCTACTTTTTCATCAATATTTTGCTCAAAACAATTCCAGCATTAAGAGTGACGTTCATGAAATCCTGCAGACAGCAAAGAAGATGCCACGAGTGATGCCCCAAGAGCAAATATAAACCCGCCGATAATAGAAGATAAATTAGACCCAGGAAATCACAGAGAACACCGAGGTCCGGAATGACATGAAATGCTGGTAACCTCCTAAAGTGAAGCAAAACATTTCTTCCCGAGTACCTATTTGTGAGATCGGCAGAGGAGAGAGAATCTCAGATACAAAGGTCCTAAGAACACGAGAAGAAGTCAGAGAGAAGCAAGAGACGAGAAAGGCCATGGAAAGAAGAAAAAATAACTACTGGACTGAGAGGAAGCTCTCACAAAAGGACAGGAAAAGTGCAAGGATGACATGTCTGCAGCTGACAAACTATACGATGACGTGTCTACTTACCTCAGACTCGCATGTATGGAGCACCAATGACACTGCCTAGGTAAACAAATTACTTGGTTACTTCCAATATCCTGCCTAAACCTGACCAGACCCAACAGTACTGTCGAGAGACTGCATCTCCGTCTCGGTTCATGACACCTGGAGACCTACAGATCTGCCTCTCCCAAGGCCGTCAACCCGAGAATCCACAAACTCGGAAAATTATGCGGCATAATCAGCGTAATCCAGGTCAAATTAGAACTCCACCGAAGTGACCCCGCAGTTAGTACTATCTGCACCTCTCTCAATATTCCAGTTCATGCACGAGTTGAAAAGTATTGCCGCCAGTTTAGACCTCGGTCTCATACCGTGAAAACGGGAAAGACGAGAGAGAGACTACATCAGCACATTTAAACAGCTCTCTCACTTCCAGGTTGACACACCACACTGCTCGAAAATTCTCCAGAAAGCCTCATGAAAGGTCACGAGGAAGCTCCGCATCCGCTCAGACAGGACACGGAGAGGGAAGATGCTCAAGACACTTATGCGCGAGTACCACCTCCTGAACACATCATGTTATGGATGATCCTAAGACTTTGCCAGGTACTGAGGTGGTGTAACCCACTATGGTTCTTCTCTTCTATGGTCCTTTCCTTTCCAGATTGGAGCAATAAGTCAGTTGGGATGGCTCCAGTCTAGCCACCAACCCAGAGCATCTCTGGATGTATGCCACAGACCCCAGGAGCTTTGCCGCCCTTCAACTGCCCCAGTGCCGTACGAGTTTCCTCGATAATAGGCACGTCACAGTTTACCAGGCGCTCCAGTCACCCAACTATAGCAACACCATCTATCTGAATTTCTAAGCTTGAGGAATCAGCCTTTTGGAAATCCTCAAAAATACATAGCCCGCGGGACCTAACATCAGCGGTCAAGATCTGCCACCACCAACAATGGAACTGAGCCGTGAAAAACTTGAGATTTCTCAGCGTAAGGCGAAGGAATTACAATACGGTGATTTGAAATCAGAGATCAAAGGTCAAAGGTCAATTTTGGTTGTAAACTAGCCACAGTGATTGATTGCTGCATTTTCAAGGGGTGCAAGGCGCATGACTCAAAATTTTCTGGAAATGTCCTACGAATGTTCTTCCATTTTGATGGAATATGTTGCATGCCTGCAACTTGAGGAAATTGTGAAGGCATCAAAGCAAGAATATACTCATGACTGAGGAGACTGGAGGGAAGAGCGGACATGCGAATCATAAGCAATCAATGTGGTGAATCAGTTCCGAGTGGGTGGCTCAAGGAAACTTATCAATTGATCGGATCCCTCTACATATTCACCTAGTAATATTGTCACGGGGTTCTCCCGGACCCGCACTACGGTTGCGTAGTGTCTACTTACGTAATTAGTGAGGCTGCATTGCAGAGCATTGCTTAACAATAGGCGCTATTGGGCGTTGATTCGGAGGCCGCTGCTGATGAGGAGGGCTGCCCCGGCCTGCAAAGAAGGAGGATGTGCTGTGGTTGTCTTTGCGTATTATTGTGTGGGATACGACACATAAATGAGTTTTTACATATTTCAGTTGTTCCCCTTTTCCCAATGCAGTACCAACAGCCAATGCTTTACGCTAGTTGTTCAATTATTGGTGTACGGATGCGTTTATCGGTGCGGGTGCTCGAGTATCTCACAATGCAGTACCCGTATGTGTAGTTGCAAGGGGCACAATGTCAAAATGCACATTATTTTGACCGGCAAGGTGAGGGTGCGACCGAAACCCACTGTTTAAGTGAAAAAAACAGCATCATGGTTCCATTACTTCCTAGGCCATACAACGAAATGATTTCCGCCACTCATTGAAACACATATCACATGGTCTTTTTTACATGCAACAATATACGACAATATATATATATATATAACATTAATACAAGTCACATGGTCAAGTGTGTTCAACTATTATTCAAGTCGATCCCCAAAGGTTAATGGAATCATGTGATGATAAATCCAAGATGGCGACAATCTTCAACATCACGTGATTCCAAGAACCTGTCATAGCTGGGTTCAATAACTTGATTAACCCAAACAGACATGTCCTAATTAGACACCAAACTTACTACCAGGGCTGAGTACGGATGGAATATGAAGGGGCATTTATGCCGCCAGCTACAGTATCGTCACGTGAGATAGAGGAGAGAATGTACAGAATGTAGTTAACAGTGAAAATAAAAGGAAGTAAATCATCCAAAGAAAGTAGAAGTAGAAATCAAAATGAATTGTCACTCATACAATCAATAAGAATTAAGGAAACTAACATATTATAAAAAAACAGTATCATACAGTAGGGGAGTAATGGAGAAATCGAGGAAATATGAAATAATACCGCACAGGCTTAACATGAAAAAAAACTAAAATAACTGAAAAACGAGTCCATTCAAAAAGTATTTGAATTAAGAAACATGTAGAGACGTCCTAAACATCAAGATTATATAACGTTCTCAAGGCTTGCCTAAATTGGCTTGAATTTGACACTCGACCCCCTAAAAAAAACCAATAGACACCATAATCATTATCCATGGCTGAATGGAACCATCGTTATGGAGGGGAAAAATATTTAGAGCGGCCATTTTGGACGCATCTTGGATTTCCCAAAATGTTCGAAGGTGACGCGATGTCACGCGACAGAATCTGAAAGAGGAACCATCAACATGATCATTCAAGAAAAAAAAAAACTATCTACACAATTCCCAGGTTCACGAAAACGTCTGCCAGACTAAGAGCCTTACTTGGCTTCCTGAACCCGTAGAAATCAAAATAAATGAAGCGATGCATTACTAGTATCATGATTTCAGCTATGATTTATGTCCCTCAAATCAATATTTCTTGTCGACAGCAGGCCATCCCTCTTTTTTAGAAAAGTACTCCTGTGGATTCGCCTCATTTTTATTGATTATCTGTTATGTTTTCGAGGCGGATATTTTATTATGGACAATGTATTACATCGGATTCCTCTTGTCAGAGTTGGGTAGATTATGAAAGGTGCGAAACGGATTCCATCCCGGTATTAGTTACATATACGTATTAGTTACATATAAAAGTTCGTCGACCATACATGGCAATTGCAATATCATACATACTTTGAGAAACGCGAATCCTTACAAAAATGTTCATTAACATATAATATAATGTATGTAAAGAATGTAAATATATTCTTTGAAAGGCGCATCACAAGTAAAAAATCAACGCGTCATACAATACACATAACAAATGCAAGCGAAGTAGTAGAATTTCAATAAAAGAACATTGAAACCCTCTGTTACGAAAGAAACTTTTAAATGAAGACTACAACAAAGATCTAGAGACGTGAAGCTGAATTGCTGAATTGGGTACTGCTATTGTTAGTGGGGACTGACAGCCAATAATCCGCATATCTATGGTGAGGGCGCTAATTAACACCGGTGTTGAGCTGAGTTGATTGATTGAAGGATAATAATCCCGGATTAGCGGTGGGATGCCGACTTGGCACGTATAGGGCCTATAGTCCTCACCGCAGTTGTGCTTTTTGTGTATACGATACCGTGTATGTATGTTTTTATAAGGCCCAGAAATTTGAGCACGCCTAATCTCCTTCGAGCTTTTCACAGCCTTTCCCTCCGTCTCACTTTCTCTTGTACAACTGTTATTTGTTCAGCGTGTTTTCTGGTGGGATCGAAATATAATATGTTGTTAACAATCAAGCGTTCCTATGACAAATACATGTGAATGGCATTTGTGTCATGTGGTGCATCAATTGCGAATATGCTGTCATAAAAATTATCCTACGTTGCACTTTTGCTACCTTCTATAGCTATATATTTCGCAGCGACCGGTCATTCCACTCTGTAGAAGAGTATCGAGTGAATGTTTTCGCATTTTTCAACGATTTTTTCATCATTTCAAAACCACCTTTTCTTGTAGGCAATTGTAACACGCTTTTGAATTTTGATTGCCTGAGGCAGATTACGTTATCGGTTACATATAAAATTCAAAAACAAAAAAGAGGGCGGCAGATGTCATAAACAATGCTTAAAAACAAATAGTTCAGGGCATATTACGTCCCACTCAATCATAAATGACAGGATCTGTCCATCGGGACAGAACGACGTTGGCCCGTTTAGTAGCCTCACAGACTCATTAATAATAACCTGAATAATTAAATACATGACTGATGAAACTAATTTATAAGCATTGTGCTTTCCCATATAGTTTTCAGTTCAATGCCCGAGCAAGCGTGTTAAGTTCCATTCCGCATTCGAAATATTCGAGAAAATAGGCATCAATGATATTGATGAAATATTGAAAATTGAATGCCATCGTTCGATAACTCATCTACACTAAGAACTTCGGTCAAAATTACAGCACTCAAATCATTTCTATTCTTGGAGAAAATGGTGTGATCAGTCCGCGAATTTAAAACAAAGCCTGCCGGCCGCAACAAATGTATATGTCCTCGCACAGGACATATTCAACGAAATTACGAAATTGTATCTGAAACATCTTCCGTGTTTCGTAAATGTCTGAGACTCGAGTCATAGATAGCTTCCTGGTGACGTTCCTTTGCGCACGAACTGTAATCAGTGAACTTGCTAAACAAATTATTTCCACATGAGCTTTGGAGGAGCTCGGTATATTACAGACATAATATCAGTTCCTATCGCCTATAATTTTCTTCAGAATTAGGCTAATTCGCCTTGCCTATTCCATCGCTTCCAGCCTCAGGTGTTCGCTCGAGGAGATTGAGTGTCACAACGTTGATTTGTTTAATATATATCTGAATCGCCCAGATCCCGATGGCAAAACTGTGTTTTTGCGTGGCTGGTTGATCTCCTGGGAGTCGTAGTCCGGTCTTGAAGGATACGAGAGAGACAATCCGTGTCAAATTTCTTACTAAGCTTTTTCTGTCCTTGCTGAAAGCAGAATAAATTTATGCAGTCACGCAAAATTGTGTGTGTGTCCATGTGTACGTGTGGGCGTGTGTATGCGTATGCTTGTCTGTGATGCTCCTTGTCAGCGATATCTAACGAAGGCAACCATGTGTCAGTTCGGGATAAGGTATGTGGTTGCACATACGAAGATGATGAATAATCTTAGTTATGGCGTTAGGGCAATGTCATCCAAGTTAGTGTGAGGGTAAACCTCAAAACGCTTGTCAGCGCGATATCTAACGAACGCAAAAATTTACCAAGTTCAATTTAGTATGTGGATTACCATATCGAGAAGGTAATGTGAGGTAAGGTAAAATTTTGTTGATCCAAAACGGAAATATAGGTACTCGCTCGTACGAATACAGAACTGAAGAATAAACACCTGTAAAGAAATATAATATAAAGAAATGTATATATAGATATGATATATATTAATATAGCATGAAACGATAAGATAAGACATTAGCGCACAAATCTTTCATTATAAACTTTTAATGCACGCGTGACGAATGAATTGCGCTGCCTGTTTGTTTTAAGACAAGGGAGTCTTGACCTTCCAATGCCTCTCTGTATGTGTCTGCCTCGTAGAAGGTCATGTAGGGGATGACCTGTGTCGCTCCAGATGGTGTCAAGTTTGGACTCGACGAGGCAATAGTAAATTGAGTCGACAGGCTGTCGAAACCCTCCAACCACATAAAAGCCAAATGCCAAACGATTGATCAGGGTTCGCTAAGAACAGGCTCGAGCCTACAAGTGCTGATCGTTGGCTATATAAACATTCCTATTCAGTAATCAACTTTCGTAGCATGATCGCCTTCATACAACAATGTTCTGATTGAAATCACCTGTCTCGCATTTCTGTAGGGTTACAGATATGGGTATATGTAATTTATCCCATGTCCTTTAAGGCCATGTCCCATCCAACGATTTACCATGCATGTTGCAGAATACGAATATTTGGACATAAATGTTACCATTTCCTCGTCAAATATCTCTTAGGGGCGTTTTATATTATGATATCGTCAGCTGAAATGTAATGCAACAGTAATGCATACAATGCTCCCATGATAGACCCTTATCATTTATATAAATTGAAGAATTACACTTGTAGCCGCCATGTCCGAGGCACGGAACATGACTGGGATGACTCAGATGGTCAAGGGCAGCGGGGGCCGTTTTGCAATTCAGGCCTCCTACACTAATATGAAGATAATGGAGTAAAACCAAGGCATAACTCACTGTTGCACTGTTGCACATGAGAAACAATAGTCTAACAAACGAACTATGTCAGACTAATCTATTAAAATAAAAGTGAATTGAAAAAATGAATGAAAAGAGTAAAATGGGGGTTAGTAATTAAAATACATCAAACTTTATAAAGTCGTTCACAAAACATAACAGTAATCGGGATTAATCTACACAATACATATTACATCAAAAAGCGTGATGTAAGTAAGAGTGTTATTCAAACCTGCTTAATTGAAGGGGTCCCAGATCTCAATTATAGTCTTAGAGTCCAGCACCGCTCCCAGATACACCATGCCCTAGGTCCCGACGATCCAAGTAGTCTGACTGGTAGGCCCTCGACGACACCGCCCAACGCCTGCTGAACCGACACGTGCCTGTTGGCCTAGTTGCCAACCATGCAGAAGGTGGAGCGTTCGACCAACCCATGTCTACCCACCATCACGGGCAGCCAAGGGGACTCCAAGCGCGCTGGCCCATCTTAGATGACGCCTATACTAGACAGGTAGCGTTGACCACCAGCGCCAGGAGTAGGGAGTAATCCTTTCCCAGTTTCCGCGAGTCAGGGAAGTAATTGGAAATTAGAATAATTTCTTGTCACGTCTCCCTCCATGCCCATAGATTAAAACAAATGTGTCTCAGAAATTGCTGAGGGTGTCAAGCGAATGTACAAATGATTTTTAAAATGTTACAGCTAGAAGGGGCGCGTGGGAGTGTAAAGGTAGTTAAATAGATATTCCCACTTACAACAACTTATTGCGTAAAGCCGTCTTCAAAGTTATCAACATACACAAGACAGCAAGTCTGGGATACTCGGCAAGCGCAAAATACAGGAGCGACTACTCTACCGATTTGGCAAATAGCACAGAATACTGTTGTAGCACATAATTAGGGGTGGACTCCCTAAATTTTTTTCGACAAAGCACAAACAATGCCATGATGCATATGAACAAAAAACTAAATACCATTTAACTCACAAGCCTTAGCTTATACAGCAAATACCCTTAATATGCTGATCAAGGTTGGTGGATGAAGGTATGCAACACAACTTCACATATTCTATAAGCAATGAAATACAAGGGCTCAGGGGGCACAAACAGAATAACAATGCCACTCAAATATAAATGAAACAGAAACTATCCTTCTCTTATCTGTGTGATCCTGGCCATCCACAGTTTGTATGCTCTAGCCTCACAAATATGCAGTTATGCAAAATAAAGTGTAATGTAAAAGTACCCAGCTGATCTTACCTACTTGGAAATTAGGAATGATTTCTATTCACGTCTCCCTCCCTGTCCAATAGAATAAAACAAATGGGTGTCTCGAATTAGCTGAGGGTTGTCTACGCGATGAATGGTACAGGTGTCTGGATATGCGCAGGCTATTGTTATCGGGCCGAGAAGTTCTACAAAGTTATGAATCGTACAATCCAGGGTTTTGACACCACTTGATGGGCTATAAAACAGAGCACTTCCAGGAAGACTCCAGTCAATAAGCCGATTAACCTTGCTGGGGGCGGAAAAAAGAGACAAGAGTAATAAAATCTAACATGGCGGAGAAAATCACCAGCCTAGGCCAAACCCATACCTCCATAACCAGGTGAGCCAGTCTACTCCATAATTACCTTAATGGACCACCACTAGCCATCAACTGTCACCAGCATCTCATCAGAACAGTGGAGAAATAAATACATCTTGGAATACGCAACAACAAACCTGCCTACCAGTGACAGAGGTCAGTGGCATGAACTCTTGAACTGAGTGTGTTGGGATCCCAGGAAATATTAGTCAGCAGCATGTGGGAGAAAAGAAGTCAAAAAATTATAGCTCACTGATTTAGTTCATCAATATGAATTTATAATCATTTACCGCGATAGAGGCCTAAGGACAGAACCTTGCGGGACACCCCACTGGACCGATTTGGAGACGATAGAGAGTGATTGGAACGCGGTTTGCTTACATCTATGTAGATACGATTGTAGCAGTTTTTAGAGCCGGACCACCAAAACCGTAGGTGTGGTGCAATCTCTTGATGAGGATTTCGTAGTCTATCGCATCAAACGCAGAAGAATAATCTAGTAAGACCACGACTGCTTCGAGGCCTTCATCGACGGCAAGCAGCAAATCGTTATAAAGTTTAAGGAGACTGTCTCAGTGCTGGATGATAGTGTCGTGACGGTAAGCCGATTCGTTGAAAAGAGGCAATTGTCTTTCAGGTAAACACCCAGTTGTGCAGTGATAACTTTCTCTAAAACTTTGTCAATTGGCAGTTGGTCTGTAATTACGTAAGTCATTGTGACAAGACCAGGTTTCTTCAGAAGTGGGACAACGTGCGACGATTTGAATGGTTCAGGGAATATACCAGATGACAGCGACAAATTAATGAGATGTGTGATATGCGGTAGGAGGGCGTGGAGCCAATACAACATTCAACACTTGAAAATGATCATGAGTGATTTCAATTATCCATATATTCCTCCTTGCTCTGTGGCGGTAGTGGTGGTCATGACTTTGCCTTTTTATATTCCCCTGACTGTTTCGTATCGCAGCATTTCTTCTACCATGAAACCATATCATATATCAGTTTCGAGATTTGGTCTTGAGTAGTAATTCCGATTCAAATATGGGGAGTATCGGTTAATTGAGGGTTCACATTCCTTCGAAAAGCAACGTTATGAGACCCAAGTTGCACTGAATTACGAGAGGGAAATTGTAAACTCTTCATCGTTCTTCTTGCTTCTTGTTATTCTTTATCAGTTTGAAGCTCGGCATTAATCAGTAAAGCTTCTTAGTGGTGGTGTCGAACTTGGGGACGAAGGTTGCTCGAGGGCTGCAGAAAATCAAATTCACCATCGGTCCATTTTTAGATTCTTATCTATGATCAGCGACAGTCAGGAGATGTCTAGTGGGTAATAACAGCCAGTTTTCTTCGGTTATCAGATGACATGGAAAGCTTCGGCCGACTCGTTGTATGGGTGATGATACGCTGCCCACTAGCTGGTATTCTCAACAAAGCCATACTCTTCCTGCTCTCCATAGCTGAGCCGGCTTGAGAGATAAACATGCTGATTCGAAATTGAATCATGTACACATTATAAGAAATATATGGAAAAGTAAATCTATATTTCATTCTCATATCAGAGAAGGAAGAAGCTCATCATCGCAACCATATAGTACAAGTCGACCAGGGTAACCTAAATCACTGAGCAAAGGGCATCATCATCGGTATGCATATATTTGTGAAGGAAGTTCACACCGAAATACTCATGTAAAAAATGAATATATTTATCAATCCATTCATGTACGTTCAGTCTCCATCCATGTCTCGTTCTCTTCAATCCTCAAGCCACTTGACTTTTCGTTTCATACTCATTGGAGTACCCGCGGCTGATGACACGAGACTTGTTTACGTTGAGTTTATCAATTATTAAGCTATATGGCGGAACACAAGATTCGATGTTTCAACAGCTCCAGGTGTTCAGAGTGACTGTTTGTTTGTACTATCCCTTCGGTCATGGATATTTGACCTTGTTGATAGTGAAAAGGGTTTCGTAGCAATGTACTTTTGCGAACATGTATAAGAGGATAAGTTATGAACCTCTATAGGAACAAGGAAATTCATCTTTTAAGATGAAAGTGGGAAGAAGACTTGAAGGTGTATTTTAAGTAGTCTAACATGGTTAAAGGAATGGGCTGGTAGTAAATGCTAAATTAGTAGTATCGAAGTGTTCGTGTTCGACACGTGTATCAATTTCAGGAAACATACTTACCCCAAACTACGTACACATTTTGATAATTCATTCATCATTTCAACTTTCCCGGTATTTAGGTCATATCCCAGCCATGATAACAGCAATAGTGAGTAAAATATCGAGCCTTTGAATTGTCAACATCGGTTATTGAAACTGACAAATGTTATGCGTATCTGTATCTTTTTAGTGATACCATGCAATAGTGCACTGTAATTGTAATGTACGGCTTTTTGTATCTGCCTTCAGCAACGAAGAAAACCACATCAGTAAACATGTGCATTGAACATCGCATGACCGCGTGTTCGCATAACCTCGTGACGAAAAGACCCTAAAACAATCCCGACAGATTTAATATACAAATGTGCAGTGAAGGAGCTGTCAAACAGATGATTTAATGAACGAACTCATTACCCAGTACGGGATTAATTGCCCAACAATTCCAGCGATACGGCTCTCTTGAAGAGCGCTTTATGAACTGATATGACGAAAAGGTTACTGAAATTAATCATTGACGGAATTTAAAGAGATTTGAACAAATTTGTTCGTTGACAAATTTAAATTGGAATTCAATACCGATATATTGGACTTGACTGAAAACGAGTGGAAATGTTTTTCGAATACAAATGTTTGATCAGATTCTGCTGTAGCTGGATAGACTAGAGGAGACATCTCTAATAAGCTTATTGTTGCCGCGGATCCTCTTTGTGAATTATTTACTTGATAATAACGATAGACTGGTGCAAGTCTAAGAAGTCTAAAACGGTTTACTATTGGCTGCTGGGATCTCATTATTAATGTATATCACCTGGATAAATAAATTAAAAAAATTGTGCTTGCCAGCTCTACATCTCCTCTGCTACGCAGACAAATCGAAAAGGGGGCGGATGTGAGCGTGTTGGAAGTTAAGTGCACTACCCCTATTCAATGAAAATAATTTCATGTGGCCTCTCGAAGTACTCAGACACCTGAGAGAACTTGGGTAAGTATATGGTAACAGTGATGTTGTTGTTGTTGTTTTCTTCATTTTCTTGATAAATATAGTACGAGGCCTGTAGCAGCGGTCAAGTGTTGGCGGCAAACAGCCAACTTTAATAGCTGCGATTGATCGGTTGCCTCTTTTAACGACCAGATCCCTAGGCCTCGCTATGAGGGCGCTCTTTCGTTATGTTACTGAGAAGAGAGAGCTTGAGCACCGCGCGCTTTGGGGCACGTGACTTCTTGTTTTACAATAGCTCAAATTCCACGCGGTCATTTGGGGACTGACCGCTGTGCTGTGAAGGTGTGAATTCAGAGAGAGAGAGTCAACTCATTGCAGAGGCGGTTTTGTTTTTTTTTTTTTTAGTCGACTTCACAGGATACTACCTGTATTGATTATTTTACCGGGGTGAGCATATATAAGATTTGATTATTTCCATCTGTTTCTCTTTGTGGGCAAGCGGGCAGTTGTACATAGCTGCAGAGATTGTGTACTTGAACCCTTACGTTGATAGCGTAATTGCGTTAGACCTGACTACATCATGCTACGGGGCCACTGTCGTAGGACCGGAAACTTTCACTATCGATCGAGGGTGGGGGGGGGGGGCTAGAAGAAAAGAAGAGAAGGACTCCTCTGGTGCTGACTGGATGCGGGAACTCCATGTTGTGCAACGGATGCGAATTGTTGCAGTGTCACTCTCCAATGAGAGAGAGAAGATGCCCCCACGGAGGACAGTAGCACTCCTGACCCACCATCGTGGTCACTCGAAGAATAAGGGCGTATCAGAGGGACGATCCAGAATTGAGGCCCTATCCCGATGGGACGGAGACAGTGAAGAAACCTGTCTGGGAAGACGTATCTGGAGGAAGCAAGACTTGTCACCACTACTGGAGGCAATGACATTCCCTGACCTTGCAAGACGGGCTGTTATAGAGGGAGTTGGAATCACAGAAGGGCGACGAAGTACGGTTGCAATTCTTGGTGCCAGAGGCGTTGAAGAAGTCACTTTGAGAGATCGCTCACGCACACCCTTTGTCAGGACACTTCATGGGGAGGAAAACCGTAAACCGACTGAAGCAGAAGTTTTAATGGGCTGGACTCACGCGTGATGCTGATCGATGGTGCAAGGCCTGTCCAGACTGTCAACAAAGGAGAGGGCCCAAGTCGAAATACAAGGCAAAGCTGCGTCGGTACTGGCAGGAGACCCCTACAAGCGTAGCACGAAATCATGGGGCCGTTGCCGACTCCAGAGCAGGGGAACAAATACGTGCTGGACATTGGAGACTAACTTTTCATAAATGGTCGAAAGTGGCAGCAATGCCTAACCAGGAGGCGGTGACGGTAGCGTGGTCTGTTGAGCAGTTTTTTGCAAGTTCGGCATTCCTGGCGAGGTCCACTCCGACCAGGGAAGGCAATTTGAGTCCGCTGTCTTCAAGAAGATGTGTGACTGTTACAGGTAAAGAAGGGACGAGGACTACGCTATACCACCCTCAATCAGATGGTATGGTTGAGAGGTTCAACCGGACCCTGGAAACGAATTGTCTTATGCTGGGTTTCCTATGATCAGAAAGAGGGACTCGTGGGCTACATACGGGGACTAGAGTATAACACGCTGCTTCAGATCCATGGGATACTCCCCAGCAGAATTGCCGAATTGATGTTGGGAGGAGGACCTATAGAACGCCCTCGAATACTTCTACCCTGGAATGGTGTTCGTTTACAGAGTGATGAAACATTGGGAGGGGCAAGCAACTGAAGTTATTTCCATTCAAGACGGTTGAAAACCGTTAAATGGCTTGCTGGGTAGATAGTGTCCCCTTGGCAACAGGGAATCAGCGTTTTGGTTGGCGACACTTTCAAGGCAGGTACCGTGGGGAGGAGGATTCCGTGGGCAAACAGAGTAGTGACGATTCCCAATTGAGAGGCAGGAGGCCAAGGGGGACGACCCGCTCAGGGTAATGGGTAGGTTAAAACGCAAAATAGTCAGTGTAACAGAGGTCTGGGAGGACTCAGAGGATGCCGAAAGCTCCCGACAGGCTCAACCTGGAAAATAATCTGCTTTTCTGTCCCTCTTTCTTTGTTGCAGGAACTTGTCTGACGCTTGCGAACTGAAGTGTGACCGTAGTTTATGGGCTGCTGTTCAGTGTTTATGGTAAATACGTTGCTTTTAGTATATTTTGGAGACTATATAGGTGTAAGGGGGCGCATGACCTCAGCTTAGGGGTGGTTGTGCCACGAGCCAGGATCCCTAGATCCTCGCTTTGAGGGCGCTCTTTCGTTATGTTATGAGCAGAGAGAGCTTGAGCAGCCCCCCGCGCGCGCGCTTTTGGGAACGTGACTTACTATTTTACGATAGTCCACGCGACATCGGACCGACAGCATTCGGGACTGACCGCTGGTCTGCTGTAGAGGGTGTGTGATTTAAAGAGAGGTCCACTCATTCGATATAAAGGGATATTATTCCCTGGTAGTGAGTCATTACCCGGGTGCGGGTAAGAGTATTCTAAGATCTTGATATATAATGATCTTCCTTTTCGAGTAATCTGTGGGCAGCGGCGGTTGTACATAGCGCAGATATTTGGTACTTGAAACACTTACGTTGATAGTGTAATTGCGTTAAACCTGACCACTTCATGTAGTAGGGGCCACGTGTGGATCGGAACGTTTACTACCGAAGCGCAGGGGGGACTAGTATGTTGGGTACTGGTGGTTGAGTGACCTAGGCCTATGCACAGATTGCACCGAACGATTAACCTCCTGTATGTGCGCTGTATGAGGCCGACATGTACACAACGTAGGCGAAAGGCGCGAAAAACAGGTAACGATATTTGTCAGCGGCGTTGGACATGCGTAAATTTGCCACCAGTTCAGAGCGCTCCCGCAGGCCCTGTTGTACTGGAAGTGAAGTTCCTGCGTACTCTGCACCAGCGGGGGAGTGCATGCACAATCTGCACATCCAAGATGTGCAGACTTGTTAGACTAGGAGGGGTGTCTGCGTAATCTGCCACCAGCGGGTAAGTGCCGATGAACAATTTGCACCAACCAGGGGTGCAGATCTGGTGGACTGGAGGAGACACGTTTGCGCTAATCTGCACAGGGGTTAAGTGGCAGAACAATTCACCAACCATGGGGTTGGTTGCAGACTAGGGTGGACTGGAGGGGGGGGACACCCGTCGCGTCATCTGCCCCCGCGGGTGTAAGTGCATGAACAATTTGCCCCAACCGGGGGTGAGACTTGGGGTGGTCCTGGGGAGGGGACAACGTCTGCGTAATCTGCACCAGCGGGTAAGTGCCTGAACAATTTCACCACCCAGGGGGTGCAGACTCGGGTTGGCACTGGGGAGGGGACCGTCGGGTAATCTGCACCAGCGGGTAGTGGTGGTAATGCATGAACAATTGCACCAACCTGGGTGCAGCCTCGGGTGGGTATGGAGGGGACAAACGTCTGCGTACTCTGCACAGCGGGTGCGTGCAATTTGTTATATGAACAATTTCCACCAACAGGGGGTGCAGACTCGGGTGGTACGGGAGGGGACACGTCTGCGGAATCGCACCAGGGGTAGTTCAGAACAATTTGCACTAACAGGGGGGGTGCAGAACGGTGGTACTGGGAGGGGACAACGTATGCGTAATCTGCACCAGCGGGGAATTGCAATGAACATTTGCACATCAACCAGGGGGTGGCAGACTCGGGTGGTACTGGGAGGGGACAACGTATGCGTAATCTGCCCCAGCGGGTCAGTGCCTGAACATTTGCACAACCCAGGGGGTGCAGACGGCGGGTGAATACTGGGAAGGGGACGTCTGCCAAGTCTGCTGCACTGACGGGGAAGTGCATGGTTCTCTGGCGTCAGTCGGTCTTGTATTTTAGGGTCGTTATGTATTCGATATGTACTACTTGCCATATAGTCCCATTTATCATAGGTCGTTTACGTTTGTTTTACGCATCCAGTGTGATTGTAATTCTTACAAGCAAGTTGTTTCAATAACAGCAGAGTCAAACGTTCAATTGAGCGTAACCTCACATCTTCCTCCTTCTTGTTGTAATGTCCCTCTCGTCCTCCTCTTGATGTGGGGGCTGCTTGGTAACAGACTACTCTAAAGGAAATCGCGTGAGACGGAACGCGTAACACTCGTTAATATTTTTTTCAATATTATTATTGACTAATCGTAACCTTGAACAAGCACTACTTTGAGTATCATCCATAGGGATTGGGCATGTTTCTGTTTCAGTGCTATTTAATTCTTCCAGTGGTGTGTATGTTTGGTGGCTTCACAATGTCGTATCTTATCTTTGCCACAAATATATGAAGATAGGTATTCACATAAATAAATAGTCTATCGAATACTTTGTACAGTTTTTGTCTGTATTAGAACGAGACCATGGAACATTTTGTTTTAACAGTGTTAGTTTGTGCAACGGATGTGAAACAATTGGGAAACAATCTCACTTAATTCCAATTCACTATACATTTTGAAATTTTGAGCGTTTTTCAACAGTTCAGCGGTGATTCCGTTCGTGGGGGAATGTTTTTTTTTCTGTTGTTAATTACCGGTAATATATTATATTTTAAATTGGAAGTGGTAAGTGTTGAGTTTATAGTAGTCATACTTATATGGATATTCATCTTCATATTGCGGGAGGGGAAAATGATATTCCAAACCAAATAGAAATGAATTTAAATTGAGGAGAAGTTGTAATCCCCGGTGGATCATCAATTCGAAAATTTTGTCAGTTATCATCATCACTAGTTGCACAATTCGTTTGGTTTTAATTTCCTGGTTCATTTCACGTTGCATATGTCAAACAGAAGAGAGAGAAGAAAACACTCATTCATTTATATATATAATCATATATATATACGCGTTGGCAAACCAACATTGGAGTTGTAGTAGCTTAAGCTGCTATTTATTCCAGGGTCTGAAAGTACACTGATGGGTCTGACACACAAGAACAATCGAAATTGCCGTATATTTTATAGCCTGTGAACTGTCGAACTGAAACAGTGACTTCAATCATTGGGAATTTGTCAACTTGTATTGAACTGACGAAACAGACGTATCACACTCCTCGAGATGTGGGCAGTTGCGGTGAAAGTTCTTGGATAGGTATTTTCGACCATTGACTAGGCCAGGATGCAACCAAAAACATCGCAAAAGGTTGTTGCGGAAAGTGATTACCGTTTATGTTTTGTACTCTCAGTAGTTTGAATCAGACGATGAAGCACACATGAATAGGAAGAGTCTGTGACATGATTTACTTATATCAATATCAATTCGAATCAGTCAACAACTAAGGAGTAAGTAAAACCACATTAGCCAACTTTATCAGGTTTACCTTAGGTTAATGTTCATTTTCACCATAACGACAGCATAAATCATCGTTTCCTGGGACAAGAATAATTAGCTATGAACTCAGTCGGGCTCAGGGGGCGGACACTTTCCTCCTGTTTATTGTATACCCGCTTGTGTCATACTTGAGTGCTTTCAACAGCTCAGTTGGCCCATATTGTACATGCGGGCGCTTGCACTGGCTGTGTTTGCACGGCATAGGTGCCGCTAGGATTTTTGGACATGTATAGACAAAACACGATATTGGTTATGCTCTTTCTCTATTCGTCAAATTCATTGTACATAAATTCCGTATTTATGTACTCAAAATAATATTTAAATATCCTGAAATTAAGTACAACCATAGACTACGTTTATGTACTCATATATTCGATTAATGTAGCCTATATATTCGAATTGATGTAGCATATATTCGAATTTGTGGTACATAAATAGATTATATGGGTGCAATAAATTCGAATATATGGATGAATAAAATCTAACTATGTACAATCAAATGGAAGTCATGGTAGCATTAAATATGGTATTGTTGTCCAGCATGGCCCTACCATAAAGTGCCTACCGTATCGGTGTCCTGCCTGAGTTCGCAGGAATTCGGTAGGGCTTACTGTGGCTATTGCGATGCCTCAGGCCTTCGACTTTGGTGTAGGGATGCTCCTGGAGAATACTCGAGCATTGGTTGGTTCGGACAATCAGTTATGTCACCTGTATCTGCTCTGTATCTTAAAATTGAGAATGCTGGAGAAGTGTGCTGGTAGACCGTCTCTGGCTCTTCCCCTCTTTACACGGGTGTGAGACAGGGGTGTACACTAATCAACACTTTCAACAGTGTTGGACGGAATTCGGAGAGAGTTTGCGGTAGTCTCGACTGCGAGTTTTCCATTCGATAGCGTCATTGTTTCCGACCTGGACGCGGATGCTGGACCGCATTTCTGCCATCGTTGATACTTACTCCGATAAGTCATTGGAACACTTATCGAGAGGCGAATCCGTTGGGCATTCAGGTGCATATGAACCAAAACTAAGATCTAGAATCCGAGGTCCTAGACGCATTGATTGGCATATGGAGTCATTAGCCATTGCATAGTGATGTGAGGCCGTCGCGATATCGGAGTAAAACAACCGAGCTCCACCCAATGTTTTTAGCTCTATAGAGCTTCCGGTATTGTATATTCTCGATTCAAGGATCCAAGGTTGGGCTGATACAGCGTTCGGATTTCTTCTCTCGGCAGTAATAGGTGTGACCAGCCATACTCCAGAACCCAGGCCGGTACACGTCAGAACAACCCGAGTCATCCACCACGACGCCTCGACGAGACAGGCAAACGGGAATCCTCATGAACCAAACACTCGCTAATATTCATACATCGCCTGGTGTATACCATATACCACCCTCAGCCTTGGTGGCTTCTTGTATTGAATAGGGAGGTCCGGTTTTCCGAAGACTATGGTACTTTCACATTTGGTTGTCATGTATGGACGAGATTTGTTATGAGCAAGATCCCCGGGCCCTCCGGTCTTCACAACAGTTTGCGTTACAACACTCTTCAACATCATCTAACATTGGCTAATACTTGTTCACTCCCAACAATGTCTAATATACCATCGTAATGACCGATTTTCAACTTCTGTTCTGGAAAGGACAATAGTACATTATTTAATGCGTTAAAAAAAACATTCTCGCTATCAACCGACTCAATTTGCAACGGCATGAAATCCTTGAGAGTAATTTACTTTGAATAAGCAGAAGAAGCAATGATAGAATTGTCTGAAAAAAAGGATTTGAGCGATTTTTTATATCCGTCATTGCGATAGTTAATCTGTAGCTCACCCTGTGATTCATCGACACTACCATATTCACTCGAGACATGTTGCTTATTTAACAATTCGTACTATGATGTCATATGCAAAATGCACACTGACTTTGGTGTTCAATCCAGTATGACGTTCTTCTTCATGGTACATTTTCATTTCGGTTTTAAAGGCTGAACCTACATGCGTGGATTTCAGCATTTTAGTGAGCATAACGAATCAACAACTGTCCACACGTATACTTTATATTATTGTCCAATCACTTGGAAGAGTAGATTTTGCTCCTTTCCCCTCTTGGAAAAATATTAATGTTCTTGGGGAGTTGCTCAAGAACAACCATGAGATGCATATTCTCTTAATAAACGGCTGTCTGGCGGGAGTAGGACTGGCGCTGTATGCTCTTGCGAATCTATCATTGTTAGACACCCGCCTCATCAGCGGTCAAACTTTTAGCAACAGCTCACATATGTTAGACATTGCCGTTGACTACCCATATCTCCATCCGGGGTATCCGCGATAGCTGTTTGTTATAGAGTACAATAGGCCACATGTAACTGATCACACCGCAGCTTGGGTATTGCTGGCACTCTACAGGCCTGTCTCCCTGGTAGAACACATACCGGATCCCCTCTCTATGGTAGCCACATAATTTAACTAACCAAACGGGTCTGTTTAGCTCAATAACCCTCTGGATCATTAACCGGTTTTCATTTGTTTTATAACCCATCTCAAAGAACAAAGCTACGTTTATGTGCGGATTCATGTTTCTTAGCTGTAGGTCACTCATTCAACAGCTCAGCACACACTATTTCAAAAATCATTGGAAGACCCGAGTGCTTTTACGTAGGCTGTTGGACTGGGCATGCCCCTGACATGGACCACGCCACCGCACGTGTAATGTGGGTAGCATTTTGAGGTGACTTGTGAAGATTATGGCCGCTTGGTGGTGCTGCCATATGGGAGGTCCCCGGGACACGATCAAGTGACGAAACGGTGCTTCCGGGAGTGAACAGACAAGGAATCCCGTCTGTCTCGTACACTATCCTCTCTCAAAAATCCGTGATCTTTGCAAATAAGGAGGCCAAATCCCAAAACAAGATGGCGCTATTTAAGACTTGCTCAATTAGCAACTTGCCTAGGATTCGTATTAAGTAAATCGCACCTGATCGTTTGTTTAGGTTATAAGTTGGTGGGAGGGTGGTGATCTGGAGGAAACACTGCTCGAATATGGATTCATTGGAAATTTAATTCCTCCCTCTTCTCTTAATAGGAATGAAATTTTCGTTTCTCTAGGCGTGAACTCACAGCCGAGTAGCCTTAAACGCATAGCCACACTTCAAACTACGCCGTCAGTACGATCTTGAGAAATGGCGCCTTTGTCAATTACTGGTTCATTCTGCGTATCTGGCGAGGTGCGCGGGGTAATGTGTTGATCATAGGGATGTATCCTATAGGAACAACAAAACTGTTTTAATCACCCTGGATAACTTATACTTTTATGGAGTTCTAACCTAAGCAGACCAACAGTTCATCACATCCTCATTCACTGGTGAGGTTTTGGCCTATTCGAACACCGTATAGCTATGTGCAAATTTTGCTGATTTGTGCTCGGATTAATAGCCTGCCTTAATGTGGATCATTAACTGGTGCAAGTACTGAAATGTCATCACCATCAGCTGTCGTTTGAATCGCGGACCAGAGTCTGGCCCGATCCTCACTAGTCGCGGCGCGACATAAATTGAACTATGGTACCATCCATTTGCGCTCGTCTTTCCTACTTACTCTACATACTCTACAATGTATTTGTGATTGATATTGGATATCATCCCTACAGCCTAGATATCACATGCTGGCACTTACGGTCCTAACTAACTAACTATGTGTAAACGTCTCTGATGACTCGAATTCAGTTACCTATTAGACCGACAACCGTATTAGATCCCGTATAATTATCTGTGGTTCATCTTTCGTCGGTGCATTGCGTATCTGAATCAGTTGCCAAGTTCAACAAAAGTTATTCAAGATTCCACCTCATTATGCTACATAAGATTTTGACTGTTTGAGAAGTAATTGTCTCTAATATCAAATATTCCTTTTGCTTGACAACATGCTCCCTTGTTAGAATCGTGGGAAACGGGCGCTACGACGATAAACATAGTCAGGATCAGGGTCGCTTAAGTCATCGTTCCAATATCCTGGAAAGTATTCTTTGCAACGAGGGTCGATGACTGAATGGCTTTACTGAATTATATTTTGAGTGATAAGAACATCTCGATTTTGTTTCTAGGAAAGTGTTTGAATTTTCGCGTATTTGTGATTTTATTGGGCATCATGAGGCTATTGTGTGTATTATATATGTTTTGCCTCTGTGGTTGTCAGAGAGAAACTGGACCGTACTCAAACTGTATCAACTTGTGGGGATCAGTGACACACTATTAAGGTAATCCCCAACGCAGCGACCGAGCCCAGTTAGAACAACGTACTCTCGCACATTAAGGCGCGGAGCCCTATCTATTTTCTATCTTATTATCCCCTGTATTCCTGCGTGTTCCTCTCGATGCCACATTTCGATTAAATCGATATATTAAATATATATAGATGATATAATATAATATTTTATTTAGATATAAATATAATATAATATATATATAGATATATATATTATTATATATATATAGTATAGAGTTATACAAAAAATATATATTAGACAAGAGGCAAAAACTTAAAACAAATGCTACGTAAAATAATAGGCTGGATCTCGAATGCTGATTCGAAATAGCGATTGAGCTACGAAAAATGTGAGTAAAAAAAACAGCCGATATGGTTTGGTTCATAGCTTTTCGGACAATACTATCCTTCGTCAATGCAGTGACCACAGAAGTGATAACTCGAAGAAAGACAGCTAGACTTTATAGGCCCTAGGAACAATGGGGGTTAGGCTAATTAGTGTTTCGCTGATTGACAGGGATAATCCCTTTGGGGAATATCCGCGGAGAGGCCAATTTGCTCCTCATGATTGAAGGAATAATCCCCCACAGGATTCTACTAATGAAGGCCAATTTTGCGCCTTGGTTATTGACAATGTGCAAATAGGAGGGGTGCCGAGTGTTACCATTACTCTGTTTGTGATGTAGTTCTTTCCGATGTTCAGACCAAATGGTTTAGTCCCGTTTTCAGGTTCCATTCCGTCATTTTCTTTCGCTTTGGCGGGATTTAGTGACCAATTCGGTCATGGGTCGATGCCAAGCACTCCTCAGGTTTTTCATGGATTTACTGCCATTTTTGAAAATGCTTGGCAACAAATCTGCCACTTTTTTTGGGTCTTGCTGGCGACCGGTGGTTGGGTCTTCGCTCCCTCAGGTTGTTTTTGTTTCCCATGTACTGACTCCGCATAGGTTCAGTCAAATTAGGTAGACCAGTTCTTCGAGACTCAATCAATATCCTGTTGAATCGGAAATATGCGGGATGTCTGAAACTTTTGAAACAAGTTGTGCGATCGACAATTTGGCAACGTTTTTTTCAGTTGGATGGTCAGGTGCGGTTGCCGCCGGTGTTTTTTGCGGCTCGGCTTGCTCCGAAAATTTGGGATTGACTAGAATCACGCAGATTCCGAGGTCTGCTGTGGCAAACAAAACCGGGGTTCCGGGAACACGTATTTTGGCTCCTGACTTTGAAGATGGGCAAATGCTTGTGAATAAGAGTGGGTAATGGTGGGAGGGCAGGACGGTATTCACAGACGAGAGGTTCTCTGGAGTTGGATTGAACGAGTTTTGTACGTCTATTTCAATTCGCGGAGTCTTCTAGCCTTTTTCCAAAGGCCTCTTCAATGTAACTCCCGGAAATACTGCTCTTTGGAGATGTGTTTTTTGAAAGTGCGTTGGCACGGGACTCGAACTCAGCATCTGAGAGCACATGCTTTTCAACGAAGAGCTTGACTGTAGGGAATGTTCTTTCTGCAGTGGGGTTGTGTGAACAACTACTGCGTAGGGTCGTAGGAAATTGTGCTTGTCCGTTGTTTGTGAACCAGTCGTTTGATGACCCGTTTCCAACTCAATTATATATATATTCGTAATATATATATATATTAGTATATCATATCTATACATATATATTATAATATATATATAGATATTATATATATATCTAGATATATATATATTCATATTCACGTGAAACCTGTAAAGTATTGGTACACCTTGGAATTGACTAAAACCTGATGGGCAACTTTCACTCTAAAATGGTTGTGTATCGAAGACCACCTGGGGCAATTTGTTTTACGCAGCCTGATTAAACATTTCCTTGCAAGGGTAGAATATACCCAGACTGGGGGGAAACAAAAACTGCCTAGGGGTATTTGTAACAACTTTATAGTGTGACGAATTCAATTGATTTTGAACTACTTTTCCTCCGTTGTGTTGCATCTTTAATGGCTTCTGATGGTTACACATTGAAAGTATCAATGTTTTGAATGCCTTACAAAATATTTGATTGCCACAATGTTAACATTTCCTATAATCATACTCTTTAGTCATTTGGAAGCACCCTCTTTTCGAAATCCCGGATAACGTAGCATTTTAAGGAAAACAACCCCACAGCAGCATGCCGTATACGTCAGTTCTCTCGCTTAAGACTATCATTGTTTAGCCTTTTTGACCGCGATTGTCCTCACCGTCTGTAAGAAATATATGCACCCGACTGACGGAAATAATGTCTTGGGTCCATTTACCATGCGTGGGCGCGGTCTGAAAATTTAGGTGAAAGTGGCTCCGCCCATGAATGATAATTATTCATAAGCAACGTGTTGTCCAATGCATAAATTACTACACAGTGTGAGTTAGATGAACCAATTCTTCTTGCGCCGAATTCAAATTTTTTTCGTGCATTTCTCAACTTCATATCGTACAGACGACTCGACGGTTTTCTCTTTACAGAAACGTGCTTATACGCATGGTGTACGCGTATGAAACAGGCAATATTCAAGTTCAACACTCGCTTCTATTGGCGGAGAACAGGGCTTGAATTCGGTGTTACCACACCCAACACGGTGCAAACCCGGCCGGGTGGGACTGATATGCTACGTGGCATAAAATAATTTCTGTGTTTCGTACATGACGGGGCTTGAGTCCCAATGGTTTATAGCTCACCGACATATGGGCGTTTACTAAATAAATTATCGGAGGCAACAAATCACTCTCAGACCTCCACTAAAGTGAACTACAGCCGCCCTTTTGGTAGCTCGAACTACATACACAAATGCAATTATTTCATTGCAAGATAAATCACCTTTTCAACTCAAATGACTGACCTCTACCACCGACTCAAATTCTTGAACACCCAACCCACCGCATGAAGTACAATTGGCCATTGATGACAATGACCACATGGTAAGAGCATCCGATCAATCTGCAGAATCAGTTCTCTATTCCTCCGAATAACCTTGGTAGACTGCCTGACCCCACAACCCTATATAAGCGCTGGACCCCCATTTTCCAGGACATACCATAGTTAAGTCTATGCATTGGCTATTCGTTAATCCCATAATGAATTTTGAGAAATGTATGCTCTTTTTGAGGATGTATTTTGCATTTTCTTGTCTCACAATAGCTCATAGCAGCTCACAATCGCTTAGTATGTCTCTTGCATGACGTTTGTATTGGTCGAAGATGTCCACCTGTTGAAAAACAGGGGCCAGTTTTGTAGGCATTCTGGACATGTAAGCGTATCACTAGTCCATGATAAACTGGCCAGTATCATTGTTTTTTTCCAACCTAAATTGTTGGGAAGAAAGGATTTCGAGGGTTTTGTATATCGGAGTCGCAGAAATGTAACTCCCATGGCAGTGTGGTGTGTATGTATGTGTGTGTGTGTAATGTATGTGACGCTACGTGGTCTACTACCCTTTTAAACATTATCAAGTGTACGAAATGTGATATCGGTTTTATTATTGGTTTTGTTTCAATTCCACTGAATTCCATGATCGACTTGCATCCACACCTAAACACCCTGGTCAAAACTAAACGGGCACCTACCAGATGCGGTCATTATGATCAGAAAATTCTCGGTCAGTGTTCAGTCGAAAACGGTATGTATGTGCCTTGATCTTGGTTAGGTGCCTTTGGATTCGATTCCTTTTTCAATTTTGACTGGCGCGAAACTGTCGGACTGCATAAATCGTATTCAGAGACCAACGATTTTTTTTTTTAGAGGAAATTTCCTTCCATTTTTTTTTGACCAGTCCCTGGCATGTGAAGTTCCTAATTTTCCTGGTCCTTGCTTTGGAACATATTGAAGACGTCCATCGTAGGTATTATGGAACTCCTGACGGGGGTGAAAGTCATGAACGTACATGTCGCACGCAATTTACTTACGGCTTTGCGCAAAGAAATGAATTAACTACTCTCCCTCTACCGCGTCGATGATGCCATCCTACTTGGCCAACCATGGTACGCTTGTTGATTGTTTGCTTTGTTCCAAGTGCTATTTTCACGTCAACTGGCGTTCATCCAGATGATGTTTATTGTCAACATTGACAACAAGAATTGGAATAGTCTTTGGAGTTGCGTATTGGGTAATTCATTAGTTTATAAAAAATAACATACTAGTGAATCATGCTATGTCGCTGAATCCTGGTCAGTTTAGGGAAACCTGAGCAATAGCACGCTCAATTTATATGTTATAATATTTCGAGTGAATAGTCCATAAACGAAATGCCTTCTTAACACAATACAATATTTTCACGTCAACTGAACGTTCAATCATAGCAGTTAATGTAAACCTTGGAACAAGACCTCGACAGTCTTTGGCAGTTGTGTATTGCTCTTCATTAAGGTTATGTGAAACATCTAACATTGCCTGCTTATGAATCATGCTATGTCGCCTGAAACCCCGTCAGGTTTATGCGGAACGAAGCATGGCTCGAAAATTATATGTTATAATATTTCGAGTGAATAGTCCATAAACGAAATTCTTCATTAGCAAATTCCTATCCATACGGGGCGGTCCCTGAAGATTCAAAATACTACCCTATTATTTATATTTCGAGGGCCCAGTTGGCTCAGTTTGCAACACCGAATCCCCGCTGATGCGGCAACTGAACCGAATTCGAATTTCTTTTCGATTTGGCTATGTGATATTCTTTTTCGCCTAGAGCAGGATTAGGATTAATGTAACCGACCGCGAAAATGAATTTCAAGACAGTTCGCTAATCATCGTTTTTCAATGAAATAAATGATATAAATCTCCATAGCTTATGGAATAGCTTATTTCCTGTATTGAACAATCCCGTCATATAATGACGACAATTTTATAAGCAGATCATGATATAGAATCTGACTACATGGACATTTATCGCTTCGTAGAATTGCTTCCGTATTTAGTCTCTTAAACGTATTCTTTATTAGTGCCCAACCATTCATTCAAACATGAAAATCCCGGGAATATTGAACCCTTTCTGTCTATTGTCAGTGAACACAGTCCGTCAACTTGTTTTAGTACAGCATAAAACTGTTATCTATTTAGCTATTGTTCCTCCTGACAATAAAATGTTTCATCAGCATCTAGGTTAATGTTTTGATTTGAACATCAGGCAGAACATGTAACATTTCTCACATTACCTGACAATAAAGACAACAGAGTACACAGGTATAAAATGAGACCTGTTTAATCCTCATTGTGACTCATAAACATGACCGACGTTTCTATTCGATTCTTTGCAAATCGTAGTGCAGGGCACCCTCTCTTATTCATTTCAGCTACCATGCTTCCAAATTTACCTCTATGTTACTTCTTCCCTCATAACCTACCATGTCGTTTCCTGTGTTAATTAATATATTCTCAAAAACCTCCTT
>JAODTK010002980.1:0-21414 GCA_026419785.1 Sclerodactyla briareus | reverse complement strand
AACATAAGTACCCAACTGGTCAATTTTTTATGTCTTCCGATCTGTCCATAGGAGAAACAGCTGCTTGAAACGCGTTTGAACAAAGGCCAAACTTTGACCCATAGTTTTACCTTCGACCTCAAATTCCTGACACCCTGAAATGTACTATTGACAATGATAATATGACCCACTACCCATGGCATCCATTCATCAGCGTTTTGTTTGTTTGACCCAAAAATGAGATTTTGGGGTTTTGGCCAAAATGACCCCTTATACCCGTTGACCTCAAATTCCTGAAGATCCCATATGTACAATTGGTCAACGATAATCTGCCGCCAAGTTCCATGGAGCATCCGATTCAACTGTAGGAGAAGAAGCCGCTTGACCCGTTTGGAACGAAATGGCTAAATTGACCCCTAGATGATTTTAGACCCGAATTCCTGAACATACCCGAATGTATACAATTGGTCAATGATAATACTGACCACTATCATAATCATCCAATTCAAACTCTAGGAGGGAAAGCATTTTTTGTTTTGACTGCAATGACTTTTGGCCAAACTGACCCCTAGATACCTTTGACCTCAAATTCCTGAACATCCCTTATGACCATTAGTCGATGTAAATACGACCAACTATCATGCCAGCCAATTCAATCTGTGGGAGAGAGATTTTTGTTTTTTTATAAAATTAAACCAAAAAAATCCCCCTTTTTTCGGCGAAATGACGCCCCTAGATGACTTTTGACCTCAAATTCCCTGAACCCCCATGAAACCTGGTCACCCCCCGAGAACACTTGCCAAGTGTTCATGAAAATCTGATTTACTGTAAGGCTAAGTATTTTGCAGTTCCTCGCAAAATGGCGGAAATGAACCCCTAGATGACCTTTGACCCGCGACTTCCTGAACAGCCGGATGCATCCTCTTCCTCAGTGATCATTGTGACAACGTTTCATCATCACATCATGATCCACCCATACACCGTAGGAGGAGTAGCCAATTTGAATCGATGTTGACAGAAGATTGATAGGTACATAGATATATAGACCTGCAGGATCACAATAGCTCACCCACACATCTGGGGTTGAGCTAAAATCAGAGGTGGGTTTTAAAAAAAAAACAAAAAGTTCTGCATACATCTAAAGGTACTACTACTCCTTACATCCTCCTTCGGTACTTTGCTGTGTTGGAGGACTCGAGTCGCGTCTCGTAAGAGAACCGATTTTTCCAGACTTTTCCGTCTCGGACTTCGCTGCTGAGACTCTGGGACTCGGTCCGAGTCCAGGTTCAAGACGCGCTCAAAAAATCCTTGGCAAAAATTCCGACAATTATTAGGGAAGAATAATGCAAATTCTAACATTGATAATCAAAAAACTAGGTGAACTCTGTGATGTCTTGGTTGTCCATTGTCCAAATTCGCTCATATCAATTTGGACTGGATTAAAAGCTCATTGTGCCTGTTGGAATGGCTTGCAGCAAAGGTGTCACATGCACAAGACGAGGTAACTTTGCATTCACTGCAAAACGTGGAAATATCCGAAATGTTATGTTCTTGAAATGTACCGGTACTTGTAAGAATTTTACTACTGCCCTAACGTACTACTGCCTGGAAATTTTGATGTCTCCAATGGTTGGTACGGCAGGCAGAGAGTCTACGTAGGATTATACGGACTCAGTTTGTCATTTATTTTGTAAGTTTTGGCATCATTTACATTGCAATTACCTGGCCACATTGCTATGAACTTCCTGTGAGAAGTGTCCAGCTCTTGAATGGGACGTGTGGAAGCTTCATATCATTGTGCATTGGGCCGATGGTGCAATAATACATATACGTTTTGGTGGATGCAGATCTAAACTGTAATAAACTTGCTGTTATTTTGATACACGACTTTAGATACTATTGATCTTTGCTGAACGCAAATTTTCAATAAGGGACTCGGGGACTCGGACAAAAAGGCCTCGGTCTGGACTCAGACTCGGATGTGAGGACTCGTTCTTGGACCGGATGATGAGGACTTGGACTGGGACTCGGATTGGCTGGACTCGACTCCACCTCCTTGGAGGTCATTGGTACAGTCTCTTTTGTGTACCTAGGCCTTGTCCAATCATGGAGGACGATCATTTGATTAATGCAGCCTCAATCTGCAATGATGTGCCGCTTTGGCGGCGAACTGACACTCAGAAAAAACCTTCAACAAACTTCGCAGCAAAGTAACCAGAGAAAGCCACAAGGGGCTTTTTTTTTCCGTTGATTAATTGATGATTTGACTTGATGAAGTAAGCATTGTCAAGTCACATGCTTACGAAATTCACGATAGGGATCAGTAGTACTCATTATGGGGAACTTCACTACCAAAGTCATCCAAGGTCTGCAGCATGACCAATTCAAATGATCGGAACCAGGCACTTCTGGATCTTACAACGTTAAACAGGATTTCCAGACTCTCTCGACCTAAGGACCTTTGACTGACCAAGAGGGGGAGGGGATATGTACTATCATGGGGAACCCACATGCAAAGTATGACCTTCATTCATTCAACGGTGGAGATCGAGTAATCGTGTAACAAGCGGCCAAAAATATCAATTTTCACATTCTATTTCCCCCAAAAAAAACTGACCCACTGTCCCACCCCAAAACATAGGGTTCTGTTACTCTCCCAGGAGAGAGGCTGTATAAGAATTTCATTCTGATCGGGGACGAGGCAATCTGGGAATATAACATGTTAAACAAGATGCTCCGGGACTCTACCTATCTTGACATCAGATGACCTTCAACCTGACCTCAGATCTTATGGGATAATGTACTCTTTTTGAGGAACCCATATACCAAATATTAACCCGATCATACCAACAATTCTAGACTTACTGTGTAAAAAAAATAAAAAAAATAAAAAAAATAAAAAAATTTTCCACAATTTCACCAGAACTGCCTCCGGTCCACACACTAAAAATGATAGGTTTTGACCTAAGATGACATTGACCTGACCCCAAAAACAATAAGAATCATGACTCCATTATGGGGACACAGATATACTGAGTATGAAACTTCATCCATCCAGGTGGGATCGAGTTATCGTGTTTAAAAAGGTTGGCATACAGACACACCACACTGTCGTGAATGCATCGCTTCTTCTGGAATTAAGAGGTATAAGAAAATGTCCCTCTTTAGGAGGAGTGTTCCCAGTTAGGTAGTTGTTTTATTGGTCCTTTGTCCTTCTCGTACCCATGCCTCAATTAGCATGTACACTGAGATAATAACGCAGTATGATAATTGCCAGGTATTATTATTATAATTACTATATTGATCAAACTACACCTGCAAATCATTGGGACTGAGTATAACAGTTACCACAGGTTTGTGAATGTATTAATGAACTGAAATTTCATGAATTATGCAATTGAACCCTTTAATTTGCCGTCAGGTTCTCCATTTCTAACTTTGAACATCCTCAAGACAAATGGTGCCCACAATAACAATAGAAAGCACAATGAAATTTGCATGAATTTGGGTTTATCGACCCTGAAAAATCCGAGATTTTCATTCAAAATTCAAAAAGACCTACACTAGACAGATCTGCCAAATCACCAAGTTTTGTGGAAACGGACAGAGTCTCACCATTCGGAAAATCTGAGCAATCTAGTTGACGAACTTGCTATTTGTGCACCATTGCCAAACCACTTAACATAGCTCAAGGAAGCTTGACTATACTTACATAAAATAGGGCTCATTACCCTACTCAACTGGTAACATTCTTGCCGAAAATCGAACCAGATCGGAGTCCACTCAAGTTGAGAAAAATCTAAGAATCCTAAGAATAGACAAGTCTGGCAATCTTGTTGCAAGAAAGCTTTGAAACAAACTTTACTTAAAAGGCTATATCACTTATGGTATTCGTCCAAAAAACGCAAGTGGAGGTTCCACCGCCCGCCACATAATTATACAAATTCAGTCCTAATCAGTCTAACGTTCTGGGGGAATCATGATAACAGGCGAGCAGAAACACACAACAATTAATTCAAAGTCTCAAGATCTGAAAGGGAATCTTATTCTTTGCGCTGATTACTTTACGTTTTTCAAGGCAGGTGCAACAAAATGGGATAGCCAATTATGTGAAGAGTCCATCAAGCAGTTTCACATTAACCCCCCACCCCTCTCACATCAATGTGAGATGACATTCAATGCCCACCAAAACGTGATTACACACAGGGCTCATTAGGCATAATGCGTGTGATAGTGGGGGTGCCTTAGTTGAGTTGGCATGAGTACGTACATGAAGTATTCTGGAACTGAAGTGAACTTTACACTGCTGTTATACGTGAGGTATTTGTTGAAGAGTCCTACAATGAAGCTAAAAGCACACAGCCGATGTTGTGGAGCAAGGACCTAACAACTGACTGGAAGTTTGGGGTGTACAGGCAGTACATCCTTAAGAGCCGTTGAGTGTGGAAACAATAGGGGGACTTCCAAAGTTGGGGGGGAAAGGGTCACAACTCAAAACCACACGGTGGCTGTTGCCTTTGTAGCGGAGGAGTGACATCAGAGGAAGTACACCTGGTCTACACAGAATTATTTGGATCATGAATAATAATTAAGCCAGAACAAGAATACACAACAGAATGTTGCTACAATCTGCTGCAAGTAGGAGTACAGTGGATGGAATATCACAGTGTGGTGACTCGAGGAGTACAAATTCACCACAAGGTGTTTGTACAAAACAACGAAACCACCTTCCCTCTACTACAGTCAAGGAATTAAAAAAACAGCATTGTCCAAATTGTGACTGACCTGTGGCATGTGTAGAGGGGTCTGGGCCTCTGTCAGCATCAGCTGACTCTCACTCTGGGCATTTTGTCTGGAAGCTGCTGGGACGCAGTTGGCTGTGCTAAGTGTGGAAGGCTGAACATTGTGGGTCTTGCGGAGGGGTAGGACCACGCCGGTTGTTGTAAAGTGTGATGCAGGTCGGCAGGGTACACCTGTGGAGAAAGAGTAATCTGGTCTGATGTTAAATCTCTCAGTTGTGGTTATGATACACCAACAATACCCAGAGTAAAAAATCTGCATGTGATGACATTAGACTACTGAATGCAAAGTAGTCAATCATTTACCTTTGGTGACCTCGTCCCTCCAGTAAAATTTATACGGAATAGCTAAACTATAGATCAAACCGTGCAAATTAGGCTACCTAATTAGCACAGTAATGCTAGGACATCTATCAGATATTGTACACTTCCATAGTGTTATATAGCTGAAGGCATCACGAGCATCCATTAGCAGTGCATCGAATAGGATAGATCCTAGTATATAGTATATATACATGAAAAAATGGAAGCCAAACTAGTAATAGGTGTCATATGTGTAACATTTAATGTTCCGCGAGATAGCAAACTACAATACGCATACTTGGTTGAGAACATGGTGTCCATGTTACAGCCACTGTTATCCTCAAGATTGTTTTTCAAGTAAACGTTTAGATGTAGACATACAGGGGGTTCACTGTTTGCCATGTTTTTGATCGCATGGTAGTGCATTCAGCCTCGATAATGGACACATATTTTTTCCAACCAAATAAAGGGCACATCAGGTGTCTGAATGTGTTACATGGGTGTACCATTTGGGTTAAAGTTTTTTTTAGGGACATCTCAGGGGTATACCATCCTGGTTACATTCTATAAGCGCTGGGACTTGTCATCATGAGTAATATTCAGATCAGGTCTCACCGCTGGTGCGGACATCCTGCTATCATTGACTTATACACTAAAGTGCTCCGTTTAGTGGCCTTCTGAATCATGTGTACCCTACTTGGAGGCCCAAGCCAAATATTCAAGCAGAGAAGTGTAGACACCAATTGACTACAAATTAATACAAATAACCAAGTACTTTTCGGCTAATAGAGGTTGTCTGGAAGGTGGCGGAAGACTTCACTCGAAGTTAATCTGCCCGATACCAGTTTGGTCCAATTCTCTGTAAAGGGTCAATTAGTTAAATATACCTGGATTCCCCACAGACTAACGTCATTTGGATTTCGATAGCCCTTTACTTGCGGGCAAAAAACAAACCCATCAGATATTGTTAAGTAACCCAGAAAAATGGGTGTTCCAACAGTTTTTAGGCACTATTTCCTGAAGGTTAGCAAAAATTTCCACGTAGGAAAAATTTTAGTGCTAATGTGCTGTTTGCTACCCTTATAGTGGAGGTGACGCGTTGGATTGGGCACCAAATTTGGCTGGTTTACAGAAAGTCATGCCCATACCACAAAAACATTGGTTTCCATCAAATGAGTTAAATTCCTCCCAACTGGCACCTCCCAAATTTGCTCACAGTGACAAATTGTACTTGGAGCCTATGTAGTGAAATAGCTGACCTTGACTTGCCCAAGTATAATTTTCTATCATCAACTGTTCAGTGGGTAGCATGACCATTTTCGCCTCACATTCTGACATTGAATTAGTTACCTGAATACAATCTCAATGTATTTGGTAGGTGAGTCTAGCTGACCACCAGCAGATGGGCTGGCTGCCTGCCCAGCCGATATTGTTGTCAGGTGACGAGGGAACTCTATCACTGTCCTATCCTACCTGGGAGAAGTAGAATGACTTCCTGTCCACCCAGCGTAATGAGCCGAAGCCACCCAATATTGAAATGGAACAAATATATATTTTTTTTTTGAGAGAACTCACATGGGTCCGTTGACAACTCCAGACATCAGGAAGGAGAGTGGCCGACTTTGAGCAGCCAGAAAAGTCGGGGGTGGGTGGGGGGGGTGTGGGCAAGACAGAAGCTGCCCTTCTATAACCCCTGAAAAGAGAATGCAGATCTTCAGTTTCAAATATATGTGATATCCAAAGAAAGGTAGGATGCTAAACGAGGTATTTCCACACTGACTGACGTTTAGGAAATATTTGCCAAATGTAGGGATTAAACCGGTAGCCCAGTCAATGTCAGACATCCAACCAACCTGCTCTCTGCAGTTTCCGACAGGCAAATCTCAACGCTCCTGGGACTCCTCTTGACTTATCTAGTTGGCGCTTCATTTGAGCTACTGTTGGGTATTACACTTTTTCTGTTGCGAAAGAGGAAGAGCCGATCAAACTCTCCTATTTTAATAGGTATGTGCCATTTTCAGGGGAAACACACACATCACAACACTTCTGGACATTCCACATGCTTACTGACTCAATCCCTGATGTTGAAGACGTTCCCCAACCGGGAAGTCTGGTTCGGCCAGTTATCACGCCGGGGAAAAAGTTTAGCGTCGCCAAGGCCCTGCATTTTGCCCAGAAACTGAGACTGTCTGATTCAGGCAGGCCCCTCGGCATGATGCATATGTATACCCATGTGATATTAGTGTTAGGGATTAGGGTCGCCGCATTCCACTTCCAGATGTAATCCCGACTCTCGAGTCTTATTGTCACCTAAACCTACCCTACCCACCTAACCCTAAATCCCATCTCCAATCGGATTCTAAAAACAAACTCCTTTCCTCAAACACCCAGGCACACATCCTGACATGGGTATACTTATGCATCAGAAGGGCCCCCAATCAGTAGGTACACTGAGCATCTAGGCCTAGCAATGTTTCATTGGGCCTACCTGACCACTACCAATACCCATAGTGTATAACGTTAGCTGTAGGAAATTGCCTACCACTGACCTCTTCACCATTTGCAACAGTAAAATGCCTCGTACATGGACACCAGCTCAAATGCTCGACTTGGATTCCACGTCCCTCTGTGCGACGCCCTCATCCGATGCTTAACACTGGGCTGTAGTATTGATTTCTGCATGGAAAAATGTTTGTGTCGCTGTGTAGGGCGACCGAAAGCCCACCCATAGCCCCTAGCTACCCCCTCTGTTGGCCATGCGGCTGCAATATTTATTCCCACTCAGGAAAAGCTGGGACAACCAAACGTTGCCATATCTGGTGACTGTCATGTGACAATGCTTTCCAGTAATTATGGCTCCTTCTTCCCCCATCAATATCACTCTCATGACAGGCCTGAATGTGACAATGGAACAAATCGATGATGTTTGCCAACACGCTGAATCGGCGATTTTAACCCCCCGGGGAATTGTTTTTCGCCCCATGCGTACCACTTGATTCGCGAAATTGCCCACTAACCGCATTTTCCTTGTAGATACCATCAGCCAAGTGACTCTGGGCCATATTCAAACCTTGCAGGGCTGCCAAAAGAGGACAATAAAAATGTCTCTATATACTGTAGCTAGGGTTGCAGTTGCACACAAAAAAAAAAGTTGTTTTTCAACATTTTCTGAAATGCAGTGCAGCCACCCCCAGACTTACATTAGATGTAAAACAAATCGCACGAAAGTCTATAGCAGATTTTCTTTTTCTAATGAGCATTACTATTCCAAATTACAGAGTCCTGTATGGAAAGTTTGCAATCCGGCAGCGGGTGACGGGTGGCCCAATGCAGAGAAAATCTGTGGAAATGACCCATGAATAAAATTATAGTGACTTTCTCTAAGGGTAGCCATGAGTATGCACATAAGGCGATCAGTCAGATCACATTAAAAAAAAAAAAAAAAAAAAACTGCGATCACATGCTACACATTGGCCCCAACCTCATGAATTACCCAAAAGCTATCATGCGAGGCTTATGGGTTCTTGTCAGAGAATAATGTGAATGTCCAAATTCAAATCAAAATGGAATTAACCCAGGCTAGGGGAACCCCCCGGGATGCACAGTGCATGGCCATTTTTCTGTAGTCAATTTAAATTAAACTTTGCAAATTAAAATAAATATCATCTAGTCACCAGATGTTCAAGCGTGTTCATACTACCAATCAGCGGCACCATTAGTTGCCGCACAGCAAAATGGTTCGATTAGGCCTTCTCAAATGCCAAATGGTGATCTCCAGATGGCTATTTTCATGTGATAATTCGAAAGTTTTAACTAAGAAACAGTATGACTTTCCTCCTATCACTGTTTCTTTTTCTTCTTCCTTATCTTAGCTTGCGATCCAAGGCTATCCCAGTGAAGCGTCACCATGATTGGTTGCCATGTTGGATTTCCAGATGCCATTTTCAAAATGATGAATTGGGAAAAAAAAAAAATTTTTTGTTAACTCTACAAAAATGAATCTTCTTTCTTTCTTGTTTGTGATACATCCATTCACCTTAACCTCTACAGATGACAAATTGTGAGTGCCAGATATGCAATTTTATGTGTAAAAACCCTCCCCAATGACGTGAAATTCACCTTATAGCCATGCAATGCAAAATTTCCAAATTGATGCTCTTGACAATCAGTTGGTAGGGGCCAGATGACCGTTCATAGATTAAGATATTCTGCACTGTCCCTGCAACATTAAAACACATATGACTCAGTTCAGCGTTTTTGATTAAGTGTAGTGGTCAGTGGCACCAATGAGTTGTCGAGCAGCAATAGCATCAAAAAGTCACGAAGGGATATTTGTGGGTCACAAATGGTAGTTCTAGATGACTATTAATGTGAACATAAAAACATTACTCCGTTGGGTCAGTTAGTTGCGCTGTGCTAACTGATTTGATATCAAATATCGAGCGTGAGCTTAGAACAGACAATATATTCGAAGGCATGGCATTGCTAATCTTTGATGTTAAGTTGAGGGTTTAGGGTGGGGGCAATCCGATTCAAGATAAGTGACTATAAGTCCACTATTTGAAAATACCTTTAGATTTAATTTTACAAAATTTTATGACACCTCTGACCTGATACATCTAACACAAAGTGCCCCTATGAGTATGAAATGGAGTTTCACACTTGCCTATTTGATCATACCTCTGTAGTCACGTCAGTTTTCATCGATTCATCCAGAATAATCATGGACCATGGACATGAATGCCTGGCTTCATTACTTTTTGTCCACGGCTCATTAGTCATTCACCTGTTAGTGAGTTGTTAGACATTGACATAAGACGCCCCTAGTGTCACCTCGTTTAAATCAAAACTAGGTGTCGATTGATCCAAATTGGCTCTCTGCTAAAGCCCATTTTGACATTTGATTCGTTTTTGGCCCTTGGTTGCTATGTACAAGACATCATGCGTGACAGTTTTTAAGTGCGAAATACAGATACAGAAACACAACAATTTGATAACAGGAAATGATGTCTCATGAAACATGTTATTGCGGCCCCCATAACTTGGCGTTGCTTTATGAAATCTAATCTTGGCACCCCCCATCTCTTCCTTCAAGTTCACCTTAGGCCTAAGCCTAGATAAAGTTTAGTACCTAGCCTAGGCACGGCCCCCCAACATTTCTATGTACACGTGGTCAACTATTCCGACATGAGCCTATCAAAAATATAAAATTCACACCCTACCGCTATGCCGATACCATCGGAATATACATACAAGTTCTGACCTAATTATCGGCAGCTCTGCTTCCTTCGAGTCTGCGTTCAGGTGAGCCAACTCCTTTCCAAAGTCGTTAGAAAAGTATTTTTTTGGGTTTAATCGATAAACTGCTGCTGTATTGTTATCGTCAACTACCCTCATTGCGCACCTGTCCTCTATACTTTAGCCACACTAAATCGTATCCTAAGCTGGTATCAGTCTTCGACGACTGTTTCCTCGTTCTTCATTAGTCAAATCACACAATTTTTCATAGAAATTGATTATCTTCTTGTACCTGTTTATTACGCCGGAGAAAAAAGTCTGAATTTTATGGCATGGGCCGACAATTGTTCCGATGCGCAGATTGGAGTGGGTTGCAAATTCAATGGAATGACTGATTTTGTTATTCTTCACATAGTTTCTTCTGAACTTCCACCGGATACGGCCCGTTTTGAGCGTGAGGAGGTTTATTCCAATGGTTGTATTTATGATTAGGATCGGAGTCATACAAGGAATTATGGCAGTCAGAGTGCTAGATGCGCAAATTGAGGAGGACCATCATGCACTGTAGCCGCACCTTGGTGGCCTAGGCCTAGCTTGTTGGCTTTGTTAACTCGTTTGTTTAGGCTAGAACGCGTCTGTATTGCACCGAACCCAACACGAATACGACCTGACGGGGCCGCCGCTGAGAGTTCCATTCTTTCGTGAAAATTTGCTTAAGAGCTCGCGGTCCAACATTCAACAGTGAATTTCCGTCGGGGACCGAACTTCTTCCTAGTTGATACACTGTTTCGCGAATATTCTACCCCGGCCAACAAAACTGTAAAATAACGGAGATCGGCGATCGCGAAGAATGTTCATTTCACTGCCTGTGTCCGTCGTACGTACCCGTGTACTGTGGTGTTATGCTTGATATGAGATCACGTATTTTTCGGCATCTGGCTTTGTTGTTATTTTCCCGCGGCTAACCTTTTCACCAATGTATGACATACAGTGTATTACCGTCCCTGTTTTTATCTCCCGAACTGCAACATATGATACATGGACAATTTACACTGGAACCCTACTAGTGTGAAGTGTCCATGTGTCCCTCAGCGTACACACCACTGTCGCACCCCTGGCAGTGGATATTGTCCGGGAGTCACGCTGGACAAACTGACAATACCCTTTGTTTTACAGTGGATATTTCCTTGTCCGGGGCAGGCGGACAAAATCCACTGTCACAGCCTCACTAACTACTAACACCCTCCGCATTTAGAATAGAAAATCATGGATATATCCGCATTGCGGCGAAATAATCTGGACACACAACTGGAGTTTATTTCTTCCCACCAATTGCCCATGACTCAGATTTTAGTGACTCTTTGTTCTTGTGTTCATTGGTCAGTTTTGTCCATCGAGTTGGTCTTTTCGGTGATTCAGATGTTATGCACCCCCCTCTCCCCCTGAAAAAAAAATCCACGCTCCACGCCTGGGGCTTTGCAGGATAGAGAGTCCAAAACCCTTGTGGGTAAAAATCCAGCACGCATACCTTACAAAATTTTGCTCCTATAGGACTCGAACCAGCCATAGCCCCGGCAATATTGTAACCCTTTCAAACTTGAAATTCAGTCCTTGTGTTCGTTATATTCCTGACTAAAACCAAGTGTCTTTTCGTTATCTGTGAAGCCAACTCTCAGAATGTTCCTGCACAATCAACATCACCTATTTCTCTAGCCCTTCCACCTAGCTTCCTTACATTCCACGGAGATCCGAGGACTGCAAATGACTGCTAGCGGGCACTGCTTGCGGAGCCTTGGTTTGTTGTTGTGGCAGAGTGATTGTTTTTTATCTCCACGATGCCTTTCAAAGTCATGTTTGGTGGTAGTGTCACAGAACATGCATAATAATACAAGATAATAGTGCTATTAAGAAGCCAAACGTGCAAATGCAATCACTGAATTGACCGTAAATTTCCGAAACGATCGATGTGAATCCTTACATTCTTCTCGTGTTTCCATTCCTACCATAGAGATATTCCCGAAATAAAATTTGCTTGAACATCACTGTCATGGAAAATGTGTTGCATTTTTTTCGGAATTTGATTGTAAGGAATTGATCAGTCAGCATACAATTCGGTCATTTTTCAGATTAGTTCCGTTCAATTTTTTCGTCCAATTTCTCATGTCCGATTGTTTCGCCCCGCTTTCCGGCCTGTTGTTCCATCGTCAATCCCGTAAACCTCCATACTATTGCACGTCCCTGCCCTGTTGTTTAATCGTTTCACTATGATAGATCTTCCATCTTCTATTAAAAACAGCACGTCAGGGCCTGCAAAGCCAAATCTGACAATAGGATCAGAGTAGACTAAACTCTGTGCAGTGTAAGAAAATGGCAGTTGGATTACCGCATTGTTGTAGTTGGGGGGGGGGGGGGGTTAATTCAACATAACCGTCCTAAACCCAATTCTCCTCATGGCCTATCTATATGTTCACGCACACTTGAAGATTACACGTATGGACAAAAAATGCTATTTGCCATAATCTGACAAAGGCGTATATTGTATACACGTGGGCCACTGTATTATATGATTTTTGTTTGGCGTACTGTAGCATATTATTATAGGATTTTCGTAGTTCGCAAACGCTTGGGGGGGGGGGGGGGTATTTGATATTAAGTCCCCCGACCAAAAATATTTGGGAACATGCCCCCCCCCCCCGTCCCCCCGTGATCGCCGCCAATGGCTGTGCCTGTGGCGGGGCCAAAAAGCGGTGCCCTATTTGTTAGTAATACTCTTTTTTACATGTTCCTACAGTCACTCGGATGTTTCATTATATGCAACATAAAAGCGAATTGATGCAGACATATATCGAATATATGTTTTTACTATATCGAAATAATGTTCAGTTCAAATTGAAGTTCGTCGTCGTCCGTCCGTCCGCCCGCACCGGCCTGCCTGCCGCCTGGGCATCATGTTGATCTCAGAGGGTAATTTGGGCCGAACGATCAAAATTACTTCTTTCCGCGGGTCATCTAGGGTCAACTTTGGGCAATTCTCTCAAACATGTCAAGAGGCTTTCACTCCTATCAAAAAGATGGGATGCTGATGAAAGTGGTCCGCATTATCATTGACCAATATTAATCTGGTATCCGGTCATCTAGGGGTCAATTTTGGTAGTTTGGGTAGACGTTCGCGCGCGGGCCTCTTTTCTTCTCCCCGAAAATTGAAATTCATGAAATTTTGATATTAGCCACTATTTGGCCTATTGTAGACTAATGATGAATATAATGGTATTCAAGAGTTGAGGAAAAATGTAATCTGGGGTACATTTTGGTTGATTTGTACGGTCCCAAGGACACTAGAGAGTCAATCAATGCACTCAAAGAACGTCCCAACCATCTGACCATATCGAGGTACCCGTGACTGTACTTTGAAAATGGTTGAGTTCAGCGTAGGTGCCAGCTACCGCGGTAACACTCAAGGGGATAAGGCATGGGTATTTTCCTGCTAGGAACCATGTTTCTCAATTGTTCGTGATGACCTGATAGGACTTATAACTTGAAAAAGCCCAAGTTCAGTACTGTGGGTCTATCGTGCGACCTTTCGTGACCTACATGGGATTATGACAGCGCTGCTCCATCGTCCTCGCCGGTGCATTTTTTTTTCTATGGACCTTTTCCGTTGAAGAGAGAGAGAGGAGGGGGGGGGGGGGGCATTCTTTCGCGATCGGTTTCCTAGGTTAATCCGTTCTTGAGCAACACACACATTTGGAGGATAATTTTTATCTGTTGATATCGAATATGAAGATTTGTCCTTCGCGCACGCTATCGAAATTGTGTCAAGCTTGTAACCCCTTGCATCATTCCGAATTGCCTGATATCTTGAAAATTCAGAATAAAGAACAGAATGATCAAATTGGTGGTTCGATACTTGCCTTACAACACTTAATTTTTGATTTGATTGTTAATCGGAGTAAAGGAAGAGGAGATTTATAGCGCAAGTAACGCATCTTGGAATTGGCAAACATAATCTGTTGTATTCAACTATTTAGTATATCATTGTGTGTGGTAATATAGTACGCCTAGTATGGAATTGAAGAACTTCTAAAGCCGCGTTTCCATGCACGCGGGCGGGCGGGCGGGCGGCTCAAATCGCTCATCGTTTTTTTCAATGGAGCGTTTCCATGCACGCGGGCGGGCGGGCTGCGTTTTCCCCCCCTTTCCTCGAATCGGTCATGTAGCCGGATTTTTTGCGCCCGCCAGCGTGTCCGCGTGGTATTTTCCGCCTTCATATGTCCCGGGGATTCCCTGCAATCTTACCGTTTTGAAGCCGGATAATGGGGAGTAAAGGAAAATTTTATGTTCAAATAAAGTTCCAAACCACATTCAAAATCGGTTCAACACTAGGGATGAGATTTTTCAGATTGTGCTATATTCACGGCCAACACTATTTGAACACATATTTACATGTTTAAAAAACCGATGAGATGTCAAGTATTTGCTATTAAAATCTCCAAAACAAGTCATTGTGAAGTTTTATGGGGGGGGGCCGTAATCGTTGACATTCATAACCTGTTTTCCCGGAAAATAAAACACCGGTGTTTAGGTTTAAAACCCTAGTTGGCGTCCGGTGTTTGACCAACAACGAACACGAACAACAACGACAACACAACACAACGACGACAGCGACAACGACACAACTACGACAACGACAACGACGACGACAACAACAACACAACAACCACCGACACGACAATGACAACGACAACAACAATACACAATAATAATAATAATAACAATAATAAAAAAATTAAAAAAAACATATTGAATATAGTCGGCGACATCGGTTCTTATATGCGCATATGCCCACTAAAGTGAGAAGAGGTGCGTACCTCGAGAAAACGCCGCCGCCCGCCCGCGTGCATGGAAAGGAATCTTCCAAAACGCCCGCCGCCCGCCCGTCCCCGTGCGTGGAAACGCGCGGCACGGGAGTTACAAAGCCTAGTTTACTGATATTGTCCGACAGTTTAACACTGCCCATCCTTAGGTTTCACTATTTCCATCGGCGAGGATGATCCTGTCATTCGGGCCTTGGTCGGTCGTGTCATTGTCCTTTAACCATACCATTCACGTATCTTACCGTGCCCGATCGTTGAATTGAACAACTTCTGACGGGTGGACATGCAGGTCAGACCCCGCTTCTCATTCAATGCCCCAGTTTGGTTCAGTCCCAATCATCTTGTCGGGTATTGATGCATGTAGTAGAGAATCTTCCCATGACATTCCTGTCGTGTCACTCATACCTGATTAGCTCTGGGTGTATAGGACCTGATGACTGATCCTGATGGTACTATATGCGTGATTTGTGCACTATAGAAACCAGAAGATGGATTGTGGTCACGACTGCACATCATAACGTGTCACTGCAGTCTTTTCATGTACGTTGTCCAATCTGTTCCAGTATCCTAGTTATATATACTACCCCATCCAAATCACAGGGACTACGGGCTCTCGTGGTCTCAAATTCTCACTGATCATAAAATAAGATGATCAAAAAATGAAGGAAACAAAACTAAGCACCATATTGGTGCTGTGCTCAACCGCACAAATTTTTCCGACGAATGTGTTAAATTTTCCAAGATCATGAGACCCAAGGAGGCAGTTTCAAAAATGGCATATTGTGTGCCCCCTGTTGTACACGATATTGACATGAACTTCATATGCCCTGTATGTCCATGGCTCATGAACATTGGTACTCATTTGGCCAACTCCATCAAATAATTAACCGATTGAGAGACAAAAGCAAGTTTAACACAGTGGCCTATTGTGGTCCCTCTACTGACCCCATGCCCTTGACTTCAATGGTCAAGATGGTCCCAAAGTCTATGAACATTGGGTCCAAGTTGATCAACACCCATTGAATAATAACTGTTTTGCCTTCTTCCCATCATATGTTACTGTTTTAATTCTGAAGGACACTATATATTTGCATCTAAAATATTCAACGCAGCTGCAAAGAGAACAATACCGGTATTCATGCACCGTTTTCAAGAAAATTCTAGTGCACTTTTATAGAGGAGATATATTAGACACATAATGACCATATTGCCTTTCCTGAAACCTTTTGACCACCTACACAAATCAGACCTTCTCATGGGTTAATTAACATTGTGTCCCAGTTGGTCGACATCCGTCACAAAATGAAAACTGTTTAGGTGCGGAAAAGGCAATTGTTGGCACCTGGATAGAGAAGGAGAGGCTGTAGTACCCAGCGGATCCGTACAAAAGTCTTGAAAACCCCTAGTTAGCTCGTACATACCTGTGCACCAAATAGTAGGAGGCTAAGCATTACGTGATTGACATGAGGGGCCCCTCGGGCCCACACTCCGGGGTCTCAAGTCCAAAATCCTGAGAACACTGAAGGTACAGCTATTGGACGTCATCATGACCGAACATCAACATTGACTTGTGCATCAAAATTCGTAAGAGTAGAAGCATTTTGCGTGATTTATCATGAGGGTACACTTGTAATGAGCAATAGATTGCAAACCCCCCTGATGGACCCGAACCAAATAGTATTGCTGTAACTTTAAGAAATCAATCGGAACTTGTGGGAAAAAGGTATTTCAAGGTACCATGTGTGGAATCCCTTGAAATTCCCTAAAATGGGCCACCGGGCCCAAGTGGGACCTTGATCAAATATTCCTGAACACCCGGAGGTACGACCTGTTAAACCATCCATTATGACCAATGTCAGCACTCTGCACCAAAACATGTAAGAGGAGGAGCATTTGCATATTCCACATGATGGACCCTTGGGCCCCACACTGGACCTTGGGTCCTATATCCCTGTTCACCCTGAAGGTATGGCTATTAGACCCTCATTAGGACAGAGCATAAGCATGGTGCAACTAAATTTGGTAGGAGATAAAACCATTTGCGGTATTTCATATAATGGGCCCTGGGGCCCCAACTGTGCCTTATCCCTAAATTCCTGACAAATCCAATGCCCCTCTACCCCACGGACCATTTACATATAACTTTGAAGAAAAAATCAATTGAAGCTTGTGGATTAATGCTTTCAGTACCATTGTGTTAAATAATACATAAAATGGACCCTCAGCCCAGTGGGACCTCTGACCAAAAAATTCCTGAACACCCCCAATGCACGGCCTGATAGAGCATCATTATGACGCAACATCAGCACTGTGCACACATTGTAGAAGGAGATACTTTTGAAATTCTACACTTATGGCCTATTGCCCCTTAATGACGCTTCGAACCTTACTCATGTCAGACTGTCCCCATGTGGCCGTCAGGGGAACATTGTTTTCAAGTTTGGTCGACATCTATCAGAGAATGACTGTTTCGGGACCAAAAAGGCAAATGTGACATACTGGATAGATATATAGCTAGATATATCGATTGACCGCAGATTCCAATGCTCAACCAGCATAGCTGGTGTCGAGCTAACAACCCCTACGAGAGTCGCCATATGCACTCTTTCCAGGGACGATCCAGGATTTTCGGGTAGAGAGGCGCCAAACATTGTCAACGTATTATATTGGGAGAAGATATGGGAGCGCAGGAGCGCGAAGCCCCTCAAAATGGGGGGGGGGGGGGAGGAGCGCGCTTGAATTCCCCTAGATACTGGCACTGTTAATTGATTTGAACGCAGGTATCCGATCAGTGGCGTAGCCAGATATTTTTTTAGTAGGGGGCATGGGGGTGCCGAGGTTGTGGAGTGTGTGGGGCGAGGCGCCGGCACAGGGGCAGGGAGGCTGCTGCCCACCCCCTATGGTTTTGGGGCCCGAAGAAAATAAAATCGACAGAATGTGATGTTTTAATGCACACGCTTTTCGTGGTTGGTGGGGGTGGCGGGGAAGTGTTCAATACGTGAAGGGAAAGGAAAAAGGGAAGTAAGGGAGTGAAGGGGAAGGCCCAGGAAGGGAAAGTGGGCAGAGAGAGAAAAAAACAACGGAAGCCAGAACTTATTATCAGATATTCGACTTTTGGCCCTCATCTAATTGGCCCATTCAGGTCGGCCAAGAGAATGGTCACGGTCGGCAAAAAAGAGATAATTGACTGCCGTCGCCGTCGGTGTGTGTAATTGATACGAGTGACCGAGTCGTCGGCATTCGGGAAAGGGGAAAATGGGCACGCGTACGTTAGCGTTCGAAATTCTATTTTTCATGAGTTTTGTCAGTCTTTGACAGTTTTTGTTTCCTATTTGGTCCTCCTATATCCCAGAGATACATTATTCGGAGCCATTTGTTTGGAAAACATTATGAGAGAATTTCCCAGAGGCTTAACAATGAAACAGTCGGTTTTAGGCGGAATCATGCGAGTTGGCAAAAGTGAAAGATTGTCTGAAATCTGTTCTGAATGCTGAAAATTTGATCAATTGCCCATTGATAGTGTCAAACTTTTGCGCGCTTCGCGCGCAGTGTGTATCGCATGGTCTGCTTCATACCACGAGCTGCAATAAAAATCGGGTTATTGTTTAGAAATTCGGGCAGAATTGTCCGGCGTTCCAAATTGAAAGGGTCCCGCGTACGTGTGTGAGCAGGGTCGAGCATTATTGAGGCCCAATTGTACAAAAAATATTGCCACCAGATTGCAATTTGAGGATGTTTCAATATTCAACAATTTCCAAAGGGGGGGGGAACCCCCTCCCCTATTTATTGACCCCTCCCCCATATCAGTCTCCATTGCCGGATTCGTCGGCAATACATCATCTCTACACCACCTCCCACAATAGCCACCCTCGACTACGCCCCGGATGTTTAATGTCTCGAGAGGAAAATGTGGGACATTATGAGCCACCGTTGTGTTAATATTAGGCGAAAGGACTCAATGTTAACATGCACACTTCGCAGCGACTTCGGCCTAGTGAGCCACGTGGCATGCGTGATCACTCCGACCCATGCATTACGCCAAGATAGCTTCGAATGTGATTATAACATTTTTTTTTTTGCAAAAGTAAGACTGGCCTACCTGTACGACGTAGTACAGTTTTATCGGGTTGATTTTTTGTAGGTTGTATCGAATGCAAAAGACCTGCGTGAAAAAATTGTCATGCATTAAGAATTTCCAGAAATTTATGATTTTTTCGCAAACTCCTGACGTAGATACACTACAAGTTGTATCAAAATGGGCACATCTTGCCATCAAGCAGTTTAATGACTCAAAAATCGCAAAAGGGAAGGGGAACCCCCTCCCCTAGCCCCTTTCCATGTCAGACATCCATGCCAAATCTGCCCCCCATCGTAAAAACCCCTGGGCGACCGCCCCTGTGTGGGGCCAAGTCATATGAGATTCATCATGGGACATCTCAGCGGAGAGCGCCATCGGGATTGGTGCGGAGTTGACACCAGAGTTTCTGTTTGAGAGAACTCCCAGATGCCGGAAACGGCATTTCTCGTGTATTTGTTGAAAAAAAGGCATTACCCAAAAAATATGAAAGATGGTTTCATGGATTCGGGGAACACCCGGTGGTCAATTAAGATTAGCTCCTGGATTTAAAACACTTCAAGTTGTACTAACGACAATTTTGCAAGTAGTGATCCCAAAATAACACATTTTTCACTCTGAACCTAGATGTTCCACTTGCGCAGATGGAATTTGCATCTTTTCATAATCGCAATCGTTGATTGAGTGGAAATGATCAATTGTTTTCGGATGAATAATGAATTTGAAGGTCATGGATATCACAGAGGTCTATCACTTGCACACTACGAGCACAGCATCAATTGCCCAGATTTCAAGGCGAAATTGACGTGTCGAGCTTTTGGGAGGGGGGGAGGGGGAGGGGGAGGGGGGGGGGTACATGAACTATATTGTTTTTGTGTGCGTGAATATGGTCATTTGAGAAAAGATTGTGAGAATGTTTTATCGCAACATCGGATGAGCGCAGAAGGCCCGAAACGCGCTTGAAAACAAGTGAAACCTTTCATACTGACGGCACAGGATCCTGTGATGTAGATTGAGGGCAATTCTTAGAGGAAAATTAGGAAAAAAGTATTTTTTCCAAATTTTGGTGTTTCTATAAATACGATAACACGATCCAACCAACATGCAATGTACGGTGTCTCTCAATCCCCAGGTTAAAGTAAATTGAGTGTGACACCTATAGGCACAATACTTTGACCAGCATGGATACAGATTTATCCCAAGGAGGGGTGGGGTGATTTTCGTGTGTGAATCGAGTACGACAGACCAAACCACTATGTGCGCGAGGCAAACCGGTAAATCCGTATGAGATCATGGCCAGATAAACCGTAAATAAATTAGTCGTCTTCACACAGTAGCTATCTACGACCGAACGATACATCGAGGGGGGACATTTACCACCGTGACGCCATAACAATGTCGTACAAACAGGCGTCGATCCGTTTTGAAAAAGTGTGGGGGGGGGGGGGGGCCATCGAATGCAAATAACCATCTAAGCCGAGCGCCAGCAATCCGTTGGCGCGAAGAGTACCGCGAAAATGTCAGATTCTCATACCCTCCAGATCGACGGAAGGGGCACTTGCCAGGCTCAGTAGCACCCTCTACTGTGGATTTGAGTTAAGAGACACACCAAAAAGCTGTCATTGTGCATACTGAGATGATTTACCGAATATAACAAATGGTATTTTTTTTACCTTTCTACTTGGCTTTGTTTGCGTGGGATCGAGGGGTTTACCGAACAGTTCCTGGTGGATCGAAGGGAAAAGGCCAGGCGTACGGGACCAGTCCAATTCCGAAAATTGTACTCGAGTTTTTTAGTCGTCATCGTGAACTGCCGGCGCGGAAAAAAACAAATTTGCATGTTTTTCCGGGCATTTTATCGAAAAAATCTTTGCAAAACATAACTCATTTTCCCGCGGACTTTTTCATCTCAGCATAAATTGAGGAGGGGGGGGGGGCGAGTCTCCAACAAGGCTACTGAAATTATTCGAGTGAACCAAAATGAATTCGAAGCATTAACATCGAATTAGCCGACAACTTGGATTAAAAACGACATGCCCGCAAAAATAAATGATGCACGTTTGGCTATTCGACTTTAAATTCGAGAATACGGGATATGAAACATGGGGAATCCTTCGAATTCGGCCCTAGTCGGGTCCAGATGTTC
>JAODTK010002976.1:0-173307 GCA_026419785.1 Sclerodactyla briareus | reverse complement strand
AGGAGGCAGTCAACTTAGATATGGTCAGGGCCCCTAGGTAATGTGATTGCTCCAAAGAGGAAGTGGACCGCGATTGCTGAGTGGAGTAAAGAGACGAGGACTTACTATGTCATCGGAGGGGGATGGGGTGGGATTTTTTGTAAGATTATCGATGAGATACACGTCACCAATAAAAGTCCATATGGATAAAGCAAAAGAAAAAAGGAAATGTGTCAGGTAATGATGAGGAAACAAGCAAAGGCGTATAGGAGCTAAACTCGATTTACTGAGGAGGTGGGGGCTGTGAAACGTGCTGAAAATGTGCCCAAAGAGAGAGAAAGTGTTCGTGTTTTTCTTCGAGACTCTCTGGCGGATATCTGCCAACTGAGGAGCCGGGGCGCCGGTGGTTTGTGGTGGTATGGCCAGTTTGTAGGGGTCGCCAGTATTGTGCCTCGACTACATTCTCGGTATCTAAGTCGTCTTCACAAGTTGTTTCTGCTTTTCGTGATTTGTTGAAAAAAAAAAAAAATTGATTTAGAAGGCCTGATGGTGCCCAAAAAACTGTTGAGGCCAGACAAATTCACAGCAGAAAACGACCCAGATTTTTTAAGAGATCCCAGTTACGGAGACCCCCCCCCGTGTCCTATGAATGTATGAATGATACAGTGCGATCTCAATTTCCCTCACTTAAACACATGCATGAGGCAAATGGAGGTGAGATATGAACTTCATCATTACTACTCTCGGAAACACGGGTAGGAGTAAAAATAACCAATTAAACAAGACATGGACAATTTCACACTCTGTACTACAAACAGCTGTTGTCGGGGGGACTTGGATCATAACTCCAGCAGACTTTTGTAACAGTTAATTTAAGGGGGGGGCAGGCTTCCCCGAAAGGGGGGGGATGTTCCCTCTTCCCCTGATGGCGCCACCCTTGCCACACCCTCCTCACAATACTGCACGCTACATCGCTGCGCCATCCCCCTCTCTCAGTCCAGTCCCCTGTGTTAAGGAACACAATGATCACACTAACTTTCCCCGGTCACACTCTGTTTGTCCTGATACTATAAGGATTGCTGCGTGGATTCTATCATATTTACTATTTATTAGGCTTTATCCTAGTTTTGCCAGCTTTCTTATTGGGAAATACACTGAAGGCTATCACTAAATGGTAAGCCTACAGTTCAAAAGCCTGCATACTTTGGCCTATCTAATAAACGAACAAAGTGTCACTTCCACTGTCCGAAGGGAATTTATCTTCAGTGAAATCTGATATCAACAGGTTGCTACGCACAGCGTGCTCTGGTAGGGGATAAAAATAGATTACATTCCTCGGTCACAGCGTGTACTAGGAGAAAAAAAGTAGTTAGACAGCTCGACCAATCACAAACGCGATATGGCAATAGGCACTACAGACAAGAAATGAGAGTGCCAATCTTCACAGACAAGAGGCACTCTGAAGGGGGGAGGGAATGAGAGGGGGTACAACTGTCATTTGCCCTGATCAATTGCTTTGCAAATCTTTTAGCGAGGACAAACCCTAAGGTACGAAGAAAATATCCTCTACTTTAAAGGGTCCAGCAAGGTTTAATGATGCGGGTTGATAATTCTTGAGCTGAAATGCAACAAAAGGACCAAGGCACCATGTTGTCATCGCCTCTTAAATACAATTCGAAAAATGAACTCGGAAAAAAAATTAGTTTTAAGTTTATGCTTGCGTTTGATCAAAGAACATAACTATGTACTCGACTCATGAAAGGAACTGAACCCCAACGTGAGGCTAGATCACAATTTAGAAGATAAAAATCATTGTTACATAGTTAGTGTTGTTTACAGTACAGTGTCATTGTGCCAGCTATGCAATGAAGACTGTAATTATATATGATTGGAATGATGTTGTGACCACACAATGTGTCACCATAGCATCTGTCCAAAACAGGGCTAATAATTCACTTTGTGAGCTGGCTTGCACATAGTAATAATCCAGATGATCAAAACTCTCCTCAGGCCATATGCAGAGCGCCCTAACCCTCTCGATTTTGAAAATCGATACTGGGTCTTGATTCACTCTTCGGCCGATCAGATTGCAGGAAATCAATAAAGTTCATCCTATTACTATTGGATGGATATGATGGATATTCTGCACTGAGGATTTTTGTACCATTTGTCATCTTGAATAACACCATATTTGATGGTCTAAATATTGTTTCATTTTAATACTCCAGGATGTGGACCGAAACCATACATCCCCCAGTCCATTCACCTCTGTATGTAGGTTAATGGCCAAGAAATACCCCCTTGAGGGAATACAGGGGAGAATCATCACTAAACAGTGCTTGGCTTTCTGGTTAAACACAGCTATTGAAGGCCAGGATGATGACTCCCCGGCAAGAACGTGTTCCCAAGTTCAGAGAGGAGCAACGAAGTAGCTACATAAACTACTACTACTGGTCATCTCTGGTTAGGTGGTGTGATGGAACAATTAATATGTTATAACCCATAAAAAAAAATCCCCCCCAAAAAAAAAAAAAAAAAGGGTTGTACCTCTCCTCTCAACTTATGCACCCCCACTGCACAGTAGCAAGGTCAGTTTCCCGAATCGACTTGCCCTTTCGTCTCTTCCATAGGGTTGCAGCCCGGAATCTGTAGCCATAGAGGGGCGAGAGAGGCGAGAGTTGGACAAGGGTCTATTCCTCTCCATGCTGTCCGTCATCAAACATCTTGATCTGTACCATTTAAACATTAATTTTGAAACAGTTGGCAGACAGTCTTTCACAGACCTTTTTCAAAATCTCATTCTCATGCCATCCTATTCGTCGCTTAGGGTATCCGCCCACAACAAAGAGGCGCCGTAATGACCTGTCCTTACCCCGGATGTACAGCCGTGAATCTGGCGAGGGTGGAAAACCATCTGCTCTCTACCCACAACTGTAGGAGGGGCCCCCAAAGTAACAGCTCCTCGCACTGCTGAAAGTTTCGACATGTGCAAAGTCAACGGTTTGGGTAAATTGTTCTAAATGTCATCCTTGGGAAAGAAAGGCCCAACATAATACCGAAGTCGCCACAGTCACAAGCATGGACTGGCATTTCGAAAAGCTGGAAATAGAATGCGAACCCAAGCAGAGATGGCTGGACTGCAAATCCTGCATCCTCAATAACCAGCGGGGTCCTGTTGGTCTGTAATTATCATTGGACCACATCGTACATGTGGGTGTTTCAGGAATTTTGAGGGTCGAAGGTTTCTGGGGTCAATTCAATTCATTTTGTTTGAGTGGTCAATGGCCTCTACTAATGTATCGAGTGATCATCAAAGTTAGTATTACATGTAGACTGCTGTACAAATCAAAGTTCATGAAATAACACTATGAAATGCAGACTAGCTTAAATGTTCTAGAAACCTGGTGGATATCTTTGGACAGTTGCGAGTATCATATCTCTTCATATCGCTTTCCCTACCAGGAAATGAAAGGTGAGCTACCATGCCCCTGTTGTTGACTAATTGTTTTTGTTTTTTTTTTTGGTCAGAGATTTCAACTTAGTCCCCAGGAGGCTCAGCAAGAGCCAGGTGCATGCATCCAAGCAAGAGCAGAAGGAAGCGGCCCAATGCTTCCAATAAGCAGGCTGAGGGACTAACAAGGGAACATCTCATGGCAGGAACGGTATCCAAAACATTGCAGTTCAATGGGTTTGGATAGATTGGCGTTAAATTTCATGTTTGGGGAAGAAGGCCAACTGAAGTATACGAAAGTAGCCACAGGGTATGCTGACAAGCAATGGAGTCATTCGAAAGGCTGGAAATTAATACAAACCCAAGTAGAGAGAGGGCTTTATTTTTTTTTTTTTTTTTTACAAATCCTGCATCTCCAAGACAGCGGGGTCAGTGGGTTTGTATTATCATTAACCAAAGCTACATGTGTGGTGTTAAGGAATTTGAGGTCGAAGGATATCTGGGGGCAATTCAATTCATGTTGTTTAGTGGTCAACGGGCCTCTACTAATGTACGAGTGGATCATCAGCGTTAGTAGTATCATTAACTTGATGGTACAAATCAAGTTCATGAAATACACTAATGAAATGCTGTATTTTCTTCTAACTCATGCTGGACTGGCTTAAAGTTCCAAGAAACTGGTGGTATCTTGAATCAAGTTGAGAGTAATCCTACTTCATATCGCGTTTCTTCACTACCAGGAAATGATAGCGTGAGCTACCGTGCCCCTGTTGTTGAGAATGTGTTTTGTTTTGTTTGGCAGAGAGGTTCCAACATATACCCCAGGAGGCCTCAGCAAGAGCCAGGTGCATGCATCCAAGCAAGAGCAGAAGCATGCCCCCTAATGCTCCAATCAGCCCAGCTGAGGAACTACCAAAGGGAACATCTCATTGGCACTGGAAGGTATCAAACATTGCAGTCAATGGTTTGGATAGATTGTCGTAAATTTCATGTTTGGGGAAGAAGGCCAACTGAAGTATACGAAAGTATCCAACAGTTTATCTGACAAGATGGACTGTCATTCGAAAGGCTGTAATTAATAAACCCAAGTAGAGAATGGCTAGCTACAATCCTTGCATCCTCAAAACCAGCGGGGTCAGTGGGTTGTATATCATACTCAAGCTACATTTGGTGTTCAGGAATTTGAGCGAAGGCTCTCATCTGGGGTCAATTCAATTCATTTTTTTGAGTGGTCAGGGCCTCTACTAAGTATCCGAGGGATCATCCAGAGTTAGTATTATCATTAACTGATGTACAAATCAAATTCATGAAATACACTAATGAAATGCTGTATTTTCTCTAACTCATGCTGACTGGCTTAAATGTTCAAGAAACTGGTGGAATAATCATTTGAACAAGTTTAGAGTATCCTATCTTCAATCGCTTTTCATCACACTACCAGGAAATGATAGTGAGCTACTACCGTGACCCCTGTTGTTGACTAATGTGTTTTTTGTTTTTTTTTGGCAGAAGAGTTCAACAGTAAGACCCAAGGCGGCTTCGGCAAGAACCAGGTGGCATGCATCCAAGCAGAGCAGAAGCATGCACTAAATGCTCCAATAAGCCAGCTGAGGAGGCTAACAAGGAACTCTCATTGTTACTGGAGGTATCGAACATTGCACGTCAACGGTTTGGATAGATTGTCGTAAATTTCATGTTGGTAGATTGCTGGTTGGCATTGATATATTCAGAACCAGACGGTTGGCGGATGATAATCCTGGTGATACCGACATCGCTGTGACGAGGGCGCGACTTAGCCTTAAGCGTAATGCTAGATTTGTCAAACTTGTATCACGATTTGGATAAATAGCTAGAGCAGTCTGGATCTTCAGGCTTAGCGTATTACTTTGAGAAGGTGAAAGCAAATATTCTCTCTGTTGAGGCGAGTGTCAGAATAAAGGTTTAAGATAACCCTGAGTTTAGGTCGGTACGTTCTAGCAGACGTTCTGAGGTAGAACTAGTTCACATACATCTAGGTCGAGTGTATCTATCCACGAGGAACGCTGCAGTATAGACTGCATCGTTGCCTTCTAAACTAATATCATGAACTGAAGTCGAATTACACGGCACATCTTGAACAAATTAAATTGGAAAAGTAGACGGCCCAATTGAGTGCTGTTGGTTATGTTTAAGGAGATTTGTCTAACTTGCCAGATTCGAGTATGTAGTACGCAGAAGAGTTTATGAAATCTAGTCCATCACACTTCTTTTAATGATGTTACAACCACAACCCTCATGTAGTTAAATCCAACAATGATATGGGGGTGGGGGGGGGGGGGGGGGGGGGGGGGGGATTTTGTGCCATCCTCACTATTGGCACCGAATTTGCAGCCATGTTTAACTGCAGATACTGACACTTAACCTCGTGGATTAACACTGGGGGCAGGGTTGCCTTCGATCAACTATAACAATAAGCGCCACAACTCTGCAAGGGACCATTCTATGAAAATAGGTAAATATATTCTTTGCCTTATATTGTTTGAACGCCGCTGACCTTTGGACGCAATTGAAAGATTAAGTATTGCCCCGAGCATAGCACCTAACACTGTTACCAACCAAATTCAAAAGTTTTCAGCCCATTGGACAAGTATCTCGGACTTCACAGCGTTTCCAGACTTCCATCTAATGTAAATAAATTTGTACAGCGGTGGTAGGTTTAATGTAATAATTGTCTAATACTGGGTTTTTTTGATAGGTCAACCAGTCACCACAACCTACAGCACAACAACTCCAATGCAGCTGAAACCCCAGGATAAAATCAGTATACCACAAACAAAAGGATCGTACAATCCACACAGCCCAACCTACATGTCAATTAGTGCCGGGTTACATCGAGTGTTGAATAGCCAAAGGTTCTTCTTAGATGTGCTTGACCTTGATCATCGTCATCTGGGAATAAACAATAGATTGTCTGATGATAGAGTCTGATGAGGGTCTGGATTTATACCCCACAGCTGTGTGAGGCCCCCAGTGTATGCCCCATTAACTTTATAAGGCCTCATTCACTTTATATTGCCTCATTCAACTTTATATATGCCCCATTCACTTATATATTGCCCCATTAATTTATATATGCCTCATTCACTTTATATTGCCTCATTTCACGTTATATATGACTCAATACTTTAGATATGCCTCATTCACTTTTATCTTGCCCCATTCACTTTAGATATGCCTCAGTCACTTATATATGCCTCACACTTCATATATGCCACAGTCACTTATATATGCCCCATTCACTTGATTATATATGCCTCATTCACTTTATATATGCCTCATTCACTTTATTATAGGCTCATCCACTTTATAGATGCTCATTCACTGTATATATGCCTCATTCATCTTATATATGCTCATCACTTCATATAGGCCCCATTCACTTTATATATGCTATTCACTTTATATATGCCTCATTCACTTTATATATGCCTCATTCATTTTAATAGGCCTCATTCACTTCAATATGCCCCATTCACTTTATATTGCCTCATTCACTATATAGGCCCTCATTAACTTTATATAGCGTCATTCACTTCATATATGCCTCATTCACCTCGATATATTGCCCCATTCACGGTATATATGCTTCATCACTTTATATATGCCTCATCATTTATATATGCCTCTTCACCTTTAATATGCCTACATTCACTTCTTCTTTGTAACTGACTACCTCTTTTGTGTGCGTAATCATTATAACATTCGTAGTCAATAAATACCATTCTAAGGAAGATGCCAAGTTGGACTGCTCCAACACTAAATAGAGGGGGGCATTGTGTGTAAGTATGAGAGGTTGAGGAGGCAAAGTTAGACTGGAACAATATGATCCCTTTAGGACCTCTCATCTAAAATACAGCTTGTAAACACCACCCTGTACTATTAATCAGTTTTTAACAAGTTTTAATCCTATCCAATCTATTCTGCATGGGGTTGAAAGGAAGCCACGTGACCATTCAAACAAAATGGTTGTTGAGAAATTACAAAAAACTTTACCGGCAGGCACACCGCATGCGAATGAATTTGACATGGCGTAAAAAAAATGTTATGTAAAAACATTCCTGGTGTGGAGAGAGAATGGTCACACGGTTTTTATTTTTCCTGTATTTTGCTATATTAACAGACATCTACCCAGGATCAAGGGCAACATTCGAGAGAGGAGATGTGCCCAGAATTAGCGTCTTTATGAACGGTACTCAAGGACCAAGTCACCGCAATACTTAGTAATGTATCAACTATCCCAACTGCACTTGTTACAAATATTGACCGTTCTGTAGAAACACTTTTCCTAGTCTTCAGGTGTTGGCCTGAATCCTGGACTCGTCCAAAATCTGACATTGAGGATTTTGCAAAAGGTATATCCCAGCAAATTACCTAAAGAGGCTTCCTGTACTAAGCCGGGAATACTTAACGGGAATCCCTCGAAATATTCTGGGTGGAAGTTTGCATTGATTCCCTCCTAGGAAAATAGGGAATTCCCCCCAATGAGAAGACCATCTCGCCAACGATCAAGGGCAACATTCGGAAAGAGGAGATGTCCAGAATTATGAGGTCTCTACGAAACGATACTAAAGGACAAGAAGGGCTGTACAAGCGACCAAAAACGGGTCGCATGGGACCATTTCGTCGGGCCCCTGCGACCAAACCAAAGATTTTGTAGTGGCCGAGGGCGAGTTATGTTTTGTTGCTCACCTGAACAACATTTATCAGACTTCAGCGCAACAAACTCTCTCGGCACTACCAAATTCACAACATTCTTCTATAGTCAGTACACCATCGAACATATATAAAATAAAGGAGTAAGTATCTATTCTCAAACTCGGAATTCCCCAGTCAGTACGCAGCTGTGGCCATACCCGACGGCCCTAGTTAGACAGTCAGAATATCACCGGCGAGTTGTGCCTACAACACCACACTGGCGTGACCAGAAGGCATGCATACATTACTGTACAGTCGCATCCACATTCAAAGAAAGGGGTGGACTTGCAACGCAATAGAAAAGCGAATTGTTTACTACATTTTTCGAGTGACTCGAGAGCGGAGCAGTGGTGGCCAGTATATGAGCATACCACACTACGGAGACTACACTCAGTGAATACACGCTTGTTTCCAGCGTTCTACGTAATGCACGACGCACACACAGGACTATGAAAGTTGAGGACCTGCGACCAATAAGAGTTCAAACAAACGAACATTGGCGTCTACGCCTGGGAAATCGGCAAAGATCACCTTTGTCGGCGGAGAAAATTTCGCGGCACCTACGGAGGGAGACCAATCGTGTTGATTAATACAGGGGAGGAAATAACGGGAAATAACGCTGTGCTGGCGAGGATTTGTGTGGACAAAAAAGTGTTGGAAGTACCGTAACGACGGACAAGGCACATTCTTTCGAAGGCGGGGAAGTTTTCAACAAGCGTGGATTGTTGGATTTGACGGATTGAATTATACGAGGAGGGAAGACACAGAAAATGTAAGTGACTGCAAGAGCCAGACCAAATTGGCTGGCAAATCGGATTTTGTGACAGGCGCAAACGTTTCAAGAGGGAAATATTAAGAGAGTGCAGAGTAAACAGAGGAGACACCAAAGATGTGTGGAGGCCTGCTTGCGCCGAAATATATCCGAGTCTGCTTTGGCGAAAGGATTTGCTAATCAGAAAGAAAAAAGACACAGCGACTATTTCATCAAGGTTGGCCAGTATCTTTTTTTATTTACTGGCCAGTGGCCAGTGCCCAGTCCTCACTTGGGTACCCGCACTGGACAACATCACCCAATACTTAGATAATTAGCAAGATCTACTGCACTTGTTAAAATATTGCCCTTCTGTGGAGAAACAACTTGCTAACATTGAGGATTTTGCAAAGGTAAATATCCAGCAGTACCTTAAATAGGTTCCTGTACCCAGCCGGGGATAACTAATGGAAATCCCTCGAAATATTCTGGGTGGAAGTTTGCGTTGGATTTCCTCATAGAAAATAAGGGAATTCCCCCAACTGAGAAGACATCTAGCCAACGATCAAGGGCAACTTCGGAAAAGGGGTTGCCATCTCGGATACTGTAAAAAGTGCCCAATGTCCCATGGGGTGGAGGGAAGGGGGTTCAACGTACAATATGGGGTAAGTTAAGTGATGAATACATACCTACAACCACCCCATACAAACATACACACAAAAGAACTGACTGCATAGAGTCCTCTGACCATAAGAATCAATAGAAAAAACAAATTGCATAAGATATATTGCAGAATGGCAGGAAAACCGCTTGATAATCCACAGTACTCAACAACTGAAAGAAAGAGGCAGGGTAAGACAGGGCCTCTGGAATATGGACAGCTCCCAGATCGCACTGCGGTGTATCTTTCTTTGTTACACCTACTGACACCACCTAGGAGACAGGAGGGCCAGGCCGCGAGAGGATAGTCATACAAACAACGGGCTAATGCTGGGCCTAATGTTAATGTCCTGATCCCATATTCCACACAATAATGTGAGCCTATCTTCAAGAAATGACATTACCGATGAGAGAGTTTAGTCTCACGTTTTTTCGCAATCGGTGGATGTTTGATTTTGGGTTTTATGTTTCAACCAACCTTACCTCAAGAGGTCACGAGAGCAAATCCCAGTCAGCGGATAGGAACAGACAAAATCTAAAAGCAATATAGAGAGGTGGATATAGTTTGCCAGCCCCGAAGTGTGCTACTATGAATGTGATCCGTTTCAATTCATTAGGAATGATGGTTGACCACATCTACGAACGGAATACTAAGCTATGTGGAAATGGAATTGTTATGCAAATGACACATTACTTGGACTTCAGTGACCCATTCCCAAATTTTGAAAATCTCAGGACCAACAGTGGGCTGACTCAATATATTCATGAGATAAACAAACTTTGAAATTTGGCATAAATCATGCCCATTAGACACTGAATGACCTCTCAGTGATCTCAATTTTATGTAAACAATTTTGGGGAGTGGGGACTAGAGGTGAAACACAATACCAACAGCTTCAAAATTTAGCATGATTCATGCATAGTAAACACATTGAATAACATCAGTGATTGGAGGAGACACATTCACAGAGTTTCGTGACAAGTAATGACAATAATGACAAACTTAACTTCCTAATTATGCAGAATAGACGACACAATTAGCACTTTTACGCTGAAAAACTAAACAGGTTATCTACCTCCTCTCCTTACCTATGTGCCGCATTATAGCACCTAGGGTTTGTCGTAACCTCGCTAATGAGCTTAAACAATAACTGACATAAAATAGGCTAATTACCCTACTTGATTAGTGACTTTTTAGCCCCAGTATGTGTGACACACACACATACACACACACCAACGTGATCGCTAGGTCTCTTCGGAACTTTGTTCATGCGACCGATAATGGACACTAGTCCACAATCAGAACTGTCTGACAGAGAAGAGAAGTAATTTTTCAGTCCGGCTGACGCTTAGGCTGCAAATATAGTGTTCTGATGTATCGGAAGAGTGCACGAATGGAGTTGCTTGACTATACATGTAAGTACTATTTCTATCGATCACCTGCTGCACTATAAACACAAATGTGCCTTCCCATGCGCGGCTCTTTAGAATGAATATTTTACGTTAAGCAGTAAGAACATGATTTATGAATACCTAGTTAACAGGCTAAAGTGATACACACACGGAGACACGTATACTTATAAAAATTGTTATTCCCACCAATCAAAGGGTCTAATGTTTCCCTAACCCGAGTCTGTTAACTAAATTCTCACTTTCAGCAATATGATTTATTGCAACCTTTTTCTGATAACCACCTCAACCAAGCTCTGAAAACAACTTTCGTTCCCGACCTTGTTTGAACAACACAATGCAGGCTTTGAAGTGAAGGTATGAGTGCACAACTGTTGATGTTATGTTTCCACACGTCATATAGATAGTCTGTATCGAAATATATTCTGTAGTACTTAGGGTGAAATCACTGTTGAAGTTTGGGGGGTGGGCTGTGGGGGGCATGGATTTTATGAAAGCCCATCCACTCACTGATCCAACCACTGCTACCTGATACCGAGCAGGACTTCTCTAAGGTTCCTCCAGGGTCCCCTACTGTAGATCCACCTTTACCTCTGCGGTCCTTCCGTGCCCCTTCTGCTGTCTGTGAAGGCCTGGCAATTTGTATCTCTCATTGGTCGTCGGTGGTACACGCCAGGAACAGGTGATAGGAAGCGAACCCTCCGGTCAAAACCACCAGCAACCACAGCGACGAGGTGATGAAGATGACGAAGGGCCTCTGCATAAACAGGTGCTGGAGGTGGAAATCAAACACATGAAAAGTAATACTACCTCAAGGTCCACAAAAGTCAAACTACAAAATTCAAACGCCACACCAGAAAACACTAATTATATCCCCACTTAGGGATTATTATGGTTTTGGCTTCGCCGTCTCCGCCGCCGCATCCGCCTTTCGTGTAGCGCAAATAATCTCCACACTTTGTCCGTTGAGCCGAACCCCCCCTGTTTTTTGGGGTACACTGTCTGCCCTAGTCAAATCCCGGATGAGTTCGAAAGTGGGCGTCGCAACATGAACGGGGTCCGCTAATTTGCATAATTTCCACGATTGGAAGATTTCCCGTTAGCGCAATAACTCTTCAACGATTGATCTGAAACTTGGTACATTGGAATTGTATGCAAATTGGACACCATTGACTTGACTTCCAGTGACCCATTCCAAATTTGAAAATCTCAGGACCAACAGTGGGCTGCACTCAATATATTTCATGAAAATTAAACAAACTTTGAAATTTGGCATAAATCATGCACATTAGACACTGAATGACCTCCAGTGATCTCAAAATTTTATGTAAACAATTTTGGGGAGTGGGGACTAGAGGTGAAACAATACCAACAGCTTCAAAATTTAGATGATTCTGCATAGTAAACACATTGAATAAACATCCAGTTATTGGAGGTAGATACTTCAAAGAGTTTCGTGACAAGTAATGACAATAATGAAAACTTAACTTCTCTAATTATGCAGAATAGCGACACAATTAGCACATTTACGCTGAAAAAACTAACAGGTCCCTATACCTCCTCTTCTGTACCTATGTGCCGCATTATAGCAAACATAGGGTTGTCCGTAACCTCGCTAATGAGCTTAAACCAATAAAATTACATTTAAAATAGGCTAATGACCCTACTTGATTAGTGACTTTTAGCCCCAGTATGTGTGACACACACCATACACACACCACCAACGTGTCGCTAGTCTCTTTCGGAACTTTGTTTCATGCGAGACGTAAGGAACTAGGCACAATTAGAACTAGTCACAGGAACGAGAAGTAATTTTTCAGTCCGGATGGACTGCTTAGGCTGCAAAATAGTGTTCTGATGTAGCGGACGAGTGCACGAATGGGAGTGCTTGACTATACATGTAAGTACTATTTCTATCGATCACCTGCGCCGCACTATAACACACATTGCTTCCCACTGCGCGGCTCTTAGAATGAATATTTTCGTTAAGCAGTAAGAACATGATTTATGAATACCTAGTAAACAGGCTAAGTGATACAAACACGGGACACGTTATTACTTATAAAAATTTGTTTTTCCCACCAATCAAGGTCTACATTGTTTCCCTAACCCGAGTCTGTTAACTAAATTCTCACTTTCAGCAATATGATTTATGGCAACCTTTTTCGGATAACCACATCACCAAGCTCTGAAAACAAACTTTCGTTCCCGAACCTTGTTTCTGACACAAACACAAAATGCATGCTGAAGTGAAGTGTATGATGCAAAACCTGTATGACTGTATGTTTCCACAAGTCATATATATAGGCTGTATAGAAATATATCGTAGTACTTAGGGTGAAATCACTGGTTGCAAGTTTGGGGGGGTGGGCGTGGGGGGCATGGATTTAGAAAGCCCACTCCACTCACTGATCAAACCACTGCTACCTGATACCGAGCAGGACTGCTCTAAGGTTCCTCCAAGGGTCCCATACTGGAGATCCACCTTACCTCTGCGGTCCTCCTGTGCCCCGTCTTGCTGTCTGTGAAGGCCTGGCATTTGTATCTCTCATGGTCGTCTGGTTGGTACACGCCAGGAACAGGTGATAGGAAGCGAAACCCTCCGTCAAAACCACCAGCAAACCACAGCGACGAGGTGATGAAGATGACGAAGGGGCCTTGCATAAACAGGTGCTGGGAGGTGGAAATCAAAACATGAAAAGTAATACTACATCAAGGTCACCAAAAAGTCAAACTACAAAATCAAAACGCCACACCAAGAAAACAATAATTATATCCCACTTCGGGATTATTATGGTTTTGGCTTCGCCCCGTCTCCGCCGCCGCATCCGGCGTTTCTTGTTAGCGCATAAACTCTCCAACACTTTGTCCGTTTGAGCGAAATGGGTACACTGATGCCTTAGTGAAATCTCTGATGTGTTCGAAAGTGGGAGTCGCCACATGAAACGGGGGTCCGCTAATTTGCATAATTTCCACGATTGGACAAGATTTCCCGTTAGCGCAATAAACTCTTCAACGCTTATCCGATTGATCTGAAACTTGGTACAACTTGTACGCCCTAGTTAAATCTGGATGAGTCGGAAGAGTGGGCATCCCTGCATGTGGGGGTTCCGCTAATGGATTAATTTTCGCGAAAAATTCAAGTTAGTCGGATTGAATTGAAACTTGGTGGGTAGGGACTATAGTTGAGCCCGCAAAAAGTGGAGGTCATTTCAAGGTCATCAAAGGGGCAAATTTGTGAAATTTATGGATTTTCCAAACTTTGTCAGAATTTGAACGAAATTGGTGGATGGGGGCACATTTGTTCCTAACAAAATGTAGAAGTCATTTCAAAGCCATCATGTGTCAAAAAGTCCATAACTCATGTGCCTATCAACACCAATGGATTACAACAAAATTGGTGGATGAAGTTTGTCATGGTTTCTGACCCAAACATGGGGCGTCTTTATGGGGTGTTAGATACTTCTCCCAATGATTGCTCCAAAGTGGGGATATACACGTGGGCGGTTACCCGCTACACATGTCTAGTTTTCATGAAGGCCTTAGGAGAATGCACAAATCAGGAAACCAACAGTAATACAAAATATTTGCACTATGTAAACTCTATACTGAGCACCATTGTCAACTGGTGTTAAAGCATGTCGCTTCAAGGAGAAGAGTGGATGCAGTGACGCTTCTCGAACCAACTTCTAAGTTTGAGCCCAGCATTTGTATTTCCTATTGGCTGACTCAGCGACCCTCTTTAGGTAATGTCACAGGATATTTTGATTGGTGTCCGTCTGAGCAGTCAGGGCACATTAGGACGCGAGTTCTTCGCTCCTCAGGTCGGAGAAGAAATGGGTTGGATCCTGCAGTTCATGATATCTATCGATGGGGATCAAAGGGCGGTACCGGGAACAGGTTGGGATTGGTCACCACCTCAGGCTGCACAGTTCTCCAGTTAGGACCGTCAAAACCCTGTTGGACCCAGTTTCGGCTTAACACGTTTATCATTTCTATAGATAACCGAATAACCAAGCCGACCAACCCCTTGAAACAAACTGCCAAACTGAGGCGTAATGGAATAACTGTCTCCTTCGTTACACCTACTCAAGCAACACAACGTCCTGAAAGGTCTTTAAAACTAACCAAAGTGTGCGTAAGGACCATCACACGCAGGGCCGGTCTCCCCGAACTGACTGTCTGCAAGTTACCGCAATCTATGAAGGAGAGCCACGCCTCATGCTAGTGTGCTAATCCATCCGATAAGGAGTGATAATTCAGTAACCCATTGTGGCAGGATCAATAACGAAAATCAGGTAATCAGATGAAAATAGAAATTATTATCAAGGATTCCTATTCTGTGTATATGTTTTCAAATGTTTCAAACTGTAGGGGCAAGTGATTTCCATACCCAAACAAACATGGTATGACAATCTTATGCCGATTTCTCCCCTTTTGATGAATTCCATGTGACACAATAGAACAAAATGATTGAGAGGGCTGAACCTAAACAGTAGCATTCCATCAGAGATTGTGCGCCATGAAAGTCAACTTTGTCAAGATGGTTGTGGAAAAAAAAAAAAAAAATTAGTAAGGCTATGTGAGACACTGACATGTTGGTAATCTTTCTCTACAACAATACAATTACTAAGAGGGGAATGTACAGGGAAACATATATGCAAAGAAACATCATCAACTCCTGCTCAAAGTTAGACCATCATTGGGGAACCGTGTTGGGGTTGATAATAATAAAAAATAGGTTAAGCAGTGTTTGAGGACAGTGAAGTTTGCTTTCATGTATCGATGTACCCTGCATTAGATAGATAGATAGATAGAGGATGCTTTATTAGATCCTCAATAAAGGAATTACAAGTCTGCAGTAAATAATCAGAGGAATACTAAAACACAGATAAACATTTTGAGAACAGGTCAGTTTGAAATACCAAAAAGGCTAAAAGAAACTATGATATACGCCTATACTATAAAATGAATTGCCACAAGAATATCATATTAAACACTTGTTAAAAAGTACCCATCCCCCAATCTATTTACCCTAGTTAGTACTAGATTGTTTTGAGGTAACATGAGTGGCGCTCAATTGCGTTGTAAGCAAGAGCAGGAATGGAGAAAATTCTTTGCTGATTCGAGAGAGGACAGAAGGGTCTTATCCCAAGACTACCATGTCATCCATTCTGTCTCCAGGATCAAGGTCGGAGAGAAGTATAGACCAGCTCACCTGTACTATAATGAAGATGTTTACAGGCCTCCTGACATTTTCAGCATCCACATAATGAGCATCCAGGAGGCCGGTGAACTTGGCCTCATTCCACATCGCCAGGGTGGAGAGTGCGGCAATGAGGGCGCACTGCAGGGTGACGGTCAGGAGGAACAGAAGGAAGTAGCCGACGTTCCCCGCACCTATGCAGCTGTTGACCCAAGTACAGTGGTGATCGAAGCGATGGACGCAATGGTCACAGATTGCTACAAGAAAGAACAATTATTAAGTTTGAAAATTCAAAGCAGGTAACAATGTGAAAACAAGGCGATCGCCCCCAGTGTCTCGCCTGGTTGCGCGATCAGTGATTTGTTCTTTAGTCACCATGCAAACAATTACAAGGTAAAATTGGACACAATAGCCAACGGAGGACAATTCCATTGACCCATTTTCTCACTTCAAGTATTCTCAAATACTCTTCGAAAGGTTCATGAAAATCAAACGAACGAATGAGCCATGCAAAATAGACACCCTGAATGACCCTCCACTTCTATGTAAAAATAAAATGTAATAATATTAATAATAATACAATTTTATATAGCGAATAATTATAGAAATAAGTGGTGATGGACTGAAAAAAATGAACTATAGCAATAGCATCTATCATCAAAGAGTATGCCCTTTATATATACATCTACTACTTCCAGTAACTCCGATGGAGTTCACACACCACCCCTCTCACAGCTACTTGCAGCATCCCCCGTCTAGAGTGGAATAAGCATCTAATTAGGCTCCGCTCCTGCAGGTGTAACCTGACACCCTCAGGCTGTTGGCTGTTGACATGTACAGTAGGCCCTACTGTGTTGCTGGACTATGGCTATATATAGGTGATATACAGTAGGGGGATTCCACTGTAATTCAGCTGCTCAATCAATTGTGCAACCATGGTCCTCTACAATTTTGTCAACACGTATGCCGATGAAGTTGATATAAGACAATAAATGAAATCTCTGTCTGTTACAGATAGGAATACTAGTTAAGATGCATGGAAATACCATACCTGAGGGGTTGAAAGTGAAATGAGTAACAATTCAAATAGATAGTTCTGCTATAGTGATAGTGATGCTGAGCTAGACTATACCATGTCTTAATGGGTAGCCGAGAGGGTAATAATAATAATCCAAAAATGTATGGAGTTTTTTAAGGGCGATTTTAATACTTCAATACTTTTCACAATTAAGATTCAGATAATTGAATGGCCCTTGATAACTTAACAGTTTTATGAAATATTCCGATCATAACTTATCACCTTGTTTTGAAACATCAGTTTTTATTTCTTTGGCCTGTAATCCTAAAATAAGCACATTTTCTTAACACTTGACCTTTTGACCTTTTGACCTTGTCTTTTAGACTGTTTTTGTTCCCTGAACCAAAAATTCCAATGACAAATCTCTACGAGCACCCTGACTGCACTCATTCCAATTGTTACTGGCCATTTAACAAAAACTTCGAAAAATTGCATAATTTATGCAAATTATTCACATTAATGACCTTAAGAGACCTTTGCACTATTGTTAATTGATCAGGATCAACGGCGTAACCATCTCCACCAAGTTTCATGAGATTCAAAAAAACCAACTTTCAAAAATTGCCATAAATTAGCAATAAGACTAGGTAAATGCAAATTAGTAACATAAATGACCTTTGGTGCCTCGTCCCTACTGTAAAATTTATTGGGACTATAGATAAAAACCCTCTCCACCGAGTTTCGTCAAAATCCAACGAACATTCAAAATATCGTGCCGAAATTATGCAAATCAGGATAATCATTAGCAAATGATGCAGGAATCTAACAGTTCGTGTTACACTTCATAGTTGTTATATACCCCGAACGGCTCCCCAATGCATCTAACCGCTCAGAGATATCTTTACAAAGCTTCCGGGCCATTATTCATTAAATATGCAATTTAATGCAAATGAGTATGGTCTGTGGACGCAAAGTGGATGCACATCGGCAACTCTTCACTGCGCACCTCCACAAAAAGGTCCCAGAGGATGGCTCACGTTTCAGGAGATATCTAACCGCTCATACGGATAGCAGACGGACAGACAGACAGACAGACGGACGGACAGACAGACAGGACACACACACAACAGAGTGACCACTAGTCTCTTCCTTGAACAAAGTTCAGGCGAGACAAGGAGCCATTGTTTATAGTTACAGTGAATGAGATGACATGATATGGTGTCAAAGGTCGTCGGGGTACACTGGCAAGTTACATTGTACGTACAGTGCGCCAAAACACCTGTTTGAAACAGATTACACATCCTACCAGCACAAAACTTTGCAGATTTTCTCCATACTTATCAACATAACATAATGAGACATCCGATGAATTAGTCATTTTTAAGAGTGCGCAGTTAAAAATAAGCAGTAATGATAACATACAGGAAGAATCAGTACCCTTCAACCGTGAACAAGCTTACCATCAAACTAGAGGTCACAAACACACACCATGCATACAATATACACATATGAAACATACACATGAAGTTAATCCTTTATGGTCAAGAAGACTCTGTATATCTTATTCCTTATACAAACAACAACCACACTGTCATCACTATATAGATGCCTTACTTCATCAAGAAATCAATAAAGCTGATGATACTTTATCTGAACATGATCATACTGGGCCCTGGCACAGCACAGCTCAAGTAACTCCAGCAAACCAATGACCACCACGTTGTTCGACGTGCAGGTTTGACTATCTCACACGTGGTACACCTGACCCCCTTCTTGTATATCTGATTGTCGTACTCGTAGACCTGGGCAAACTTCTTTGATTTGTCCTGGTGATTACCCCCGGGTTGGTCCAGAAGCAGCACATGAAGAGAATCAAGTTACCGAAGAATCCTGCGTACGCTAGGACCACAGAGCCCCTAGCCGAACCATACTTCCTAAGGAGGGGATCCACCTCAAACAAGAAGTGGGCAAAGACCATGAGCCAGAGGAGGCAGTAGATTGCCTGAAAGACTACATTCCTGTGGGAGAAGGAATGAGAAATCTAAATTAGATACAGCAATGCTACAGATAGTACTACAGCTCCACGTAGACGTAGACGTGGACGTGTTAGGCCTACCGTACACAGTACAGAGTTCTAGACGGCAATGCTTGCAGTCACTGCACGTGGCTGTCTTGTGCGGTTTTTTCCGAAAAGTCCCTCGGTTGGATTGCGCTTGGCTTTGCTCATTGGATCAGAGGAGCCTTATTGATTTGGGATGCACACTGGAGAAACTTGCAGAAGAAGACATACAGGGATATGTTTCCTTTCAAAGGTTCTGTCTTGAGGTCCTCTATTTGAGAATTACTGAAGGATGTTGACACTCATACAATGATAGGTAATAATTTCAGTCGAGCTATCAGCTCCCAACCTGTGCATGCCTCATACTATATTTGCCCTCACTAAAAACTATGTGGGCCTTGAGGAATTCCCATAAAAAATCCTACAAAAATTTGGTGGGCGTATGCGCTGGCTACGGTCCTTAGGTCATCGCCTCACCACAGAAGACCACGAGCATGACAGTAAGCTGTTGTGAGGCATTGTGGTCTGCAAATTCGTATAGTGTGAGGCAGACTTCAGTGTTAACACCACACTACCATAAATAGCAATGATGACAGCCTTCCTCCAGTGAGGGGACATTGGATCATTTTTCCTATGAGCTGCTAGGCAGAACGTCACAATTAATCGTAGGGTGCTCTTTTTTAGGTTTGGATGACTTCACCGCTGTTTCATCTCAAAGGCCCTTGACCGACTCCAAATACAAAAGGGATTATGCTCTCATTATGGGGAAGCCACATACAAAGTATGAGCTTGATCCATCCAGGTGGGATCAAGTTATTGCGTCCACAAGCTAAAATTGGCCAAAATATCAGTTTGGTATGACTGATCTCTGTTCACCTCAAATGCACTTTGACTTGACCGCCAAAACATTGGGGATCATGACACTCATTATGCTTTAACCCACATACCCAAGTCAAGTTGATCCATCTGTAGGGTAAAACTTAAAAGTGGTCACAAAACAGAACATAATCAATGTATAGATGCCATTTGCCAGGTCTCTGGCATGACGGGCCCAGAGCTGATCCAGATATCAAGCACTTTAAGCTAGCATGTCAGGGGTAGTTGATTGATCACCTGACAGATGGGAGAACTGTTACCAGGGGAACTCCTCATGCCAGAGACCTAACAAATGGCACCTACACATTAGTTGTGATGGCTTGTGAACACTTGATAACTTGACCCAGCCACATGGATGGATCACATCAGACCTCCTTAGCATACCCGACAACCGTTTCAGTGTGAGCGTGTGCACTATTAACTGTGCACAGGTATGCTTATTGGTATGAGTCAGATTTTGGTCAGTGGATACCACTTCCACGAAATATAATCAGACAAATTGGAAAACATTTTAGGAGTTTGACATCCCCATACTATTAGTCTGCTGCAGATTGGTCTTTTGTTAGGAATTCTTTGTCTTCAACGCGATGCGTCATATCTTAAATCTAACAGTGGACCCTCTCGTTCTCTTCCATATATGTCAGTGGTGGATCGCTCAGCAATAACATCTTTTCAAACTGTTCAGAATCCACCAAAAATCTTTATGATATAACGATCCGATCACCTCATGTGATTAGACGCTCCTATGGATATTCCAGTGTTCTAACTGACAACTACTAGAACATCCTGTGGACTAGGGGGGTTCCAATAAATTTTGTCCAGTATTCACTGTGTAATGTTACTATGATCACTCTTGTCGGTGCAGCGCATAAACGCAACAGCCCAATCAGTACTCACTGACACAGGTTAACTGCAGGCGGTCAAGTTGAATTAGATCTGTCCATACATTGACCCTGTGTAGTCACGCAATCAAAAGATTACTATTCATCTGCTGAAAATAGGGACAGGGATGTAGGGGAGGCGATATGTTCAACACTAGAATTGTTGGAACTATCATATTCATCGCCGTTTTAACCATGGAGCTATTATAATAACTAGAGGGGCAATGACAGCTACAGTAAACATATGTAACTATCCGAGCAGAAAAAATGTCCCTGTGCGAGCTACACTGGAAGACAAGGAATCACATTTGTATAAGTGACATTGGAGCAGCAGTATATAACGTTTGTGTTACTCTAACATTGAATTGCATGGAAGCTGCAATGAGGAATACTGAGTAGAGCAACATGGATGTGGAAAGTGCCAGTATGTGTGCGTGTAGCATCATCGCAAGGAGTGCAAGCGCCTTACAGCATGGGTGTGCGGGACATTTTTCCTTCTAGGTCATAGGTAGAGTGGCTGTTGATAGGTCTGTTATACATGCCTTGCAGGTAGACATAGCAAAGTTACAAGAACATGACGTATAGTTTATTTCCATCTTCTACACGGCAGCGTCAATCCAGTACGGGAGTGTTATCGTTGGATTGCCAGGGGTAGGTTTCAGCGTCACTTTACCACTCGTGAGATGGTAGACGGTTCATGGCTGAATTAAGCTGGGCCATCTACCACGAGTAGTGGTGGATGAAGATCACATCCCACCTGGTCATCATTTATGTGACTACTACACCACATCTTCTCCCATCATTTTTTCCTTTCTGTACCCTCTAGTGTGAAGCTGTCTCTCCAGTCCATGCCCTAGTCAATTGTATGACACACCCTCTATACCCCAGACAGGGCGAGTCATTGTCAAAGGTCAAGGGTCATACAGTTCATGTACATTGACACACACCCCAGTCACTGAGATGACTTACAATTCCTTGATAATAACTTACTGGTAAGCCAGCAGTCGCTATCATTTTCAACATAGTCCAAATAAAATGACACAAACTCCAGTCAACTTTGTGACTGACCAATCAGGCAAGAGACACGCATGTGAGTCATTTCAGACTGACAGTGACTCACACTCGGCTGACCGACCATGGGTAGGGTACTTGGGGTGCGTCACACAATTGAAAAATGCATTACACCATAGCCATACTAATATCTTGACCTCACACTACCAAGCCCTGTCTCCAGATTAGTATTAGGGAGCTTTAGATCTCACAACGGCGATGGCAACGTATGATGCAATGTTTTCACGTTGTAGACAATGTCGCCGTCCTGCAGATTTAGATTTCTACGAGGTGTCAATAGGCCAGTTGTGTGATGTAGATGCGCGCGTTTTACGATTGCGCGTTCGAGTATTGACCGTAAAATTCCCGAATCCCATTGTTTAGCCTGTTGAATGATGCCGCGCGCTAGGTTCACGTCGTAGGGACAACGTGAAAAGTGAGTGACTCCGTCGTGGATGGACGTTGTACGGCAGTTGGTGAGGTTGTCGCATGCGCAGTGAGTTTAACATTGCGTCATACGTTGCCGTTGCGAAATCTAAAGCTCCCTAATGTCCACATGCTAGCAGGGAACTTCCATCTCTTCACCAGCACACAGCCGAAGCCGAAGAAGTTCAATGAACGTTGTATGTATCCAGCATTGCAGTACTACTGAATCTCTCATTTTAGATTGGGAGTTCCTCCACATCTGTGAATGCTCACCGACCTATATTTCACACAATCCTTGACTGACGTGAATAATAGTCGCTGAATATTTCTAATTGAATATCTTGCCTTTAAATTTAATGCTGTCGGAAGATTTAGAGAAGTTGGAAGAGAGAATGTGCCTTTCTACTTCACCTTTGGTATAACAACCAATTTGAGAGTTTATCAATCTTCCGGCGGACTGCCCCAGGGATAATGGAGAACCACAGGAATGACGATAACTGAAAACAGAAGGAAAGAGTCATTTATTCGCGGTTGGGAATTTGAATCAGATCATGAGAGGACTCCTACAGGGCACTCTTGCCTACATTAGTGACTTTGCAAGTCACTTGAAATTTGTCACTTCAAGTGACTCGTAGTGTAGGAATGGGATTATTGGTTTTCACCATACTGGGCTTTAAACTGTCAGAGAAAATACCAGATAGTGTTCCTTGTAAACAGGTTTACAGTTTGCTTTCCTAAGAAGGTAAAAATACCTACTGTATGTACAAACAATTATGCTCATGAAGATAAATACATTGGATGGCACTTTATAATACAAGGCGATTGCCCCCAGTGTCTCGCCTGGTTGCGCGATCAGTGCTTACTTCTATTAGTCACCATGCAAACAATTACAAGGCATTCTATGTGTCACTTAAATATTTCGGTAATAGCATCTAACAGAAAGAGCCTGCTAACCATGTCAATGTCTACTAAAGGAGTACAAGTTTTGTGGAAATGTGACTAAAATTGCCTAAATCATGCAAATTTCAATTTACCGAATTATGCATGAATTATGCAAATTAGACACGTTGAATGACCTCCAGTGACCCTGAATCCATGATAAAAAAATTGGAACTCAAGATAAACCATACCACCAGGTTTCATGAAAATCCAAGCAACTTAAAGATTTTGCATAAATTATGCAAATTAGGTACAATGAATGACCTCCACTGACCCGAATCTTGTTAAAAAGTTTTGGGACTGAAGGTAGAACATATTCACCAAGTTTTGGGAAAATCTGACAAACTTTTGAATTTCGCATAAATTACGCAAATTAGACGACCTAATATATTTTACGCTGAAAATCTGATCAGTTCATCTATCTTATATCCCCGCATCTATGTGCCAAACCAAGTCACCATAGCACCCACAGTTCATCCATAATCTTGCTAACAAGCCTAAACAATAAATTACATGAAATAGGCTAATTACCATACTTAATTACTTTTGTGCCCAAATTATAATCAGATAATGTTCACCCAACCCCGATGCTACCCTGTGAATTTTTGTCGCAATTGCACTCACCGTTCGAAAGATATCCTGTTAACGAGAAAGTGTGACACACACACACACGCCATAGTGACCACTAAGTCTCCTCCTGAATTTCATTCAGGCGAGACAAAAATGACAAATACAAAATACTCTAATTACAAATCACATCTGAGGGGCCTTCAATACCACTTCAAAGAAATCTATTTGGCAGCATTTTACCTCAATAGATATCTGGCCAATACATAGTCTTCTTCCAACCACTGGAATGCCTCGTGATAAGATTCATCATGTGAGTATAAAAGGACTCTGGTGACACTCGAGAACTTTCCAAGTATAATTTTACTTTTTCTTTATTTGTGGAATGGCCGTGATGTGCCTTATGAAGAGGCTACTCATATAGTCTAACGAGCAACAAGCCAACAACTCACATATATTAACATATTTCTACATAAATCAGTTGCATAAACCTGCTTTGGTGTATTACCTTATCCCCATAAATAAATAACCAGCGAACGACGGCGATGTCCGAATCCTTGGATCCACCAAAAACCAACAATGCACTGGAGAAGAAACAGATGGCGTAGATAATCATCAGAGACAGGAAATCCATGATGTTGGCTTCACCTATGGGTAAAATGGAAGACGTTGATACAGAGTAGACCGTCTACAGAAATGGTGGTGCACTGCAAAAATGTAATGATGGCTGTGCGTGCCGGATAAAAGCCACCAGGAAATCAGGAATATATCAACGTCTTAACACAAGACTATCTGAGAGTAGGAGCGGGTATCTCACAAATAACACTGGTCAATGATGTACACTGGCCAGTTATCATGACAATTCAATTTGGATCTAGCTGAGAGCAGTTGTTAGGGGAATATTCCATCAACTTCATGTTGATCTAAGCTGAGATGTTAAAAGAAATCGAAAATGGGTGGGACCTTCCCTCCTACAAATATTTTGTTAGAGGGATTTTTAAAGAAGTTCAGAATCTGACTATCCCACTGGCTGCATTTATATAGCTAAAGCATTGGCTAAGTGAAATTCCTTTTTTTTTCAAATTTAAGTTTCAATTATTTTGATTGGAAAATGACCATCTGGAGGCAATGGAGAACACTTTACTACAAAAAAATTTGAGCATGGCGATCAGTAATGTTGCGCAGCTTGGATGGACCACGAATGAAGTTAGTGGCACACAGTGGCATTTATTTCACATATTTGTCTAGCCCATCTGAAACCCATCATTGGGAACCCCTGGTAAATTCTCTGTGATGCATAAACTTGAGGTATAAAAGAAGTGAATTGTAGGTAGCCAGAAGCCTATCAACTGAATATTTGAGGTTTGAAAGAAGTGAATTGTAGGTAGCCAGAAGCCTATCAACTGAATCTGAAACTATTTTCGAGAATATCCCCCGGAATAAGAAAGTTGGAAGTTCTTGTATATTTCAGGGGTGTTGCTTTACTTCCATAAGTCACGGAAAGTGGCAAGCGTTTTTTTCCTACTATCTGACGAACCTTTTTATGTATGTTGTGCACCAACAATACAGGCATAGGAGGGTCAATACGCAGATCTTTACAAGCTATTTCTGCATTTATTATATCCCTTCGACACTGGAAGTGTCCGTGGATATTATGGTTTTGGGTGGGTAGCCACCGCCGGAAACCTTAGGCGTTAGCGCAATAACTCTTTATCCGATTGATCTGAAACTTGGTACACATGTCCGCCCTGGTGAAATCTCGGATGAGTTCGAAAGTGGGCATCACTGCAAGCTGGGGGCCGCTAATTTGCATAATTTACGCGAAATTTTCAAGTTAGTCGGATTCGAATGAAACTTGGTGGGTAGGGACTATAGTTGATCCCGAAAAATGTGAGGTCATTTCAAGGTCATCGAAGGTCAAATTTGCGGAATTTTTGCGATTTTCCAAACTTCGTCAAATTTGAACAAAACTTGGTTGGTAGGGAATGTAGTTGATCCCAAAAAATGTGGTAGTCATTTCAAGGTCATCGAAGGTCAAATTTGCGGAATTTTTGCGATTTTCCTAACTTTGTCAGATTTGAACGAAACTTGGTGGATGGGGGCTACATTTGTTTAAAAGTCATTTCAAAGCCATTGTGGGTCAAATTTGCATAAACATGTGCCTATTAACTTCCATGGATTATACAAAACTTGGTGGATGAGGTTTTGGTTTCTGACCAAAATGGGGGGTCTTTATGGGGGTGTTAGATACTTCTCTTCCAATGATTGCTCAAAAGCGGGGATATACACGTGGGAGGTTACCCGCCTACACATGTCTAGTTGTATGTGAATCTAATCCCTACCCTAACCTCTATCATAACAATAGACACAATTAATTCCTATACAATACGGACAGACACAGTCAATCACGGCGGTCTGCGTGTTAATTGACGATAGGAGAACTTATGATATAATAGGCCTAGGCATATTCTTGCACATTATCTGGATATATAAAAATTGAGATTACTGTATAGAAAAGAAAATTCAAGCAGTCTGACTGAAAAGAGAAAAGTGGGAATAGCATGAATGACAAATGCTGTTTTGGAAATGAAAAAGGCATATACAGACTCGATGAGTGGGGGGCATAATGCTACTTCCACCCCAGAACGCCCAAAAAAAATTGTGCAGTAAAGAGTTACAATTCTGTGGGAAGCATACCAAAGTATTTACCCTTTTCTAACCCAAGTGCACCTGGGCCCAATGCAAATGTTACACTTTTCAAAATAACTGCTTGAGTTGGGAAAATCGGATTTCAATCAGAATTTCTCTAATTTCTGCAATGTTTAGTAGAAAAAACAACAACAAAATGTCAGAATTTTGTGGATACACCCACAAATTAGTGAAATATCATGATTTTTCTGGGTTTTGTCTGCTAACACAAAGTGCCCCTATGAAATGAGCTTTGTACGTTTGTGTGCAATTATAAATTTAAAACCACAAAACATGAAAAGGCTCTTCCTTCTTCTTTCTTGATACAGTGACACATCCAGAATATGGACATTAGGCCGAGTAAAAATAAAAACATGTTTAGCGTCCGGCTTTTTTTCTGGCGACCCGACTATTGCTTATCAAGATGTTTATATCCAGATGGGTGTCCCACATGTCCCTTTCTCAGAGGAGGCGGCCTTCCTCATTCCCTTTCATTTTATGGTTCTACAGGTCTACTAACCTAAAACATGCTTCAAATTGTTCCTTTGTCAAGAGCAAACTGATTTCATGGAGTTAGACTTTCAAAATATTCTTTCTAAAAGGTTATGGCCTGAATGAAAAAAAAAAAAAGAAATTTTCAGAATCCTTTAAAAAAGGAGACGGGAGGGACGCTAAACATGAAATTATTTTCATTTTGCTTACACTGTAGCTCACCATGCACGTGCCAAAGGTAAAGACTGAAGAGTATCAAGCCCTAACATTTTTGCTGATGTAAACTGGATCGACTGAAGCACCAGATATAAGTATGAGGGAAGCAGATAAACTATTCCAGTCCCAAATGGTCTTGGGTAGAAAACTGTCCTCATAACAGTTGGTCCTTGCGTACAAACGTAGAAGATGCAGTCGTGATATTTCAAATTTATCGAATTGGATCAGAAGACGATCAACAGGAATCTGAGCCTGACAATGAACAACCCTTCGCAATTTTGATTCGACGGCTCTGATTAGCGGAACAAAATCAAGTGTATATTAAGCAGTGAAGTAACGGTGCCAGGCTCTCTAGAATATTCTGAAGCAACGAACTGGCTGCTCCAGTAAATGGGGCGTATATGGTATAAAAAATTCCAGGAAAAATGTGCGGGAAGAACAACCAAAAGTGGTCATTTTATTTGAAACCCACCTCAATTGGCGCATTCGGGAACTGGGTCGGGCTAGTCGCTGATTCGCGACTGTGCATTCTGGTACCCCTCCGGTACATCACACAGTAGGAAAACGGAACATAGGCTACTCAGTCGTGAGTTAGCAACCAGCCTATCCTAGGTTGTTATAAGTTATATAACAGGTACAAGAAGATACTTAATTCCTACTAAAAAATTGAGATGTGACCAATGAAGAACGATGGCAACAGTCACAGAGACTGAAAACAATTTGCAGATTTTCGAGTTAGGCTACGAGCTTAGGTCACGAATTTAGTAGTGTGGCTAGGTTGGGACAGGTGCGCAAATTGAGGGGGTTGACGATACCACATTCACAATGTCTCGTTAAATTCTGGTCACTTTTTGCTTGCAGCAGAAAGACCAGACTTCCTTCAACCTCGCACGACCCGCACAAGAGTGAACACGGGTTGCTGTTCCGACTCCGAAGCTCGACGAGTAGAAACTAGAGATATATGAAATTGAAAAAGCTATTAAAGCCAATGAACTAGCAAACTGCAAAACGAGTCAGTCCACCGGTCACCGCGTGTCCGCAACCGCATGTTCGCTGGAGCTACCATCCTGTCGAGGCAACTTGTTTTTCTCAACTGAAGAGCGCAATGACCAATAAAAAATCTGCCATTTGTAGACAAATGCCAATTCAAAAAGTATTTCTTAGCATGAATCTCCACTTTTATCGAATGAGTCAATGATATCACCTATTTTCGCAGGATAATCATCAAAGGGCACCTCTCAAACATTCGATTACATTACCGAATCCCTGGGAATTTGATTCAGCCTTCCCCACATATTTTTCGAAATAAAAAATGACCTCTGCCGTGAACTGGGGATGTTGCCAAATTACGTTCCAATGAATTGTTCACGAGATCAGCAGCAGGGACCTTGTACAAATTGGAGAAATACGCATACCCAGGCCTAAATAACGTTACAATTTTCTTTGTATAACAAAAGTAAACTCTAATGAGATTCTATTATTTGCTATAGTGAGGATACATCACCCCTGCCGAAATAGAATTATGAAGTTTCTTCTTTAGCTCACGACTGGTAATAGGCAACTCGAAAACGTAGTGTTTGTGGTTGCATGCAGAGAACGTTTGATAAGCGGTAAATTTCACTTCTCAGGACGTTCGTTGTCTGTTGTAATTGTATGTCTGTGATATTATTCATTTATTCAAACTGAAAGAAGCGAAAACAGTCAGGCCTACTCGCAGAAAGAATATTCGTCGCCAGAAAGAGTATAGTATTAGGTCGAATTTATAATTTCGTGGAATAGGTCCCTGTGGCGAAACTTCGATGCCTAGCCCCTAGGCCTCCTACCACAGCGCTCGAACGTTTGGCGATGCTACCATTATCATATTTAACAAGGTATGCTACAAATCGAATGATCGTCTCGAACCCAACCGCTTTCAAATGCGAATATCGAGATCGACCGGCCGGCTATAGACAAATTACACGCTTCACGTGAACAACGAAAGATTCTTTTTACAGGTTACTGCTCTTAGAGACAGATCTTGACTGGAAAACTAACGAAATCGGGATTAAGTTTGGACCCACGGGTTGAAATCTGCATTTCACGAGCTGCGCGGCCACTCGGATAGCGGGTTGAGGGTGTACGGATAATCGCCTTGGACCTTAGCTTGTTCAGGGAGCGGTCGGGTATACACTGGCGAGAAGACGAAGCGTCGAAATTAATCGGGGACGGAATGAGAAAGGGAATTTGGATTATTATGACATGGGAATTACTACCGATTATGTAGTAGCCAGTATCACAACAAGGATTGATTATGCTCTCTGAGAGAGGAGAGTTAGAATGTCGTTATTCCAGACATATGGGGTGAAACGATCAATTGGCACTCAAACTGACTGCTTTGGTTTTTGGCCGTTGGCCCGTGCAGTTTCTTAGTCATGTTAAAAAAGCACACACTGTTTGGATTTTGATTGAGTGAAAAATACATTGGTCTTCTTATTTAATATTCCGTTGGCCGCAGAATTCAGCAGAGACAGAATTAATAATTATTTTGTTTTTTTTTTACAACTTTGAATATAATAGGTCTCGTTATTCAATGCAGACATTCGGATTGTGTAGTGATCATCACTTTCCCAGTGCAGTACGCTCCCAGCAACTAGGTCCAAGGGCGGAAATTGGCATCCCGATATCCTAGTGTCGCGCAGCTGTTCAAATGCAGATTTAACCTGTTGGTCAGCAACTTATCCCGATTCCGCGAGTTTTCCAGTCAAGATCGTCAATAAGGAGCAGGTACCAGTAAAAAGAATCTTTTGTGGTCACCGTTTGAAGCGTTTAATTCGTCTATCGCCGGCCGTTGATCTCGATATTCGCATTTGAAAGACGTTGGGTTCGAACGATCGTTAGGATTTTAGCATACCTGTTTGTTATAAGATTAGTGGTAGCATACCCACAAAAAGTTTGGAGACCTGTGGCCCCTACCAGACGAGGCTAGGACATAGGAATACATTTGTGATGGCCCCAGCCGGCGTTCTTTTAATTCGCGAATTGGATCACCATTTCTCCAAAATGAAAAGATTGAGTGATGTTATTTTTTTGACTTATTTAACGAGTTATAGGCAACGTGCGAAACTCAAGTATTATAGGGGCACTTTGTGTTAGCAGACAATGGAGCAAGCCAGAACAATCACGATTTCCCACTCATTGTGGATTTGTATCGCACCAAATCTGATATTTTGTTCTTGGCATTTCTTATTTCATGTAATAATTGCAGAAATTCCGATTGAAGTCCGATTTTTCTAACTTCAAATGAGGCCGGTTTTCCGATCGCCGTAACGCAGCCTAAAGTAACATGATGAACAGTTAAGGCTAGACCTCCATGGAATGCATATTGGGCAAAAACAAAATAATTGCTCGTTTTAAGTTGACAAAAACGGGCATGGGTACATGCCCCCCCACCAAATCTTTATAGTTTGTTCTGTCATTCTACTCACATGAAAAATGCAAATTCCAACTCAACATCTGATTGTTTACCACTTACTCAAACAAGCATTATTAGTTTTAGCCCGATATACGTCCACGGAGGCCTAGCCTTCACTGTTTATCATGGTAGGCTGTGTTACGAAGATCGAAGAAACGCCCGCATTTGAGATAGAAAAATCGAATTTCAATCGGAATGTCTGCAATTTTTATGTGAAGTAGAATACCAGAACAAAAATATCAGGATTTGGTGGCAATACACCCACAATTGCGGTGAGGGGTGGAAGGGAACGGTGGCGTGCCCCCCTGCCAATTGCCAAGGTCCCTGGTAAAACCTTGGGTGGCACAAAGATACCAATTCCACCGATCCTTTCTCGTTGTAAGAAAGTGGCTGCCCCCGAGTTAAAGCTGTCCTTCACGTCCGTACCGGCTGGGGACGTTAAATGGGCGGGCCCGGGAGGAGAAGGAATTTTCACCCTGCTCGTTAATGTCTGGACACTATTCGAGAAGAGAAGGCGATCAACACTGAAGATCAGTGCGGAAATGTATAATGTATATATATTGGTGAGAGAATTTCCTTAATTGGATGTATCATTGTCGATAGATGAAGAAAATGAGTGACATTATAATAATGTTTCTGGCTAGCTACATTGACTGCTGACACAAAGTGCCCTATCAATTGAGTTGTGGCATGTTGCCTATAGCAGTATAGGCTATTCACAGATTTTACGTTTTGCAGTGTTTGTGTACGCACAGTGACCTCACACATATTTCCAATTGTGTATGTAGTATTGGGGGGGATGAACACAATCTGATAGATTTTGGGGTGCGGGCCCAATTTGGGCCATATATGAATTATCGCCCAAAAATTGTAATCTCCTACAAATTCGGTGCACAGTGTGATGTTCGACGTGATGATGTTCTAATTCAGGTGCCACGGTAGTTCTGGCAAAACCGGGTCGGTTTTCCGATTTTGCTAACAGAGTCCACACAAACCCCCGGTTTTCCGGTTTTGACGATGCTGTTTTCAACACAGAGGTATTCGCGCCAAGGGGCGACGTACTGCTATGTGACCCCAAAACACGGTCCCGCCCTAGAGCGAAGTGCGAAACTTCAGGCACAATTAGACAAGCTTGTCTCGAGTTCAAAGATATGTATATCCCTTAACATTATTTTGTTAGTACTGAATTGTAATCTATGAAAACAATACATAAGGAAAAAAAGTCAGCGGATCTTGATATTGTGGGTTCCCAGGCTTCATCTAGTTAATGCCATTAGGGATAAAATCCAGCAGCGTTATCCCGCATAGTCATCTCATGTCTTAGTACAATATTTCAGTGGTAAATAAGGCCAATCTTTTTCATCAATCAGATGTTCCATTATAATATGGGGGGAATGAAACAAATAATTGCAAATAATCCTGCACGGAGCATCATAACACGTGTCTCTCTTTATTTAAACATGCAACGTGCAGAAAAAAAAGAACTACATCTCCCCACGTACCTATGGATGTACGGCCTGTCGCCGCACATGCACAGTACAAACAGATCACTGGCTGAATTACCGGTGAGCCCCAAAGCCCCAAGGAATAACTGTGGATTATTTTAGCAAGGAAACTGAAGCACGGCACAGTCTAAAATAAGCCCTAAAAACCACCAGATCTGCGCTCTAAAACCTTTGTGTATAAATATTTTTTTCCCCCAATTGCCCAATTATTCTCATTAATCTTCATAGAATTGTATGCCACACGAAAAAATACATTGCAGAGTATCGCGGATCGAAGTGGAATCGACGATCGCAATAATTACAGTCTTTAATCACAGAATCAGTTTAGAATCCAGAGATAATGGTGTGCGATAAAATAAAAGGTTTGCTGTCGTCGGCTGTACAAACGTACACATACTCCAGTCCCCGGTGACCATTTCATTGAGTTACTATGCGGGCGTCAATGGGTGTGTAACGTACATGAAGTTTTTCAAAGACCCTCCGGGCTCTGCCGCTCAACGAGGTGGATTGCGTGAAGATCTTTTTCAATAACTCGGTTTTCAGCCGTTGGCGTGGGCGGACTCGGTTTTTCGGCGTTCTCGGTTATTCGGTTTCTGCAAAATTTCAAAAACCGAGGAAACGAAACGAGTCAATCGGGAGTTCGGTTTAACCGAGCTAACCGTGCAGCCTTGTTCTAATAGCCTTGCCTTCAGGGAGCCAGGGCTTTGGGGGCCCATCATGTGGAATGTTTTATTGGACTGCTAAGCATCTTTGGCCAGACGAAGATCAAGGTCAAAATTGGTGGGTGGGGGGAAAAGACCATTGTTGACACTGCAGCTTGGCCTCATGATCTTGGTCATTATCACATGAATGGCCCTTAATCTTGGTAAAGGTGTGTGGTTTGAGCTACAGCACCATGGTTGCTCCTCTGAGTTGTTTCGTACCGTCCTAACGAAGCTTCAGAAAAAGACTTGGCGATCACTCTTGGTGTGTGTCTGTGTCGTAGGTGTGTGTGTCTATGTATGTATGGCTGTTGTGTGTGTGTCCTCCCACTTTTCTCGATAGCGGATTTCTCAAATGGTAGGACCGATTTAAAGAAATTTCGGAGGGTGGTAACAGGGTTTGGGGAACACGATCGATCCGACCTCCTACTTTATAGGATTTATTGTCTAGTGGTGTCAGGCCTCGATTTAACCGACGGCACCGAAAAGGGAATAGCCGTTGGTGCCCTGCCATGGCCGGTGATGCCCTCACATTTCACATTTCAAGCTTCATCGGCGGCAGTGACTGCCGTGCCCAAATTGCTCATTGCCGTCGGTGCCCTCCCCCTCTCAAAAACTAGGCGATAATACCTATTACAGCAACTGCTGAAAGTTTCCAGAATAATCAGGCCCATTACATGTTAAAAGGATCAAGAATTTCCGCATTTCATTTTACTCAATCGCATGGATTAGTCCTTCATTCTTGTTATTGTATGTGTTTGTGCACCATACATCCATTCTAATCCGTGTATGTCCATGCGTATACGTACTTGCATAGTGAAAGTAAAAACTTGACTGACGTACGATCCCCTGGAGCTATTATATAACCGCAACCGTACTGTACAATTAATCGCGTAGGCCTATCGAATCGTGCTACGCATCGCACCTTAATCGGATTATCCTTAACCATCATGTACGACAGTCTGTGGTAGGATTGGTACGTGGGAATCAATAGAATAAAGTGCATAAGTAACGTCTTTTTTTGTTTTCTTAGACCCAGCCTGGCCGGGCTCCGCCGCTGCCCAATATTACATAATAATTAAAACGGCAGTACGAATGCACCGCGTTACGGCCCTACGTAAGTCACATAATGTTTGCATTATGTGACTACATTATGTGATCAATACATCACTTCTGAGCTAATTATGCTATGTATTGCGTGCCTGCGACATGGTTGTTGTGCACTCTTTGAACCGGTTTGCGGCAGAATGCAGGACAGCGCTAGCGGCTAGCGACGGGTGTAGTGTGTGTGTGGGGATTTGAGGTGGTGATACGGGTATGATTTTAGTTGCTCGCGAGTTCCTTCGCAGCACCGACAAAACTTTTCACATCACATTTATAAATTGCATATATTCAGTAGTCCTAATGAACGTGTGATGAAATTATATTGCCAGAAAGCTACCTTTGTTTTTTCATGGAAACTATGTACAAAACGATCTCATTAGTATCGAGAGTAAATTAATTAGAGTGAAAATCATGTCAAAATCGAGCGGTTTTTGTTTACCGACCGATAAGGATACACGGTTCACTTATAACGTTACGTAGTATGAGGAGAGTTACACGGTCACAACAAACATTTTGCGGTAATTTTCAAATTTGCTTCTTGCCCTTGTCCCTTTTTCAGATTGCCGGGCTGCCCTAAAGTTCTTAATTGCCTTGGTGCCCTGCCATTTTGAATGTAACCGAAGGCAATTTTTGCAGTGCCCTCAGAAAATTGCCTTGCTCCTTTCACCTTTTAATTTGAGGCCTGGGTTCGTTAGCAAGATTACGGGTGAACCGTAGGTGCTATGGTGACTTGGTTTGGCACATGGTGCAGGATATAAGGGAATGGACTGATTAGATTTCAGCCTAAAATATGCTAAGTCATCTAATTTGCATAATTTACGCAAAATTTGTCAGGTTTTTCCCTGAAACTTGGTGATTATGGTCTGGTCTACCTTCAGTCCCGAAACTTTTTAACAAAGATTTGGTTCAATGGAGGTCTTTCAATGTGGCTAATTCGATAATTATCCAAAATCTTGAAGTTGATTAGATTTTCATGAACTTCCGAACTCTTTTGTCATGGATTCAGATTTACTGGAGGTCATTCAGTGTGTCTATTTTGCATGTTTTTTCTGGATTTCAAAGTTTGTTCGATTTTTATGAAGCCTTAGGGTAGGTCTACCCATTAATTATGATCCACCTTCGATCCTGAGTTATTTGAAATGAGAAAATGGGTCAATGGAAGTTCAATATTGTGTCTAATTTGCATAATTTTGGCAATTTCAGTCATTTTTCCACAAAACTTGGTCAACAACATGGTCAATAATCAGTCCTCACGAATTTGAAATTGGCCACTGATTAGTCAGCTGTTTCTGTTAAATGCTATCTGAAAGCAACTCATGCCTTGTGAATGTTTGCGTGGTGACTAATAGAAGAAACCACTGATCACGCAACCAGGGAGACACTGAATGTGATCGAACTGAAAAACTGTCACATTGTGAGGTTGCAGGCACTATTCTTGATTGTTTTGCAGGCTATCCGGAACGAAACCACCGAGAGGGCATCCGCAGAACAGTTGGTGTTATTGTTTTCTCATCACACGGTAGAGGGTTGGAACCCCCCTGAAGCACGATGAGCAGGAAACAGACTACCAGAGATTTCTGAAGCAGATCCATCGGCCGGCCAGTCCGTGGTGAAGCCTCAAACTCTGGAGTAGACTACAGAGGGAAAATGTTACATATCGCCTGTCACTTGCCTCTTTAAAGGCAATGGTCATGTAACAGACATCCCATTTGAATATTAAAAACAGGGGATGGTGGGGGCCTATCAAAACCTCCACTCCCCAAAATTGGAGATTCTAGCATGTTGGCTTGGTGAGTTAGTTCAATTTAGGGGAACAATGCTAAGTCTACGCGAGTAGAGTCTGGACATGTAAGGATTGAAACATACACTGGATACATATACCCTGAATGGCTGATGAAGCTTGGGGAAACTCAGAAATGTCGCTTGCGACCGTTCTCTTCAACAACAAAAATGGCGACTGCCTTAGTTCCAGCCATCTTGCTCTGTCACTACACTTAATGATGGCCAGACTGTAAATAGAAACAAACAAGGGAAGGTTGGCTGATATGTGTAGCCACTCAAAGTTGAGTATGTGCCCATCTTAAAATTAATAATTCAAAACAATCCGTACATGAGTGGTCCTTGAATTGCTTTGGACCCTCAACTTCTAACTGGTGTTGGTGCTCTTGGATTATGTGTGAGGCGAGTATAAGATTGGTGCTTGTATGGTAGGGGTTACAGTAGTTCTAAACAAGCATCTACACCAACTTGAATCTTTTCATTGATTGTGACTGTTAACTTCTCGTCGGCAGTGGGACAAGGTAATCACAATGCATTATCTAATTGTGAAACTCTTACATGTGGTGTACCTTGGGGCACCAAGTTTGGCCTGGGGGGTTCCTGCAACATAAGTGATGCCGTACATTTGCCACAGGCACACTCTCTTATGACAAGGTATGTTGAGGATGAGACTTTGGTAGGACCAGGCATGTTGAAAGCTGAGCTCTGATTGAAGATTATGTCAAGGGACCTCCTGTTCGATTGGCAGAGGAAACTACTCAACCTGAAAAATGTAAACAGCTCAAATATGGTTTCAGGCGTTGACAACCCAACTTGCACGATCTCTCAGTTAACAGTGTTTCATTGAAAGCTGTTAAAACAAAAATATCTTGGAGTCTGGGGACACTGGGTAAAAGATAATTAAGTGAGAGAATAACACATCAATATGTAAATCATAAGCAAAACAGCAACCTTGCACATGCTCAGTAGGGTATAACAGTTCAGGATACAACCGAGTGGGATTTACATACTGTGTATATATAAGTCCGATGTGTGCCCTGCAATTGAATATGCGTAATGGGGCATCCTGGACTGACGGACTGCAATAATCGCCAAGGCGTGGAGATTATCCAAAAGCGAGCATTCTGTATCATTCTTGGTGCGGACTATGAGGGATACCCCCCGGCTATGGAAACCCTATCAGATAAATAGTACTTGAGGATCGCGAGAGAAGAAAAGAGAAACAAAAAATTTGTGCAAAGTTTGCTTCTTCTTGCAAGAGCTATGTGCGGTTATTCTGCATGGTTCAATACCAATCAGGGGCAGGCAAATATGCAACAATCACAGATATGATGAACCAGATATGATTCAGTGCTGGACCAGTAGGCGGTACATAGTTCAAATCCCAGTTCTACCAGATGCCTCAACCAAGTGTGTTTGCCCAATCTTGCCTCTGCTGCAGGTGTTTGCAATTTGTGACTATTTTTTAATAGTTGTATGTATTTTTACATAATTTGAATGATTTTATTCGTAATATTCATGCAATTTAGCTTCAGCTGCAGAGAATAATGTCAAATAACATTCAAAATTAAATTCAAAAAAATTCTGTGGCATAGGGGATGTGGGCCAGGGTTCGCGAGATAGCTGTTGTGAGCCGGATTATTGTGTTTCATCGAAACACTTCAAGGCCTCAAAAAAACACAGACCAGGGCCGCATATCGCCTACAGGCAGTAGGTTACCCATGCCTAGTTATAAATTTGAGAGCTAGTGTTAATAATTCTAGGGGCATGTAGAGAACATTTAAAACCATGCCAATGCTGCATAAATTTTCAGTTGCTAAACCCTTGCGCCTCCAAAATGACTGAAAATGGTGGTAATCAATCATCCACCTCCTCTTTGATTGCCATCACTCTATATTATCCTAGAGACAGGGGAGGTAGATTATGTAGTACCTTACAAGACTGCTCTCCTACCAGGGCTTCATAGGCAGGGAATGTTTATTGCCTTTGGGACAGAGCCCCCCTATTCTCCCAAAACCCTCGCCAGCTCAGTTTGTCAGCCATGCATGGAAGTTGGTTGTCAATTATTATTGGACCAGATCTGGAAATTGAACAAAAGCTGACGGAGTCTCCAGGTATTCTAAAATGTGAACAGATAAACTGTCCTGTACACCTAGGGCCCCGAGAATTCCGCTATCGTCGGCAATAACATTTTATGTGCGGAATTCCGGCGTCAGCGTGGAATTTGAAAAAAATTGCGGATTATGCAGAATTGTGCTTGTCTATCACGGAAATCAAGTTGCAGTCTCCGTTTCCTTTCAATCTTAATTCCCTTCGTTGAAACTGTGATCGTTTATTGATATAAATGTGGATTACACTCACCAGAGCCTTTGATAGTATTTTCAGTATATAATTGTACTTGCCTATCACGGAAATCACTGGATACCGCTCAGAGTTCTAGGTATTTGAGGGAGGAGTTTGATGAGACTTCGTAAGTGGATTCAAGGTTAGTTGTTAGCGCTCGAATAGGTAAGCTCGACTTTCGCGGAACATGTAAACATGCACGAATTGTGCGGAAAACGGCGATCTTGCAATGTGCGGAAAAATGCGAAATTTGCCAAATTGACGTGCGGAATTTACCATATCAAAATGCGGATTCTCCCGGGCCCTACCTTTACCTAGAGAACAGGTAGCCTGCGTCCCAACACCGGTTGGGGCAATCCCAGCACCTGTGACGAAACGCTCTGAAAATACAAGTAGGTTTGCATCTCACAAGTTATGAGGAAAAACACCCTACCATGATTCCCCCTCATTCCGTCTCCTGTGAGTGTGAATTTTACTTTCAAATGTACACGGTGGTGTGTATTACCATGGTATCATAACTGCCAGCAAGTTGTGTAGAACCACAAATACTGGAGAGTTTCGGCAGCGTTCCCACTGCTCGTCTTTTGCCAGCGTCGAAACGTACAGCTGACAATGCCTATGCACTGCAGTCTTATCATTTTGTCACTCTCACTGTGCACACATGTGTCCTGCCTGTCTCGATGGGTACATGAACATAGCCCTGGAACAGAAGAGCATACGTTAACGGACAGCTAGAACAAATACGGTGAGCCCTTCATAAGAGGCAACAATGGTAGGTACACAGCCTACCTTGGAATTCCTTGCAACTGATTAGAGAGTCACTGATGTTTTCTTGGTGTAACCATGGCAGCTGTGAATTGTTAATAAAAATAGATAATAATAATGATCTTATATATGCTGCAAATCCAGCCTGAAGCTGATCAAGCGCTTTTTTCCGGGTGAAGACTAACGAAAATAAGATATATATACGCCAATCAATTCTTACTGAAGCAAATGATCGTAAGTCCACGTTTGAAGCAATCCAGAGAGTTCATATTCTGAAGTCCTCTGGGATGGCGTTCCACGGATGGGGTGCGGAGAACTGGAAGCTTCGGTCGTCGAAAGTCGTCATTCCCGAGACGGGGAGCTGAGACGCCGGGGGGTTGTGGAGGACCAGAGAGACCTCGTTCTGGTGTGACGATCAAGGGACATCTTGTTAGGTCAGCCATGTGCTAAAGTTTGACCCAAAACACAAGAACAGGATTTTGCATCCAATCTTGGCCGTGACGGAATCCAGTGAAGTTCCTTACGATTTAAGGTTCATTTACATACTCGTCGGCGCGGTCACAATTCTAGCAGCTACCTTTTGACTCTTTGTATAATGAGGTGACACGCCAAGTTTGAGGCAGTCAAAGATGGATTATCAAATCAGGGGGGGGACTGGGAGGATATACAATGCTGGGTATACTTTCGGGTACTGTCTTGTCTGTATTTGTACTGGCGGCAATGGTTCTACTGCAGACCTTCTGTTGTTTGTACACCTCTTGTTTTACATTCCTGTTTTAAAGGTACTGGAGGGGCGAACTTGTCCCCCTATGCTCCTGAAGACACTATATCCACGGATGTCATCTGTCATTCTTCGACTAATTCCTCTGCCTCAAATATTGAACGTCAACCTAGCTCCTAGGATATTAATGCCACGTCACAGTGTATCGGAAAATATTGTTTACTCACAGACCTGATTGTGGCGGTCACACAGACGATATTGAGGACAACTGCATGATGAATTTCAAAGAGGCTAATACTGAATTCGTCATTCCAAACCGACCGTCATACGACTTTTCCGTACAAGTTACAGTCCTTTGAAGTTTTGTGCATGTGTATTGCGCAAGATGAAAAGCATCCCATCATGCCACAAGCAATTATGCCAGAATTCAATTTACAAAGCATTCAGTCCATAGGGAGGATTGTTATCAGTGGGTTGAGTGTTAAGTTTACTTTTGGTGAGAGAAGACAACAGAACTTATGCAAATGTTGACTTATTCACAAAATGAATTCATGGAATACTGACATAATCTTTCTGTGTTGTTCCTAGTGTGACCTCAAGGCTTATTGTGCAATAGGGTTGTCCCCACATTCTCTGGCATAATAGTCCATCTTTGAAGGCCAATACTCCACATAGGAACATCGTATTGAAAATGGGGTTTGGAACATATGGATACAGTTTTCCCTTCTCCACCTCTATGGTACTCAGCCTGCAGTTGGCCTTAATAAAATGAGAATTGATCCAACAGCACATTTCATCTGAATAACTATCACGATAACACTGTATCTATTTCACCTACTCTACTTACCCCTTATCGACCATGCGCCCCCAATATGCGACTCGAGTGTCTGGCATGTTTAACAGAGTACCGGGTTGGCCACCCCATCGCCCTTCTCTTTTTGCCAGACTATTCGTCTGCCAACGAGTGTTTTGTTCGGCATGGAAAAATTCAAAATTTTCGAACAAAGGAAATTTGGTTACGGTTGGTGAACCGTTTTGAGACGAAGCTACTCTCCACTTCGTGGAGGAAGTCATTTTGAAAGGTCGTGTTCGGTTTCGCGATGTTTTGGTCGTTTTGTTTCTCTCTTTGTCGGCGTCGCGCTTAAGTACTTTCCTAACAGCCTAGGCTGCGCCTAACGTATGGAGTGTGTGTGTGTTACCTCCCTTTGCCTAAAGTCACTTGTGTGGGGTAACACATTGGGCGTGTCTCTCACCTCCGCGGAGGTTCCTTGTTGGCTTTGGTGTTGTTTTTTGGGGGTGTTTGGGTTCGTATGTTGGTCAGTACCGGATTCACTCCTTCCCCCTACCTCACCCCTCCCTCGAGTCCCTACCTCCCCAGTCCGTCCGGGGGTCCCCGTCCTCCCCGTCCTTCCCGGCCCGGGGTTGTGGTTTGGTTGCTGTCGCGTGTGCGCTTGGGAAGTTCGGCGTGCGGCGGCGATTAAGGGAGAGAGAGATCGAGAGACGGAGAGAGTTAAGTAGTGATGTTTTCATAGAAGTTCGGCCGTTCGCATCCTGGGAGGAGCATCATAAGCCCGGGAGCCATCGGTATGCGGCAGACAACCGCTGCTCATGCAAGCGCGGAGCACCGTGCCGGAACGACGTCTGCCCGGCAAGGGTGGTTCCACGCATGCATACGACCAGCCGTGGGGAATGACGAACTGACTGTGTACCGTATCGGGACTCCCCATGTTCGGACCCTTGGTCCACGGGAGTTTCCGCAGTGCAGGGGGGTTTCACGGTCCGAACCCTGCAGTTCATCGGGGTGACAGCCGAAGAAGCCAATGGAGCCAAGGGTACGCAGGTTTCAGACCGCGGGGGAACTAGCTCCCTCGGGCGGGTCTCGGGGTGACTCAGGTCGGATCGACCCGGCCTGTTTGTTCGAGTTTCACCTCCGCAGGGGTAAGGAACCTGGGATCGTCACAACCTGCTCCGGCTGGGGGCGGGCTGTCCCTAAACCAGGCGAATGTGGAGCGCCAGGTCGCGAGAGCCGCCCGAACTGACCGTCACTATCGGGTGGCTCCGGACGGTCGTATCCTGGGGGGCGTCAGTGGGCGCCTGGTCGGCTTCGGATGACCGAACCGACCACCGGGGGCCCGGGGCTCCGGGGGGTCGGATACCGAGGTTCCCGGACTCCGAGATGGTCTACTGGCTCGGTTGGGTCTCCGGCGGAGCACCCGGCCGGCTTTGGCGGCCGAACCTGACCACCGGGAACTGGGGGCTCTGGTGGGTCGGTTACCGAGGTCTCGGATCCGAGGTGGGGTCACGGCCGGTTGGGGGGGAGCCGGCAGAGTGCCCGTCCGGCTTCGGCCAGCCCGAACCGCACCGGGAGCCGGGGGCTCTGCTGGTCGGACACCGAGGTCCACTCTGAAGGGTCGACAGCTCTGTTGGGCGCCTGCGGGGCGCCCTGGCGGCTATCCTGGCCCGACAGACCACTGGGACCGGGCTCCGGTGTAGTCGAACACCGATGTCCGGACCCCCGAGGGGTCGACGGCTCGTTGGGTGCCGGCGGAGCGCCCTTTTTCCTCGCCGACTGAACCGACATCGAGAGCAGATGGGGGCTTCCGTGGATTTGGACACGAATCCGACTCCGTGAGGGGTCGGCGGCTTGGTTAGGGCGCCGGCGGAGCGCCCGGTCGCTTCGGCCGGCCGATCCGACCATCGGGAGCAGGACTCCGGTGGGTTAGACACTGAATCCGGACTCCAAGAGGGGTCGACGGCTCGGTTAGAGGGGCGCCGGCGGAGCGCCGTTCGCTTTGCCCGCGAACAGACAACTGGGAGCGGGGGCTCCGTGGTCGGGACCCGAGGTCTGACTCTGAGTGTGGTCGACGGCTCGGTTAGGGCGCCAGCAGAGCGCCCCGTCGGCTTCGGCCGGACCACCACCCGGAGCAGGTGCTCCCGTGGACGCAGACACGAGATCCGTACTCTGAGAGAGGCGCCAAGCGGGGCGCCCGGTCGGCTTCGTCCGGCCGAACCGACCACCGGCGACTTCCGGTGGTCTGACACTGAAGCGGGCTCCGAGGGGGGTCGACGACTCGGTTGGGCCTTGTTAGCAGGAGAGCCGTCAGGTGGCAAACCAGCATCCAGAGAAGTTTGTGCCCGGGCGGCTGGTTCTAGCTGGGTGTTGCGCGAGACGCGCCATGCTGGCTTCAAACGGACGTCGGATGCTAGGGCGCCTGCAGGGCACGCGGGTCGGACTCAGCAGCCTGAATTTGCCACCTCCCGAGAGCCAGGTTCTCCGTGGGCCCAGTAGGTCGGCACCGAGGTCGGGGACCTCATGAAAGGCCGACGCTGGAGGTTTGAGTCCCGGCGAATGAAGAAGCCCCACTTTTTTTCAGCCGCCGAACCGCCGTCCACTCCTCTAGTTCGGATCCTGGGTCGCCTGGTCGGCTTCAGTCACGAGGTGTCGATGGCTCGGCTGAGGCCCCGTCACCAGACTGTTTGTCAGCCGACCAATCGATTAGATTCTGGGCAGTCTCCCAATCCCGGGGGCTCCGACGGGCCAACGGCTCGGTCGGGGGCTGGGCGCATCGGAAGCACAGACCGACCGGCCATCCTATCTCGAGGGCTGTGAAGGTCCGATCTCGAGGCAACCCGCGGGGCGCTCCGGTTTGGCTGGTCGGCCCCCGAGGTTATGACCCTGAGAGGGACCACGCTCGTTGGGGGTTTGGCGGCAGCAGGAGCGCCAGTCTGGCTTCAACTGGCCGCACCGACCGGCATCCCAGAGCAGGGTGTGCCCGTTTGGGCCGTCCTCACCAGTGCGGGGGTTCCGCCGGGCAGGCCCATGCCGCCCAGCCCGGGGAGGATTCCCTGGTTGGTGGGGCGGTGGACTTCTTTTCCTTCCGCACGAGCCCTCAGGGGTGGAGGGCGGCAGGCCCAGTCTCTGTCTGTCTTCGCCGCAGCACGGCGCGAGCGTTTGGCGACCTGGGGGCGATGTTTGTTTTGGGTCGTCTCTTCGACCAACCCGCCTCCCGCTCCCTCAGGACCCAGTTCTGGAATGGCCTGAAAAACAGTTTCTGGTGCAGCCTCGGGTCCCTTGGAGCAGGTCTCGCCACCGGCGTCAACCGTCCCGGTAGAGCCGCCTTTGTTTTCGGTCGTTCACGGGGATCGCCTGGAGGCCCAGGTTTCTCGGCTTCCACGGTCGTTGTTCCTCTGCACGGACATTCCCGTGATGCTCCGGAATGAGCTCGCCACATTCAACAGTGACTAGGCTCTGAAGAGCCTCCCCGATTGCAACCGCCACCCCGCGCCCGATAGTCCCCCGCCTATTACTCATTGCCGGGCCGGTAGACACAACCACCCTGTGGGGCCGATCGATGGTGAGGGGTTCCACCACTTTGAGTCCATCGCCCGGGGACCTCCACAAAGAGGATTGTCCTTGAAACCCCTGATGCGGCTAAAAAAATAACTCTGGGGACCCCTTGACTCGCGGAGCCTCATGTGGTACGCATGCGCTTACCGGCCCGTCGTGGAAATCGTGGTTACGGCGCTTTCCACGGCGTAGAGGGTGCAGCTCTCGCGTGACAACCGGAAAGGTGATCGCCGCTAGGCACCAGCGCCTTCCGTATGGGCCATGGGCAGTGGCGGGACACATCGTCCTCGAGCGGTGTCATAACCTACGGAGGCCATGTAAGCTGCTTCGTGCGGACTTGCCCTCCTGGGCGTAGACCTTTTTTGTGGGCTGCTTCATCAATGCCGCCCCGGCAGTCGAGAACGCGGCAGAGGCCGGCCTCCGGCCAGCACCGACGACCTCGACCTCAAGCTGAAGGGGAGTCCTAAGGGCATATGCGAAAGCGATGGTCGTTTACGCATGTCCCGTTTTCTTGGCGGAAGCACCACCCGCGGAGGGTATTCCCGTCCGCCCAGGAATTCCGGGTGGGGTCCCCTTGCTACCGCCATCCCGATCCTTCCTCAGGAGGGGGCGGGCGACGTTGAGTGACCTACGGGACGCTTCTCTGCCCAGGCACCCGCTACACGGCGATCCTAGAGTCTTGCTACAGGGGGGCCGGGATTACCGCGGTTGGGGTGATCCTCCCATCGGTTTTTTTGTTTCCTTACCGACGGCACGAGCTCTCACCTGGGTCTGCCAGCACCATCTCGCTTTCTGGCGGCTCAGGAGGCATCACACAGTAGTCGCTCACACCGACGATTGGCTCAGGTGGCCTTCGATGGGGAGTGTGGGTCACGTGTTTGTAGTTGCTCATTGATTGCGTGTGCCGCGGATTATCAGCGCGTCTCGGACGTTGCCGCGGCCGCAGCGGTCATCCAGCCTTCCGATATTCCCCGCCAGGGCCGGGATTCGGTTTCTTGGTTCGGCGGCCATATGAACGATATTATCGATCTCTGCCGACGCGAGCGCGGCCGCGGCGGCGCAATCTGGTGGTCGTCCTCCCAAGCCGATCCTCTTTGAGGATCTCGGGTCTCCTGTCCTGATGGACGGAGCACAATAGTGGCGGGCGGTGGACGAGCCACATGGGGGATGTGGTATAGTCGCTTCAAGACTCCATTCCCAGGGCGACAGTGACCAGAGACGCGTCGCTCGGGGTGCGGGTCCAGCTTAGGACGACGGCCTTTTTGGGCGGATCAGCGGCCCTGAGGGCACGCAGTGACGCGTCCCGACCGACGATTGTTCGTCGATCTCTTCGTGGCGGCCAACAAACGCGCGACGTCAGACCTCTGCTTCAGGGAACCTTTCCGGCTCAGGCAGACGGGTTAGCTGTGGTACCCCGGCACTTGCGCCCTGTGTCTTTTCTGTGGGGAGAGGAGAAGAGCCACGTGATTCCGAACAAGCGGCGTTCCGGGACCGGTTTGCGACGTCTGCAACATCCTCGGTTGTGACTCCGTGGTGCCTCGGTAGCCGGCGATGCACGTCGGGGACCCTCTTCCGCCAGGGGAAGCAGGACTCGGCGATCCGGGCCTTCCGCTTCGCCCTTGCGGCGATACATCACGGTTTTTCCTTTTTCTCGGGATTGGTCCTCCGGGGCGTAGCATGTCACTGACAGCCATGCTCTCGCTAACGTTACGAGCGTCTCCTGCCGCTCTATTTGGCTCCGGCATTGTTTCCCCTCCTCGCAATCCGCGAACGCCTACGAGCGCTGGAGCTCCTCACCCTCAACGCCGTTTTTGGGGGTGGCAGTGGCCTCCGTCCAAAAAAAAAAGGCCCCCGCAGGAGCGGGCTTGATACGCTTACTACTAAGCCGTTTTCTCCTCTGGCACGGTCCAGACGGGATCCGTTTCCTCTCGGATCCGGCTTCTTGGCAAAGAACCAGTCGGTGGCGTTCGAGGTCGCCCTCGGTATCACCCGAGGACAAGCACTGGTGCCCCGTCCAGGCCCTGGGCTTGTCATCGAGAGGACTCGTTTGATCCATCACGACGATCAATTTTTGGCTTCCGCCGGCAGCATGGCTTCTCGAGCCCGGCTAGACAGATGTCGTGAGGAAAGCGGCGGCGTGGAAGATTCCAACCACCTTTTGTAGCGTTTCTATGGGACCGACACACGGTGTCCCGGAGAGGAAGGTGCCATAGCGGCTCTGCAACCTTTGACTACTCGGCATCCGCCTACGCGGCGCGACGGCACGAGCCCACCACCGAGCGCTCTGTGCTCGACTGGTGCATGGTCGATAAGGGGTACGTAGAGTAGGTGAAATAGATTCTACCAAAACAGTACGGTTTGTGATCTGTGGCCTACAAATACTACCCTTAGACGACAGGTCCCAATCCATCCATCCCATCTTCCCGGGCCGTCGCAGGCGGTCCAACATTCGCTTCCGGGGTGGAACCCCTCGGAATGCAGGACGCAGTAGCCGGAAAAAAGAAGAAGGGCGATGGGGTGGACAACCCGGGGTACTATGTTAAAAATGCCAGACACTCGGTAAGGGGTAAGTATTCGTAGGCTTACAGATTCACACACCCGTATGTTGTAGATTACCAATCAGGAGAATGTTTACCATTGTATGTCGCTATATCGCTATAGTGCAACCAACTCCAATTTTATGGTTATCATTAAAGTTTGCTAGGATTGTGGTATCCTACTCGTTGATGAACACACATTTCAGCAACATATAGCCGCAGGGTTACGATTAAGCTGGGGGCCCAGGGGCTATTAGACCCCCTAGAAAACATATAACCCCAGGTCCTAGGTGCAATTGTACAAACCCTGGACTATTTTGGGGGGGCAAAATAGCCCTGGAGTTTTCTCTTGGTTAGTTTCGGTAGGCCTAAATAATAAATGCAGCAAGCACTATTTCAAGTTTAGTTGGCAGACTGCACTTCAGTGTATGTAGTGATCACCACATGAGAGCTAGGTTTATAGCCTCTGGGGTTGATTTCTCATTTGAAGCCCTCCTAGTCTCCTCAATGCGAGTCGAGAAAGTGATCAGGCCCCTGGTACAACCAAAATAACCCCTGGTCCAACAAAATAACCCCTGTCCCATGCCAGATTTCCACGAACCGGGGGCTCTTCTGGTGAAAAGTAACCCCTGGACTCTTATTTCGATCCTGGAATAGCCACATATTTACTTCTTTCAGAAAAATTGGCAAGTTCGATTCAGATCGGCTACGTCAATCTTCTGACCTCATCGAGCTTTACACATTGCAAGGCTTTTGGTTAAATAGATTCACTATTAGGTACTTATTTGTCCCCCTGTTTCCCAGTCCTGTATATTGCACAAAGAAGAGGGGTTACTAGCGAGTCGTCAGGCCGCCCGTAGCTGGGACGTCTCCACGGAATGTGGTAGTGGCTGTGAGAGAGCCGGTGAGACCGAGAAAAACTGCCAACATTGTTAGTCTCTGCACTAGACATGTAACATAGCCACCCACCTTGTCCATCCAGTGCAAGGGCTCTGCTGCAGGAGTGGGAATATGAGAACATGTGGAGCGTGAGTCTTTCAAGTCTTCAAGGCAACTTCTGTTCCTGGGTGGCCACGTTGTTGTATGGTCATGATTCAGAGTAGGCAAGAAATGACTTTCGATCTTTCGATGACAGCAACAGGTATATGGAGAGTGGTGATGATCTGAGTGAGTGAATGTCAGTGATCTTTAAATTTAAAGTACAATGGTGCGTAAAACCTTAATCTTAGCTATTTTGGTGTCTTATATCTAGTATATTCAGGAAACCCGAACCTCAAGCAAGAATCTCAGCTTGATTGGAGTGTGAACAAGAGAGCATCCCGCACTTGTAGCAATGGCCCTGTGATGTCGATTGGAGAGGCCATGTGGACCTGTGTAATACAAAGTCAGTCCAAAATATGTATTTTCACCGACCTAGTAACGAAGAAAACTAACCATGGGATCTGATTCAAAACTTCACTTATGATTCTCTCTATGAATATTAAACAATATTTTTCTGCATAATTTAGTTGCAAAATGTCAGCATTCACTGTGTAAAGTTAATTGGTGATGTCATCAGTTATTGTGAAATTCATTTAGGTAAATAAATAAATCAGGCCATGGGAACGGACCATGATCGCCAAACTTTGGTGGTGGGGTTTTGACTTGTTTCCTTTTCATCTGTGCCCGTTAATGATCCATGCAGACTATTGTACTCTAAAGTCGTGCTGTGTTATGAGGGTTTCATCTGAGAGCTCTACCCCCTGGCCCAGTGCCCTGCTCGCAATGGTACTCAGTTGAGGCCTGAGGGCGATTATAGGAACCAACACAGTGCGGTATTTCTCCATATTTAGGGTGACAAGGATTTTGTCAGGAATGTAGGGTCAGTTTTAACACAGTATGGTGGTGATTTTCACAGTAATTAGTACCCAGTTTTGCTAGTACACAAATCCAACTATGTGTATATAAACAATTTTGTGTCCCATTCGTGTGTACCATAATTTTTATCGAAAGTTGTGATAGAATGGTTGAATGCCAAATTATTCCTTTGAACGGGTATCTATTTGTTTTTAAATTATTTTTCTTGTTGGAATGATTGATTTTAAGCTAAGGCCTCATTGTGTATGGCCTGAATGACTAGCGACTGTTTTAAACTGTGAAAAAAAGGGCAACAATGCTAGTAGAAAGACAAAAAATCATTTGGTGGGGGTTTATTTTTAAATTGCTACATTGCTTACAGAACGATACATGGCATATTAAGGTAGCCGTATCGATACTAAATTGCACTGAGGAGGCGGTTCCCGGTGGATGAGGTCATACAAGGACGCTGGACGCTTGTCACCAGTTCTACCAGATCACAATACCCCTTTAAAAGAGTGCTTGTGAACCTCACAGCTACAGCCATGCACTCTGCCCAGTGTTTGCCAGAATTGCTGTTCGAGAATTGATGCTGATGGCTTGTGATCCCTTTGAACTTAAAGAAACGTTGATGGTCTGTCGATGTTAGGTTCGTTCCCGGTCTAGGACGTGGCCTGACCAGAAAATCATGTAGAGGTATTCTGCAATGGCCTTGAAAACAGTCCATGGAATATAATCTGCGTGGACCCGCTGGGTGCCCGTTGCTCTGAATGGCAGGGATGTAGTCAAGGACGGCCTGGCCTCGAATAGCCCGGCCTATTTGGCTACGAGGCGCCATACAGGTACAGTGTAAAAACCCTGGCCTCGGCTTGGCCGGCCCCTTCAGAATGTCACCCATATTTCCCAGAAACTAGGGTGAGTCCAGGACAGAAATTAGTACAAGTGTCAAAAATCTGGATCAACGGTGAATCAATCCCAGGGGGGGGCACCCTATAAGTGTTAATATTCTTTTTTTCAGTACTTCTAATTTCTGAATGAAAGTGAAAAAAAAAAACAGTTGTCATATATTCTTTTCAGCCACAAAAATGTGAAATACATGATGGTTTTTAACTGTCAATTCTATGTTCAATTTGTTTTTGTCTCGCCTGATGAAATTCAGGAAGAGACTTAATGGTCACTATGGCGTGGGTACGTGTGGTGTGTATGTCACACTTTCTCGATAGCAAGCTTGCCCATCAAAAACGTGAGGCGATTATGACAAAAATTGTGTGTGTAGCACCGGGGTTGAGGGTACACAATCTGATTAGATTTTGGGCATCAATTAATTAAGTTGGGTAAGTAGTGATTGTATGTAAATATTGTTTAAGCTTGTTAGAAAGATTACGCAAGAACGTAGTGCTACAGTGAGTAGTTTGGCATGTAGGACTGGATGTCAGGTAGATGAACTAATTAGCTTTCAGCCTAAAAAATATATTAAGTGGTCTAATTTGCCTAATTTATGCGAAGTTTTCAAGTTTGTCGTTCCAGGAACTTGGGGATGTGTCACATGTTCCTGAGAAATTTAAAAGTGAAGACAGGGTCCACTGAGTTCATTAATGTGGTATTGCATAATTAGGCAATTTTTGTGAATTTCCACAAAACTTGGTAGATGTGATCCACCCTTTGATCCTGATCAATTCAAAGGTACAGCGGGGGTCAGTAGGGGTCAGGGTATGGCCTAATTGCATAATTCATACCAATTTCCCAACTTGGTAAAAATTTGGCCAAACTCATAGGTATGGTCGTTAACATTTTCTGGATCTATGTGTTTGATGTTCATAATAGAATTCCATTCATATGAATAGCTCTGTTAGAAAAAGCACTGAGAACAGTAAAACGATAGTCCTGTGACAATTTTACTGCGTTATAAGCTGCCCACAAGCAAACCCTCTCTTACCCAACCCAACAATTTGATTAGGTTGATAGACCTTCAAAAATACTGTAACAAGTTTCTTCGGTCAGGTATTTTAGAATTTTATGTGTTATATGTAAGAGATGTGATGTTCGTTTGAAGTGACGATGGTCTGCAGAAATAGTTGTTGTTTGTGTAGTGAATATACAAACCACCGATCGCACAAACAGGCGAGACACCGGGGGTGATCGCCTTGTATCTTCAACCAAGGCGTATTGCAAATAGATTATAGTATGGTTGGGCTTCTTGACACGTCGGCAGGGAAAGATCTAATATTCTTCGACCAGCTCAAAGTCAGGGACTGGTCAAAATTGTGAAAACAAGTTCACAAGAACAAAATTGAAGATTGGGAAGGTAATCAAGGGAATTGGGATCATGCTTAGATGCATTATGCTGAAGGACATAACTTATTTTAGACGCTTGAGCTCAAGGTACTCATATTGAGTGAGTCGAATCTAGAGCCGTGTTACTGTGATATATGGGAATTCAATGGTAACAGTTCAAATTAGGGAGCATGTTGCAAATAGGGGGAGTGGAGAGAGGTGCAACTGCTGTGAACAAGTGAGTTCCTACAGGATATCTAGGAAAAAAAGAAAAAAAAAATTATTAGTGGCAATTGGCATTTAGGGACATTCAGGGTGAGAAAGATCCAATTCCTGAAAAGTTTGTTAACACGATATGCGTAGAACGCAATCAAATTAAACTTGTTGGTTGCAAGAAGTGAAGTCACTATTATTCAAGGTGTCAGTTCGCGATGCGTCAAAAAGTTGAGTCTACGGTTAAAATATGACGTAGGTAGGAATCTAAAACACAATCTTCATGTTCTTGGTGAGGAAGGAGGGGGGGGGGAGTTGTAGTCCTTGGCAGTCACAGCGTATGTGTATGTCCATGTGAGCGATGTATATGTAACATTTCTTGTGAGCATGGTATCTTCAGTCAACGTCATCTGGGCATGGCTGCATTACATGGAGAGAAAGACCCTCCCCCCCCCCCCCCACCACCCCATTGTTTTGTTAATTGGCTTGAGGGTTCATCTAGGTAAGAAGAGGTTTAGACCAGAGACAACATCCTAAGCACATTGTAAGGATGTTGCATGCAGCGATCGAATCAAATACGAACCATATACGTGGTGACAAATATAAAGAGGAGTAACCCTATTGTTTCTTGCGACCAGTGATGGTAACAAGATCAAATTCCTGGAATGGCTGTCTGAATCCTAGAACAATACAGACAGTGAAAATTTAATAATTTAAGCTAACATGCATTTGAGGTGCAAGCACCATATCACCACAATCACACCTACTTCTCGTGACTTTGAAATAAGTCAAACTAACTTTTCAGGACTATATTATTCTACGAGGACCAGGTTTATTGAATTCCGACCTACATCGAGAAATTGCATAAATTATGCAAATGCGACTTTGAATGGACGCGAAAAAATTCTCAAATTTGTCGGATGCACATCGTCTATATTCCCCAAGTTTCGTGAAATCCAAAGCAAAAATTTGAACTAGCAAAAAATTCCTTAAAAGGGGTGTCAATCATGTGGCGACGCCACATTTGAGCCATGGGAAGTCCTCTGTGTCGAACAATGCGTTAGCGGGCCGGTTTAGCGGGCCTTTAGACCGGTTGCCTGAAGCAGTTTTCCGAGTCGTATCAAGCCTCCCTATCCTAGTTCACGTATTGGCGGTCTGCCAAAAACGAAGCTGTGCTGGGGAAATTTTGTCTCGCCTGAATTGTTCAAGGGAGAGACATAGTGGTCACTTGTTGTGTGTGTGTCTGTCTGCGTTGTCCGTTATGTGCGGTCGATAGTCCTGACCGGGGAAAGCCATCATGCGGGACCTTTTGGGGAGGGGCCGCGATGAGAGTTGCCGATGGCATCCCACTTTTCGAACCTGAAAGACCATATCATTGCATAAAATGATATTTAACGAAATTGGCCCGTGAGCTTGTTACAAGATATCTCTTGATCGGCTAGATGCATTGGTGAGCCGTCGGTCGGGAGTATTAACAACTATGAAGAGTACCACGATGATTAGATTCATGGCATGGATATGTGCGAATTAAGTAGTCTACTTGCAGACTTCTGCGATATTTTTGAAGTTCGTTGGGATTTCGACGGAACTCGTTGGAGATGGTTTTGTATCTATATTCCCGTGAATTTACCGTAGGGACGAGGGCACCGAAGGAGGTCATTAATGTTACTAATCTGCATTCACCTACTCCATTGCATCATTTATGCATTTTTTAAAGTGGTTGAATCTCATGAAACTTGGTGGAGATGGAAGATGGTACACCTTTGATCCTGAGAATTTAAACAACAGGGTAAAGGTCACTAAGGTCATTTATGTGAATTAATTCGCTAACTTATGCAATTTCTAATTTGTTAAAATGGCCAGTAACAATTGTAAGGAATGCAGTCAGGGTGATCGTAGAGATTTGTCATTGTAATTTGGGGTTCAGTAATCAAACAACATCTAAAGACAAGGTCAAAAGGTCAAAGGTCAATTTTAGTTTTAAGAAAATGGCTTATTTTAGGAGTTACAGGCCAAAGAAATACAAAAAAACACTGGATTTTTGGAATATCGTGATAGTTCTCTGTCGCTACATAGACGAAACCAACTCCCGTTGATCTGGACACGGTCTTCAAGTTATAAGAGGCCAAAGGTCGATTTGATTACCTTTTGGGCGATAGCATTAGAGCAGTGTACCGATACCATAAGCTTTGGGGCTTGGTGAATCACAAGGATGGCCCAATCATGTTTCATAAAAACCGTCATGGCATCAAAGGTCCTTCGAGGTCAAGAACCTGCCAAATAATACCATTTTCTTCTGCAATCATCTCAGTAGACTGTGTGAATATTGCTGAAATTTTTGTGACATGTGCATATGATGCAGGGTAAAGTCTTCGAAAAACCGTTATATGTTCTCAAGGTCTTCAAGGTCACTTATGGACCACAAACTGTCAAATACTAACATTCCTGCCCAACCCCAGACTGTAACGCTAACCGTTCTTTAAAATGTAAGTGTCCTTGGGGCCAAACCCTAGCGACCACATTTCACCCCCTCAGCATGTTTATTCCCATTCATCTTAACTCGTTAATTCCTATCTTGACAAACAGAGATTTTCATCTATTGTCAAACCTGGTGGCCCCCTTTTACCTTGAAGTTCCCTCCTGCCTGTCATAACCTCTTCTGGGCCCCCTACCCTGACCATATAAAGTGTAAACACTCAGTCCATTTGTTTTACTTCTCCCCTCACCTATTCAAGAATGAAGGGGGTCAATAATCATTACCCCGCCATGCTCTGGGGGTGAGAGTTGGGGGGGGGGGAGAGGTAACTCTGTTTGGAGCTGGCTGTTATAAATGGAACCTTATGGTTGACACTTGGAATAATAACAAAATTGATAATAGTACTAGCTTCCATTATCAGCTGGGTCTCCTTTATCTCGCCAAAATGTTACATTGAATCAGGTCACTTGGGGTTTATGCAGTGTGTAAAATGATTCATGCGAATGTTGCTTGAAAATGTTTGTTGAGTTCCGATGAAATGTATTAAGTGGGTTCACAGTTGGTCCTGAGATAAGTGAGTGAGAAAATGGTCAACATAAAGTTGAATATTGTCTAATCTTCATAATTTATGCTAATTAAGTCACCTTTCCAAACAAAACGTATATTGTAGACATTGCATAAGCAGTCCTCAATACGGATTTGAAATTCGTCACTGATTAGTATGGCGTTTCTGTCCAATGCTAATAACCAGAACCCTAAAGCACTCATTGAAACACGATCGCTGGTACACCAGGCGAGACACTGGGGGTTCGCCTTGTAATTAAATTTTCCCCCTGCATTTGAATGTTCACGCACACAATCAGCAAGGTTATGGCGGATCAGGATCCAAAGACGAGGTAGAATGGCGACGGAAATAGGGACCTTATGTTCTCAATGTCCATATTATGTTAGTGGTGACAGCTACGTCACTTGAATTATAAGGAGAAGCCCGGGGGGGGGGGGTTGTCGACCGAAAAACCTGCATACAGATGTTTTGTATTACGTGTGGAGACTCCCCTCTTCTGTTAAGGAATGGCTCTCGATAACGTATATGACCAGACGAACAATGTGTTAAGAAAGTATTCACACGACCCCTGAGTTTCCGATGGAGCGGCGCCTAACACTCCCAAAACAATAATTAATATATCTTCGGGACATTACTCAAGTCGCGTGGATATAAAAAGCCACGGTACGGTTGGTTGAGGATGATTGATGTTATTGGTCAATGGTCAGAGAGGTACACTGACCGCTCGAGGAGCAGTACAGGGTGCAGTAACAAGCTTTCGAAACTTCCCCGACGAAAAACTACACATCCTACCAAGCAAAACACTCTACAGATCCCCCCTACCATACTAAAATTAACGAAAAACCATCCGAAAAGCTGGAGAGGAATTGGTTTGTGCTTTCAAAGAGTGGTGATAGTTTTAAAAATAAGCGTGATGATTGGAGAGATTCCGTCATTACTCCCCGAGCTGTGTTAGTGTTGAGCATGCGCAACGATACCGTAAAGGCGTAGTGGCTTGCAATGTGCAACGAGTGTATCCGCTGGTTTCTGGTTCATATCAAATTCGATTCTGAGTCTGAAGGCCTAAACTAGGTGGCACAAAAATTATGGAGAACGCTAAAATTCAGTTTATCTTCAAAGTAGGCAGATATGAAGAGGAAGAACAAACATTGTTTTGGCCCATTCAAGGTCAACAGTGGTCACATTCTTGAAACACCAACCTTTTGGTGGGGGGGGGCGGGCATCCAACGAATGCGTCGGGTCCAGAGAAATCCCACACCCAGATTTTACAGTGAAAGGTCTGATTCCTAGGTAGCTGCTCCCCTTGGAACACGACTTATGCCCCCCCTCCTCTGAGTTTAAAGCAAACTGGATGTGGAAAGTGCCACCATGTGTGTATGTAGTAAGCAACCACGGGAATGCCATCGCCATCCCCGCACGGGTAGGGGGATTTTTGTTTTTTTTTTCGGCTATAGGGAGGGAGAATGATGCCAAACGTCGTTTGTACACGTCTCGATCAAACGTAGCAGGTTACTCGAAACATGACAAGTTTAGACTATTGTTTCATCTCATTATTCTACATAGCAGCGCCAATCCAGTATAGACGTTTGATCGATAGATTGCCGAGGCCTGGGTTTTACTCCGTGTCTGGGATTCACTCGGGTAAAATTCTAGGCTGCTACACTGGAGTGTCAGTGTTGACGTGAATAATGGAACTGCGTGTCAATAAATATTGCAAAAAATTGACGCAATGAATCTACAAAATGGAACTATACTGTTACAGAGAGGGCGAGAATTAACTAATTTACCCCCAGCGGGAGCCGACCTCGACCGACTGGTCCGAATGTGTGGATCATGGGCCTGGGAGTGCCGATGTCACATTGCATGTGATCACGTGACATGATATGGCTATCACTGGAAGTGCAGGCCCAACTATAAACAACATTGTGAGATGACATCCAACCACAGAAAAGTCGGTTTGCTTAATACACCAGGTCAGACCAAACAATGAGAAGATATTGTTGCCTGGGTGACCAAGCGCTGATGAGCCACTTGAACTGCTGTAGAGGGTACCCGATTGGAATATCGATTGGGCCTTGCTGGGCCTATACTATGTCTCTCCGCGCTATACGCGGTACCCACTACGGCAGTACCACAATAACTAATCGACATGCCTTGTAAAAAGTGAGATTTTCAAGAGGGGATATATGTTTTTCTCGACATAATCCCAACTACTAACTACCGAAATGGATTATTCCTGGAATAATACGAGTCACCGAGGATAACAGACATTCGCCCCACACCGAGGAACTGCGAGGTGCTTTCTTTTAGGATGGTTTTTTATTTTTACCACTCGGATGCGGCACCCCGCGTCGCTCATTTGAATACGTAGCAAGAAGGGAATGACTTCTACCGTCGATGATAGAGTCGGCAAGTAATTAAAAGTCGAAGGCCCTGAAATAGTTTTGACATGATGGATAGGTCTGCCTATCAGCGCCCAAATGTATTTCAACTGTGAGGAAGTCATGTGCAAGTCTCCCTTCGGATCGCACGACGTTCCCATACATCACAGGACCTGAACCCCTTCTTGTTTGTCATGCGCAGATATTAATACTTTCATAAATTATTTGCTCCGAAGATATCCAAGCAAGTATGTTGGATGTTCTTTCAGTTGGGGAAATTCTAACAAATCATTTCTCGTGACAAATGCACTCATGTTTCGTGCATTCGCATTTGTCCGCTGTGCCGTATTTGGAGAGCATTCTCACCGACGCAGTGTGTTTGCAGTATCGACCCCTACTCTACTTCTCCTGCGCCTCTGGTGTTATATTTTCTGAACATGGTCCGAGGAACATGAAAAACGTGGGCACTTATTTCCATTAAGCACAACTTTTAACGGCACTGACGCGTTTGCCCTTCCATGTTCGCTAATTAGACATTTGACAGTGTGACACGTCATATGCCGGCATGCCACGTTAAGCCTGACATGTTCGTTTTGGAATCCCAACGACACATTCGATTTAGGGAATATTCGCTGCGAACGAACTTGCGAACATCCCGTATCAATAATTATTCAGCTGACCCGGGGAAGTGGAGCTACTGGACGTTATATGACAGGACTTGTTAGACCGGCAAAGCAATCAGCTTCGTGACTAATAGCGAGAGGTAGTTCAAGAATGAGCAATGATATAGCTGACACGGGATATGAGACTCCAGTACCTCTGTGACAAATTTGAGATATTCAGTCCGATTAGTGGGAGTAGTAAAATCAAGAAAGTATAGTGTTCTGTTGAGACATCCACTCTTTAACTTTACGAGGACGAGCGAGGAGTTCCATACTGCATATAGATGAACGCGCCATCGGAAGGATCGACGCGACTTAGAGAAGCGAAGTACGTCCCGGTCAGGAAGAGGGTTGAGGAATGCACAGGCACGAGGTATCTAAAGAAGAAGAAGAAGAAAAAAGGGAGAAGATAACAAGATGGCCGAGCTTTAGTAGGGCCAGCTTCTTCTCCAATCCCGAGGATATGGAAAGAATTTGCGCAAGAGGCGGCCGTTGCTGCACAGTCGCGCCATGGCAGCCGGTAAACCTGGCCCCAAGAATGGTTCCTTTCCGCGGCCGCTCTCGGTGAACAGTGAGAAGAAATCGACCCCGCCCCTCGAGGCCGAAAGGGTGAGTAGCACATAAACAAGAACACAGCTCTATGTAATGATTGCTTTTCGTTGCTCATTTTTTGTTGACCCTGCGTCTTAGGAATGCACGGTCACTGCATCAGCCTATAATTCTGACATGAACATATATACCTCCCAAATCACCCTGAGTAAAGCTTGTCTTTAATCCTCAAGCGTATATGACTGAATATGGAATTTAGTGTATATAAGAGGAGGCCAGTGAACTGATCAAACTGGGGGTTCGATAGGGTGAATCAGGGTATTTGGGATTATGAGGGTGGGGGGGGGGTGCGTGGAAGGGGGGGCCGTCAATTCCGCCCTCGGCACTTTCCGCCTCCTGAAATGGTCACATTCCGCCCCTAAAAATGTCACATTCCGCCCCTACAAATATCAATTCCGCTCCTGTACATTTTTAATACAGTCCCAAGGCTAGCTTAGGTCTATCAGTCGCTGAAATTACTTCTGGTAGGCCTGGGTAATAAAACAACAAAAAAAACAGTTGCCTGTAGTTTTGAAATGAGAAATGAAGAAATGATGCAGTTGCAAGTTAGTGGGAGCAGGAAGCAGGGACGCCTTCCGTTTAGAGTCGGCCAACTACAATCGGCAACCCGTTGTCGTTCAATGAGCTATTATATTATAGTCGTTCGGCCAACCACGCAAGACGATCGGCCAACCAACTGACGTTCGGCAGTTGAGCTAGTAATGGTTCGTATCATTAAATGTGGTCACGTAGGTCGTTCTGGACGGTGCGGCCATCCTTTGTAGACGTTTCTGCCCACTTTTTTTCGCGTAGTCATGTTGCTCAAGTTGTGATTTTGAGTTGGGTACGGTATATTGCAAATGTGTGAAATATAGTACAGTCCAGTAATATATATAAAAAAAAATGGAATAACTGAAACGATATAAGTTCATCATTTCAAGTTTGACGAAATGGAACAGAGAATGGCAAGCCTTGGGTCAGTAGGTTCTGGTGGTACCATGAGCCGAACATAGATAATAGAAGTAGATAGATAGAACATTTTATGTCCATTTCAAAGAAAACAGGAAATTGATTTCTGCCGCGTACAACATATGTATAAAACATTACAGTAAAGGAACATTCGGAACAATTATAAAACACTGAAAACCGTAAGAAGACATATAAAGCAAATTATACGAAAGAAAGTGGCTAGCTCGTTGCAGTGGTTGTTGAAGCGAGTATGGCATCGGGAGAAAGGGTCGGCGGAATCTAGATGTATTTGTGACGGGGGAACTGGAGTAGGATGCCTGACCTGTTGTATTTTAGAAGGTCCTTGTTTGTTATTTAGGCTGTTGTTATTAGGCTGGGTCTGCAAATATTTGCCGCTCCAGAAATGTAAAATAAGCACACCGTGGGTTAAAAATTTCAGAAGTTATTGTTTAGCAACATCGAATGCAAAACCCGAGAGTTCCACAGCAGTGTTCAATGAAGAATATTTAGAGTCCCGGTATATGAATGCGTCACGGAATATTGGGAACAAACAAGTGAAATTCGGCTTGTCAATACCGCGGAAATGAACACGTTTTGAGATTATTATAAAATTATTAAATTATCTAAATTTCTTTAAAACTGAGATTGGAAAGGTGTTTAAAAAAATCACTGTTGTATATGACTCCGTAGCTATAAATTGGAGATATCCGTTGAACACGTGTGAATGAAAACAAACGAAACTTTTTTGCCTGTTTCAGGATTAATATAGTAAATGAAATAATTGCAGCAGATATCAGGAGTGTTCAGGTTTATTAAAGATAGAATGTTTGTAGATGGATGCCGTTCAGAACTGTTGGGCACATCACGTGAATTCTTAAACACTGTCTTCAGAGTGCAATTTATGATTAATTCAGCTTCAAAATAAATAGAAACAGTAATAAACACGTTTGAGAACATGTGTTCTTCGAGTTTGTTATCGAGTGTTACAGAAACATATTTCCATGTTGCCATAACGCACACTTAGGCCACGTGACACCCTGTCGACAACTCCGAACTCACTGACACATCAATGTTGGAAACATGTCAAATAACATGGAGCCGTCTCCTGCGTCAAGCGTAAGTGCTTAAATGCGAAACCCAATTTTAAACATGATTGTTAACTTCTAAAAGCAAGTGTTTATTGCGCAAGTGTGTTTAGAGTATACAGTGTTGTTGAAAATGTTTGGCACAACGCGTACATTCTGAAGGATAATATATAATGGAGGGGTCAGAACTGTTTGATTATAAAACAAAACGGTTATTAGACCGGTTAGAGTATGCTGGCACAAGTGGTCAATGTCGTTCTCGGGTCGAAACAGTCCAAATTTTGAAGAAATAATTCCCGGTATCCGAAGGCCAATTAGTATTTTCCTTAGATTTTTTATAAGATTAAGAGTATGCCGGTTTATTATACCATAATATTCCTGCTGAAAATTCTCACATTCGCTTACCTGGACCACATCTACGGTTGCTACCATCTCTGACAAATATAACGAGACCGCTTCCTGAAGTTTACGACCGCAGGGCGACAGAGGATGCAGTTATCGTCGTTGGCCATCATGGCTATATCTTGTAAGATTGCTGGCGTGGCAGGCTTCTTACCAAAGTAATATGGAGTGTCGAAAAGAAGAGTAGTCGTGTTCAGCATATGTTCGAAGTGGTAGAAAATTGGTATCAATGTGCAGAAGTTTCACCTGCAACCCGTATTTAAGGCTAATTCCCGCCCAGATATTTTATTAGTTACTATGTTCAGGCTATAGTCACGTTGTCTTGATATTCCACCCATAGCCGCCGTTCAATGTCGGAAGATGACCCAATCACAGTGCTTAATTCTGCGCCACCGTGATCGACTTAATTTCCACACAATAGGATGGAGCCTAAACTTCTGTATCTTTGTGGAGCAAAACGTTCCAATCAAGCGGACCACATGTCACTGGGTATGATTTCATCCAAATCGCTAATCAGGCGTGCATCTTTTCTTTGGGGGTCCAATAAATGTCGCAATCCACTGCAACCCAGTGAAGAGAAGTAAACATAGTAAAACACAAGCTTCAATAAGTACAACCACAAGCTTTTTTTTTTTTAAGTCGAACACAGACGGGGTGAATCCCCTATTCTTTTTACTGACTGTACATTACCATTCGGAAGTAGAGAGAGTTTCATATTTACAAACACGCTAAAAGTAACATTTGCCTCAATCAATGTATACACTGTGGAATAAAATATAGCCCATGTTATAAATGTCACTTAACTATACTGTGGTTCCGTTTCGATCGCGATTGTTGAAACTCTCTCCCGCTTATAGTCTGCAAGTACTGAAGTAAGGCAAATAAGGAGCTCATTTAAAGACAGACAGTGTCGTGATAACAATGAACGCAACAGGCTAGAATCATAATTTTCAAGCTAACAAAAACGAGATATGTATGTGTTAACATGTTGGTATAGACTTCAATATACCGCCACAATGATGCAATACCTAGTGTGTCCTACAAACACAAAAACGTTTAAAAGAGTTTTTAACATGTTCGATGATTGTTTCGAAACGTGTTTTGTTGAAATAAAACGAAGATGGAGAATTGTTTCCAGACAGTTTCACAAAACGTTTTGCAAAGAAGAACGTTTTGAAAACATTCCAACGAATTCTTGAAAGAGTTGGTTTTAGAAGGTTTTGGTGGCAAAGATTTGACGTCAAAAAAAAGTTATGATAGTGTGGTCGTAGTATAAATTATATTATCATTTTGTTCCCTAGGGGTGATATAACTCTCAAATTTGAATGAAATTGAAAGTTTCTAGAATATTGTCCCAAAAAACATTTTGGAATGATGGAAACGTTTCTTTCTGTAACATTACTGTGCCACCATAAAACGTTAAAAAAAAACATTAGGAAACATGTTTCGAAAACGTTCGTGTTTGCTGGGGTTTCAAGTTATCGAATTAAAAGCGGAATAATCCCAGAAACACCAAGCGTCTTGACACTTATGGAATTCGACTTACATTAAATGCAGTGTAGTGAGGCTAAGTTACATTCAAGTAATACGTACAGGAGCACTTTTTTGAAAATCCCACGGGGTGTATTATTACAAAGTAGCCTATTCACAATTTTACTTAGTTGCCGAGGGCTAATCTTCACCAATGTCCTCATATTGAATCTCAAAACATAACAGTGAGCTACAGCGACAGAAAAATTACGGAACAGAAAAAGAAAATACTAATATCAATAAAACGTTCAACTAAAATAGACAGTTAAACCTGTGGTCTGTCTCTCATGAGCCGATTATATAGTCACGGGGTATTATATATTGCAGGAATACGCATGTCGAGACGCATTAAGTTAGGCTATTTCCGATGCAAGTCCTATATTGTTGAAGACTCATTTGAGACGCTGGCGCACAAAATTGAGGAACTGGTTCTCGAGCGTTCGAACGACGGTCAACGCCGCCCTAATTGCGAAAGGTCCGCCTTTCCCAGCCCTTAGCTTACCGAAAAGGCAGGATATTATAAATGATATTTCTAAATCCTAAAACTTAATTTCGAAATTCAGATCCCAGCGTCAGCCATAATTATTCTTCTTTATATTGTCTGGGGTGTATCATGCATGGTTTCAAGTGGAACCACACGTATTTGTCAGATGGATAGTTGCCAAGGCTCAGGGATCATGCTCCACCTTGCAGAACCATATTTGACAAAAGAACAGCCCCAATTTTTGGGGAGACGACCAACCCGTCCACATTTGCGGTTACAGACCCTATACGGGGTTTACAGGAAAAAAATTGAGACGAAAAGGGGGTTTTGTTTGTGTACTATTGAGCCAAATAACAAGAATACTCACGAACAGAACAATTGTGCCTTTGTGAACCGCACTCTAAACATAAACACTATTCCTAGGATATTGTAATTACTTTCAAAATGCGTAGGCATGTACATATGTTTATCCTTTTGGCTTTTGCTACATGGTTACTCATACAGAAGAAATAAATTGTGATGATATGTTTATGCGTTAGTGCACTCTGTAAATTCTGAATGCAATTTAGTTTTTTTTCCTTCTCTTCTCTGCTGGCAGGTTGTTACCCCCAGTGGCCGGTTAATCAGTGGTGAAGCTTCCACCTGTGAACATTAAAATAAAATTAACTGACTCGGTGTCACAGCGATTTCCTCGCAGTACCATTGACACTTCCCCCGCTAACGCGCGAGTTTTATACCGCGCTTCCTTGCAATAACAATGACACTTCCCCCTGCCTACCTGCCTACACCGCGAGTGTTATAACCGCGATTCCTTGCAATTAAACTTCCTCCTTAACGCGAGTGGCTATTCCTCGCAATGACCATGGTACACTTCCCCGCTTAACGCGGCCGACATTACAGTGCCTAGGGTTGAGTTTAGCCAATCCGACAAGCCCAATGATTATACCCTTCCGTCACGTATTCAGTCTTGTGCTACACACCGAAGCATGCATTTACCTGATTCGTATCCAAGTTCCACTCCTAAAGCTTCCTTACCCCATCACCCGTACCCGACCCATCACACTCAAAAAAAAAAAGTAGCCGCTGGTATTCATTTTATTCAATTTATTTATATAGGTCCATTTTTTTCACTTTTCCTTTTCCTCGTCTCCTCTCCAGTCACCGAGGATCGATCCTGCCACGGATACCTTAAATTGGTATAACCGACATACTATTCCTACCTAACCAATTTCGTTCATAATTGGGTCGACATCTCCTTCTTATCCTTCCATAATTTCGCTCTTTCAACTCGGTCACTCGCCACAATTTTTGGCACGTTCCGCCGTGGCGCAGCCACGCGGAACGTGCAGAAAATTGTGGCGGAATATAGGGGCGGAATGTGTCGAGGGCGGAATGTGAAGTGATCCGTTTTGAAGGAGTAGTGAATATTCAAGGCTCCAGAAAATGTGAACAAAGCCCCAATATCAGCGCTAGAGACGCCTGCCGATTAAAGGTACTTCGCGTTGTCATAACATATCGACCGGGTGCTCGTTGACTGACGATTTCAGCAACGTCTGCATTACACTGGTGTCACTGGTGTTGGACCAAAGAATACTAGTCAATTGTTGGCTTCAGTGCTGGTCCAATCGATGCTAGCTAGTGTTTGACCTTCCTGCGCTCAATGTTAATGACAGGGTTGTGCACGACACTAACACCGGCATTCGTTTGTGTCGACACGTGTCGGACAACCCTGGTTAATCAGCTCATTATATTTTGCCTACCAACACAATGTTTTGCATACGCATCCAACAATCTGGCTACAAGATACTCTAGGTCCTGGTTTCGTTTTGAAAAGATCCCGGTAACTCATTTTACTCATTTACAACAGCTTATCTTCCACTAGCCCTCTAGAACATACGATAAATACAAAATGAAAGTACAGTATGAGCAATTACTGGATAACAGCTTCAAAATAATAATCATAGGAAATTATTAGCGGTAATGAAAGTATAAACATAGAATACCTGAATCCGTTAACGATTGAAAGTACAATTGAATTCTATATCGTTAAATTCGATAATCAAGTAGGCCTAAAACTGCGTGATTTCGATATAAAAATGCATTCAGAAAATATAAGAGAGTGGATTTTCAAATAGAATTTCCTGCCATCTTGATACCGGTAGGCCTATATCCAATTGATTCCATTCTCTCGTGCCTGGCGATGTACGAAGCAACATTATTACTCTTAAGAAAAAGAAGTGTGTGACGACCAGTGACGTAAACCGCCCACGTGTAATATCCCCGCTTTTGAGCAATCATTGGGAAGAAGTATCTAACCCCCACAAAGACCGCCATTTTGGTCAGAAACCACGATAAACTTCATCTACCAAGTATTTGCTGTAATCCACGGAAGTTAATAGGCACATGAGTTATGGCAATTTGACCCACGATGGCTTTGAAATGACGTCTAACTTCGTGAGGAACGAATGTTGCCCCCTCCACCAAGTTTTTCGAGATTCACTCTGACAAAGTTTGGAAAATGTGCCTAGAGGAATTTCGCAAATTTGACCTCCGATGGCCTTGAAATGACCTCCACATTTTTCGGGATCAACTATAGTCCCTACCCACCAAGTTTCGTTCAAATCTGACAAGGTTTGGAAATCGCATAATTTCGCAAATTTGACCTCCGATGACCTTGAAATTACCTCCACACAAGGGCGGCGATCATGGAGGGGGGGGGGGGGGCGGGGGAAAGGGGGGGGGGCGGGGGGGACGGCGTCCCCGCAATATTTGGGTTGGGGCGGACGCAATGCATTTTGCCCCCTCCCCCCAATATTTGAGCCCGACTGCTATTCCGCTGACACTGTATCCGACATATCCATCAGCAACCGTGTTTAAACAAATGCATTGATGACCAAAATTATCCAAGTTGAGTGAATTCTGCTGCTCCATTTCGAAATTTTGTGCGCGCTGCGCACGGGTATTTCATGTGTCCAGTAGTGTTCCAGACATATGATGTGCCTTATGCAGACATATGATGTTCCTTAACAAAAAAATTTACTTCTGGTTGTTCTTAATTATCAATGAAAGAAGGGTTCTCCTCCAATCCCTATCGATTACATAAGATTGGCTTCACACCAGTTTTAATGGGTGTGTCTCTCTCTCCTTCGTTGGAGAGACTTTGTCAAACAAACCGCTATCCTGAGGTGAAGGGGGTTGAGACGACAGGGGGTAGGTCTACCACCTGGCGGGATCTGTGATTTTTCATTTATTTATGGTGCGACCACTTGTTGAAAGTTGAGGTGCACTGTGCACATACTATCACTGAGAGGGCACACGGTGCGGCATCGAAAATGCAGCCAGGGAACGCCACAAATTGCGTGGTCAGAAAGACAGGATTCAAAATTCAAGTGAAGAAAAGCTGTTCCAAGAGTGAAGTCCAAATATTGCCTGAATGTTTTATGGAATGCCCAAAAGTGTAAACCTGGTTGTCTTTGAAGGGCAGAATGTTGGGGCGACGGGGCTAAGTCTACACCTGGCGGACCTGTGATTTGTTTTAGCAAAATATGGTCTATCTGCAAATTTAAAATAGAGTTTCGGTCGATCAATTTCTGGGTGCGACCCTCTTTTGAAAGTTGGTTGCTGCACGTTGCACATACGGTACCAAGGGGGGGGGCAGGCACCAGGTGCGGGTGGAAACCCCATAAAAAGCCATCGAAGATTCGGCCATCAACGCCACAATTTCGTGCAAAGACAGGATTCAAATTTTGGACAGTTTTTATTCCAAAAGATTGCCTGTCTTTTAGATGGAAGTCCAAAAGTGTAAAATTTTTCGCGCGCTTCGCGCGCAGGTTGGCGGTTTTGCACTTCTGGAGTGTTGCTCAAGTAGAAATGCACCCATGGCCTGTCTGGTCCCAAAGAAGATAAAAAAAGGGGCCGTAATCTTTGATTACAAAACTCAGGGCCGCGCCCTATCGTAATGAATAGTCAGAGAGTGGTCAGTGCAATGTCCGATAGTTGGTCATGGATCCTGCAAAATCTCCTTCGCGCGAGCGTAGTGATGGTGGCATTTCCCATTTCGATTGATCCTTTCATACCTGTGACCTCCCTGCAATCTATTTCAGGATGTTCACAGCACCCAACGCCAAACCTGAAATTGATCCCTAAGGTAATAAGTTTTTTGGTAGAACCTTCCTGAAATAAAGTTGTTATCAATGTTAGGAATCCTGCTGACTGTCCCATAAGGGAAGTGCCGTTTCCTGCAATCAAGGAGTCTGTCAGACGAATTTTTTTTTCTTGTAGGCGTCTCGCCGCCACCTTTGGTGGGCGATCCGCTTAGATGGTCTTCATCTTGTCCGTCCCCCCAACGCCACACAATCGCCTAGCCCTTGCCGTCCCCTTTTTCGGGATCAACTATAGTCCCTACCCACCAAGTTTCGTTCAAATCCGACGACCTTGAGAATTTCCGGGTAAATTATGCAAATTAGCGGCCCCCAGCAGTACAGTGATGCCCACTTTTTCGAACCCATTCAAGATTCTACTAGGGCGGACAAGTGTACCAAGTTTCATATCATCGGACAAGCGTTAAAAAGTCTCGCGCTAAGCCTGAAGTTTCCGTCTTCGGCGACGGAGCACTGGGACGGCGGCGGCTACACACCCAAGACCCATAAGATCCCCGGACCACTTCCAGTACAGTGTCACGGGGATATAATGGAGCATTTAGAACAATGCTTGTCGGCTTTTTGGAATTTAATAATTCCATCAATATTTCTGGCGTAACTTTCGCATACTAAACAACCTACCATAGTCTGTTATTGGCATGATATATCCATCATGAAAAGTAAACATTTTCATGTATCTATATGCTGTTTATTCCGTCCGTCAAGAGCGCTATTCTCGTACTATCGTGTTACAAATACAGTACAATCGGGTTGTGCTTGCTAGGTTAAATGGCAATTCCATTCTGAGCCCTATTTTTGTCAGTGTCTGCATTAGTCTAGATAATACCTCAGACTGTGTGGATTACAAAATTGAGAGTACGAGTCTGAGTACGAGTACACAGCCTAGAGTATGAGTATGATTAGAGTTCATGAACGTGAGTACGAGGTACGATTACACATTTTTTTGATATCAAGAGTACATTACGAGTCACACATCATGCGTCGAGTACGAGTACGAGTCCAAAGTTCTGAGTACGAGTACGAGTACAGTACTTGAAACATGTCATAAACTTTGTGTAACTGTTGTGTAACAAGTGCCCAGGGGGGAGGCAACTAACGATACACATTGCGTTTGTCCAATATCCTTTTCGACTCTACTCGAAGCATGTATGCAACGTTTCAATTGAGTTGCGACTGTCTGTATGGCCTGCTGTTCGAGTATATACCCTATCGTATACACGTCCGCGAATTAGGCTAGTCACGTGTAGTGCAGTTGTATGCGTACGCAGGGGAGGCCTTGCGGGGCTTACCCCTCCCCTCGGACCCAAAGGACCAATAATTAAACACAAATACCACCTTTTTATTCCTTGACGACAGTCCACGAATCTATGCAGTCTGTCCGTGGGTGTGTGCGTGTGTGGATGTGTGTATATATGTGACGTCTGGCTTGTGACACGTCTCGACCCCACCTGGAGAGATTAAGGCTCATACTGTTGTAATGTGTGTTCCCCGTGATAAGTTCATGATCTCTATTGTTTAAGGGCCACGTCTAGGTCATCCAGGTCACCATTAGGTCACCATAGTCGATGTCTGGGACCTTGTGGACCGATAAGTCCAGATGCAAGTTTCTTTCGATCAAGCTAATTTTTGCCTCATGCTTTCTCAGGGGCCCTGGAGTACAAGGACCCTATTATGTTTTCAGTGTAGGCTGGGTTCCTTCAAATGAATTGTGAAAATGATATGGGACATATTGCTTATGGAACACAGAACTTGACCCCACCTGTAGGCTGGAGGGATTGAGCTCCTACTGGTTGGGTTCCCTATGATGCAGTACGGTAAATCCATATTGTGAAGTCAGGTCAAAGGTCATCTGAGGTCCAGCAGAGGTCAAAGTCCAAAAAACCTCGTGACACGATAACTCTTGAACCCTTGGTGCAATCAATTTGAAATGTTGGGTACTGCATTTTATTCATGGGAGTACTAATACGCCTATCCCCCCCCCCGTTTTAAGTGTATAGCGCGGGGTTTTTTTTGGAAAATTGTGAAAAACTGATATTTCGGCCATTTTTCGCCCTGGTGACACAATACTGGCCCCACCTGAATGGATCCAGTTCGTCTTTCTTCCTTGAAATTTGAGGGTTGGCTTTCTGTTTACGGTTCGTAGAAGTGTTTACAGCCCGTTATTCACAATAAGTTGGCTATACATTGCATCCATTTGTCCAATATGGGAGGGCGATCTCTTATTCTTTATCCACTTCCTGGACCGACGCCCGACCTCACCCCCCCAATACAAATCTCTATTTACGCCCTCTGGTGTAAGTTTTAAAGACTCGCATGATGTACCTTCGACCTTACCCAAAGTGGACCGGATCTATAACTCTATGAGGTACAATGGCACACACCTATAATTAGTCGGTCCTCCATTTCGGTTCGGGTTGGTTATCGTGTTCCAAGTCAGGCTCCACACTCATACAGACATGGATATGCAAATTAGACAATATACAAATATCTTTGGTGGCCTAAAATTATCAGATTAAGTACAAACAACCTCAAGCAAAGGGTCATGATAATTAGCCTCATGGCTCAGTAGATGTCTTAACAGGAAGTGTGTCGCACTCACCACAAAATACACACATAAAAATACCCAACAAAATAGTTCCTAATCGCTTCTAAGGTTCAATCAGGAGAGAAAATATTCGGTTTTATTCAACTTATTAACCTATAACAAGGATAATGAGCGAAATACAGCAAGCAATGAGAACTCGTACTCGAGTTTGAGTACGATACAGATCCGGCGAGTATACAGTATGAGTACGAGTAGCGATCCCGAGTACAGTACGAGTACCCAGGTTCCAGAAGACATATGAGTACGAGTACTGAGCATCTACTCAAGTACGAGTACAGGATTCGTACTCGAGTACGGACTTCGAGTACGAGTACGTACTCGAGTACTACAAGTCTGAACCGTTCCTTTCACGGACAACTTCTTCTATTCTGCAGACACTATACATACCGGCTGCTCGAGCACATTACTGGTGATTTCGTTTTAACCAGTGTTGCCCGTTTTATGCTGGCATGTACCAAGCCTTCAAATCTGGACATTTCGTGATCACCAATTTGTAATCGTTGAAAATTTTAACATTTGGTCAGACCTTGGTCTTATCGCGCCCAGACTTGTTTGGCCAAATGTTCCAATAATTTTTTTTTTTTTTTGCGTCCACACCACCCTACTATTCACCAGTGCGCGCGAAGCGCGCAATTTTTCTGATTTTGGCCCGATCACAGCTGGAGAACCAGTCTCACAGAACCTTTTGGACATTTAGCTATCTTCAGCTCTACAGTCCCAACTCTGGATATACGTCAGTAACATTTACCGGGAACATGCGTGAAAATCTGAAGCATCTAATGCCTAACTACCGGTACTGCATTTCCAATCGACCGCGGTAAAAAAATTTTTTTTTTGAGGGAGGCGGAAACGGACCGGAGGTTAAATGGTTTAGTAATAAAATAGAGGTTTTGACTGTATTTTATCAGGTCCCATGAGATGCTGTTGTATAATTTCAGGTATTTGTACTTTCAACCTCTCAGATATGTATGAGTTAGGTTGCCATGATTATAAATTTTCATAGGGTGTGCGGGGGAAGGGAATTTTGGGGGGACGGGAAGCAACGACAAATCCCCTACAGTACACGCACAAGCGCGCATTTTTTTTAATTCCTATAATAGCATTCGCGCGAATTTGGCACATTAAATACTGCCGTTCTTGTGATATTTTTCGTTGTGTTTTGCCAGATCTATTTCAAACTGCCCCCCCCCCCCCCCGACTTGGCGAAGCCAATGGTGTTGACCGCCAGTTTTTTTTTTTTTATTCCTTGACGAAGTCAGAGGAAATCTATGCAGTCTGACAGTGTGGGGGTGGGTGTGTGTGGTGTGACGCCTAGCCTTGTTAACACGGATAACTCGACCCCCATGGGATGGATCAAGTTCATACTGGTTATATGTATGCCCCTTATGGAGTATATGATCCCATTGTTTTTTGGGGTCAGGTCCAAAATCATTCTGAAGTCAAGAGAGGTCAGAGTCTGAAAAATCTTGTTAACACGTAAGTCCAGAATGCGGTCGGATCAGGTTGAGACATCGGTATGCAGCTTTCTTATGAGGAGTACAGGAACCCTAATGTGTATGGAGGTAATGCGGGGGTCCAGATCAGGGAAAAAAAATGGGAAATTGGGAAAAAAAAAAAAAAAAAAGAAAAAAATGGATGAAGTGGCAAATTTAGCTCGTCAACACGATAAATCGACCCCCCAACTTGGATAATGAGTTCATTACAGGGTATATGGGTCCCCATAAGAGAACAAATCCCTATTGTTGTGAGGTCAGGTCAAAGGTCCGTCTGAGGTCAAGAGAGGTCAAAGTCTGAAAAAATCGTTAAAACAATAAGTCCTAAATGCCTGGCCCGATCAGGTTGAAAACTCGGTATGCAGCTTTCTATGAGGAGTACAGGAACCCTCTTGTTTGGTGTAATTCGGGGGAGGGTCAGATTCAGGAAAAAATTGGGAAATTGTTAAAGAATGATAAAATTGGCCGAATTTTAGTCGTTAAACACGGTACATAACCCAAACCCCATTGGATGGACCTTCGAGTTCATACTTGGGTTATGGGTTTCCCATAATGAGTACATGATCTCGATTGTTGTGGGGTCAGGGAAAAGGTAATCTGAGGTCAGAGAGGTCAAAGTCTGACAATCTTGTAACGCCAATAAGTCAGAATGCATGGTCAGATAAGGTTGAGATTCAGTTTGCAGCTTTCGTATGAGGTTTTTACCGGAACTATGGTTTTCGGTGTGATGCCTCGGTCAGAATTAGGGGTGAAAATTGTGGAAAATTGGGGAAAAATGGATAATTAGGCCAAATTTTTAGCTGGGAACACGATAACTCGAACCCCACTCGAATGGATCCAGTTCATACTTGGTCGGTGTGTTCCCATGATGATGAATGAACCTATTGTTTTGGGGTCAGTCAGAGGTGTCTGAGCTCACAGAGTCAACGGTCTGAAAACCTTGTGAGGAGGATAAGTTCAGAGTGGTTGGTCGGTCTGATCGGTTGAGATTTGGGGTGTAGCTTTTTATGGGATGACAGGAACCTAGATTGTTTCCGATTTAGGTCGGGGTGAATTCGTCAAAAATTGAAAATTGTGAAATAGTCGATATTTTCCCAATTTTGGCTTGTAAACATTATAACACAACTTCACTTGGATGGTGAAAGCCCAGACTGGTATGTGTGGTCCCCACAAAGAGATACATGAACATTGTTTGGGGTCAGGTAGAAGATCTGAGGTCACCATAGGTCAAATTATGGAAAATCTCGGAATCAGTGTGTAGCGTCTTATCAAGAGTATCGGAACCAATTTTGGTTGGTTGGGAAATTTGTGTCAGATGTTGTGGTGCCCAAATGAGATGGTGCAATCTCCCATTTGTCCTTTGTCTAGATCTAGGTTGTCAGAAAGAGTCAAGGAATCACTAGCCTTTTGGCTTCTATTATTCCAGGAAGCTATGCAGTCCAGACGTGAGCGTTTGGGTGTATTTGTGTAGTGGCAAACCGCTTTCTCACGGGAGTACAATACCTTATTGTTCGGGGGTCATTTTTTTGTGAAAATGGGAACGTTTGTAAAAAACTGATAGTGAGCCTTTTTAGCTTGTAACACATAAACATCAATCCCCACACCGGACTGCGTATGAATCACAGCTCATAACATTGGTATGTGGGTTCCCGTGGTGAGAACATTATCCCTATTGTTTTTAGTCCGTCAAAAGCATCTAAGCCAGGTTCATCAGAGTCAACGTCTTTAGCATCCATTTATCCCAGTTAATCTTTATCGGTCATAGGTAATAGAAATTCGTCAGAGAATTACTAAGCCTTTTGGCTTTCTGGTATTATTTTACACCAATCTGACACATTTTTGCATCGATGTTCAAACTGGTTTATAGGGATTCAACAAGTAAGACTTGAACCACTCAATAGTAGAAGTTGAGAACTGATCCTTTTTCAACTTCTTTAACAAAATACCATACTCTACTCGATCAGAGGTTCAAAAGAACAGCTCCAGTTAGCTCTCCTCTATCGATTGATGCCTCCCTAATTCGTACCATGTGATAGTGCAGTTTCACAAGAATGTTTTGATCTAAATCCAGATTGTGCATTTTGATAACTGGAACTGGTCCAAGAAATTCGTAAATGCAGCAATATGCACATGCATCTCTATTTTAATTTTGGACAGGCAGGGAGGACGTATACACTGTAGGACGATAACTGCATGAATACACTCTTGAATTACTTTTAAAGATCGTACTACCATTGAATCTCTATTTGAAAGAGAATGTGTTATGATACGGTAAGTAAGATAATTCTTCTATATATAAACGAAGCGGTCTTTTTTTTTTAATCTTAGCATTATTTCCGTCGACACTTGTTGCTTTGGAAGCAACAAGACTGTTAAGTACTTTCGCCCACATTGTCAGAAATACGTGGTATCCCAAATGTTTTGTTTTCAACGGCCTGGCTATCTAAATAGCCAATGGTTATATCGTTTTTCAGGTCATCCTATATTCACTGTTATTGCTGGTTGTCATAGCAGCGATTGCCATGTAAACATTGTGTTGGTTATTGCCTATCCACTGAGGGTACCCATGGGTGCTGGGTGGCCCAGCATTGAAATGCACTCGAAAAAGGCCACCGTTACTGTGTGTGTGGTGTTTACTCAGGGATGTAGTCGAGCCCGTATAGAGGGCGAGGCCGAGACAAGCCTCACATCTTGAGTTTATACACAGTAGTATGGCGGTCTCGGAAATGTCGAGACGACCCGTAGCCCGGCCATTCGAGAATAATTCGAGACCGAGACCGTGCTCGACTACAACCCTTACGTGTCCGTCTTTTGTTTATTGGTTATTCTGTCAAATTTCTTCAGTTTGGGTGGTCGGACAATCGTTAAAATTTCCACCCGGCCTAAATATTTACAATCACACATTTTTGCTCAAAATGAGGCAAAAAAACTCCAAAATTGTCAATTTTAGGGTGGATACATGGGGCCTTTTCCTTCCATTTTCACATTTTTTTCAAGATCTTTGCTGATCCAATGGCTAAATGATGTTCAAATGTACAGGTAAAAGGCCTCGTTGTCCATTCACTCACCGAAAATGGAACAAATGTGGATTTTAGGGCGTAAACTGTTTTGCCATTTTTTTTTTCAATTTTTGTAAATGTGTTGTTTTTTTTATCCTTGGACGAAATTGATCCTTGACGAAGTCAGGAATCTAGCAGTCCATGAAAGTGTGTATGTTGTATGTAGTGTGGTGGTAATTGTGTGTGTGTATGTTACGCCCAGCTTGTCAAACACGATAACTTGAACCAACCTGGTTGGATGAAGTTAATATTAGGACCGGTATGTATGCTACCATGATGAGTACCATTACCTTATTGATTTGGGGTTGGGTCAGGTCTTGAGGTCAAGTGAGGTCACTAGAGGTCACAGTCTGTAAACCATAATGGTCCAGAATGGTTGGTCCGATCAGTGGAAATTTATGTATTCTTCCTTATGGGAAGTACAGAAACTCTTCTGGTTTCGGGGGTGGGTTTTGTATATCGGTGGTCCGTTTGGTTAAAAATAGAAAATTGAGGAAAATTTGATATTTTTTGGCCAAATTCAGTCTTGTAAAGCATACAACTCGATCCCCCTTTGGACATATGAAGCTCATACCGTACTCATTATGTATATTCCCATATTTGAGTACTGAAGCTCGATTGCTCTGGGGTCAGTTCAGAGGTCATCTAGTGGCATCATAGGTCCAAAGTCCGCAAACTTTGTAAACACGTAAAGTCCAGAATTGTTAGTCTGTTTGTTCAGTTCGGAATTTGGTGTGTAGCTCTTATGGAGAGTGGCTGAACCCGATTGTTTTTGGGGTTTGTCGGGGTGAATTTTGGTCAAAATTTAAAATGGTGGCTTGAAAAGTACATGAACCCCATTGTTGTTGGTTTGAACTTGAAAAATAAATTCTGCTCGGCCTGATCCAGTTGGAATACGTGTGGTTTCTTCATCAAGAGCGAAGGTACTCTGTGTAAGACTTTGTAAGAGCATAATGTTGCCAACCACGCTTGTAAACATGATAACTTGAACCCCACAATCTCATGTTTGTTCACCACCATGATGACTACATGAGTGGCAGTATCTGGGGTCATGTGAGAAGTCAACCGAGCTGAAGGTTGAAAAAACCTGTAAATTTTGATAACGTTCCAGAATGCATTCAGTCTGATTATTATTTTCACTTTAGTGTATAGCTTTCTTATCAGAGTACCGGACCCAGATTGCTGGATCAAGATAGCGTCCTTTTTGTTGAAAATGAATTGTCCAGACACTGTCACATGTTTGCCCATAATGGTTGGTACAATTTTGCTATTAATCCTTGGCTGGCCGCAATTTGTCAGAATGAGTCAGGAATCACTAAGCCTTTTTAGCTTGTGCTGGTTGTGTACCAGCTTAGTCTCACTATGGTTTGATCCAGACTGGTACCGTGGATGTTGTCAGAGTGACGCAGTAGTCGGTGGGAAAGTCGCCGGATTATATCCTCCTTATGTTCATTGTTCTTGCAACAGACATTCATCGTAGTCGCCAAAAATTCGGAGCACCAATATACTACGCGTTTCAGCACTACGAGGGCGTTGTTTCTCTTCTCACCTCTACAACCCCCGGTCGAAATTCACCCTGAGGTCCTGTCTCAATCACTATCCTTTGCTATATTTCAAAACAGTCCGTAAAAAACGAGATTATCATGATACGTGGCCTGTTGAAATATAATAATAAGGTGATGATGATGATCATATAATAATAATAATACTAATAAATACTAATATAATAATAATAATAATTAATAATAATAATAATGATAATAATAATATTTGAAGGAAGTACATTAACCCTAGATGGTTTGGGGCAGCGTCTGAGGCTACCGGAGGTCATGCAGGCCAGGACAAGGCACGAAAAAAGAACAATCCTTGGAAAAATAAAATAATAATAATTAATAATACTCATAAGTAATAATAATAATTAATTAAAATACATAATAATAATAATAATGAACTGAAAAGTACATTATGAAACCCTCATTGGTTTGGGGTCAGGTCTGAGGCCACGGAGGGTCACTGCATGCAGGCCCCAAGCAGAGAATCCTGTAAACTTGAAAATAACAGTTTGCTCTGTCTGATCCGGTGAAATTACGGTCTGTGGCTTCTTCTCAAGAACGAAGGTATCCGTGTTAGACACTTGTGGAAGAGTATATTGTGTCCAACTACAGCCTGTAAGCATGATACTGGACCCACCAGACCAGTAGATGATGAAGCCATATTCATATTGTGGTTCACCATGATGGCACATCATAATAATATAATAATAGGTCCTAACAGTATACTTTTTATCAATTGATGACGCACATGTGTATCCAATTACAAATCATGCATTATGGATATACCGGTATGGCATATTCTACTTCACTCCCTTACTGTTGTGTACGCTGTTTGATTTGCTGGTATTGCAACCATCTTGTCAACTGTGTTTTCATGCCTTGGACCAACCAGTTCCAATTACTGTGAGGAAATCAACCCGCTCCTTACAGACGTCATCGAACAGCCCCTACGACGTGAGTACATCTAAGTTACACTACTACTTAATATTGAAATATGTTCCTCCCCACCCCGAAAAATAATTGTTGGAGTTGAAAATACAATTGATATTCTCTTCTAGCTTCGAAGGATAAAAAGGAGGAACAATTGAATTATGATCGTGTTTTAAACCTTGATGAAATGACGGTATCATGCCCCCTTTTTGGCCTTGCCAGCTCATGATCCCAACACCTTGGCCCGAGCCAACCTGCTGTGAATACCAGACGACGAGACCTGTGCAGCCTGAACATCAGTTTCCTTCCCTACCCCAGTCTCTTGTGCTGAGCGCCCAGCGAAAAGGCAACGGCATCGGTAACCTTTTCGAAGTCGTTTGGGTATGATCGAACCCTAATCTCCCGATGAAAGGCCGACGCTCTTTCAAACTGCGCCAACTAGTTGTAGTTGCAACCTAATTTGACGGATTGATCCTGGTGGTAAAAAAAAAAACATCCCAGCTCACGGACAAGTGTTTCCAAATTCAGCTGATTTTTTTTTTCGAGGTACATGGGTAGAATGTTTTCTCGTGGTTCCTACTTTTGGCCCGAATTGAAACTCCACTGAACAGCCTGTGTACAAGATATCTTATGATCAATAGATTCGTTGGTGATGCGTTCAGTGTAAACAGCTATGAAGTGTAAATTCATGAACTGATAAGATTTCGGGCTTACTACCGGTATATACTAATTGGAGTTGACCTGTTGCATGTTTCATACAATTGGAAGATATAATACGGTCCGATCAATTTAAAAGTAAAACGGCGAATTTGAGGTCCACTGAAGGTCTTCACCTGAACTGATCGCAATGCCATCGTGCAAATTTTCGTTAGATTCACATGACACGTAATCTATTTCGGGTTATGAGGACTGAGTAAAGCTTGGTATTTGGAAATTAATAAAGATGGATTGTCGTCAATTAAAATAATCTTGTAAACAATTATAATGCACCTAGCATATTAGATAAATAAAAACCAAAGTGGTTATATTTCACCTTTTTTCGTCAAATGAAAGTGATATAATAATACAGGTAGCAAAAAGTATCGCTTCAAATATACATATAGGCCCACATTAGGATATTTTGTCGTAACGTCATGCAAAATTCGCCGTGTAGATGTTCGCTGGACGCTAGCTGACGACAATCCATATTTAAGTGTTGTCTATTTACTTAATTTATGCAACATTGCCAGATTGTCAGGTTCGAATGGAACCTTGTCCATTATTCAGGCACTAAATGGTCACCTTTCAATTCCTATAACCGTTACAAGTAACCTCACAACTCCGGCAACTCGACCCTTGACAAACCTGAGCCTTCACTGCAATATCAGTCACAAAAGACAGCTATAATTTCTAGTTTTTGCCAAGAACTGTCAGAAGTTATTAACATCGATGACAGTGATAGTTTCAAATTTCTGTCAAAGCCTACCAAGTGTTGACCTAGGCCTATGAATAATTCTTTGTCTGCATCCAAACCATTTTCCTGACGAGTGGTTCCATTTCGGTTGTTGGCATTGGCACTATCCACCCCATATTAAATAATTAACGATTCTGATCACGTAACCAGGTAGGGCACTTGTTTCCAACCCCCCCCCCCCCCTCATCCCCCTGCTCAATATTGTATTAAATTGTCTCAACTGTGTTTGTTATGTATGCTTAATTTTTTCACTTCCCACAGGCGACTGTACATGGACATAGCAGAGTAAGTTCAAAAACTTTTTTTTTTATAGTAGAACAAGACAGAGCCTCATATAAGTATAATAATGTTATCGCGAGGCTACAGTAATAGCAGGTTTCCAAAAATTCCATGGAAATGTTAGTGTACATAGCATAAAATATCAATTAAAAGTATGCAAGGAGTGTCTCCTTTCATGTGCAATAGATTATTACGCATAGAGAGAAAAATCCCTCAACATTAAAGAAATCAATTAAACACAATTATGTGCTGCCGCTATGGCAGTCATATTTTGAAATGTGATATCATCAAAATGCTTTCACAAGAATGATTTCTTGATTCGACCAAGTGTGAGACTAAGAGGAGAACATTTGAGCATTTTACATGGCCAATGCAGCAAGGTCGCCATGTTTCTGGAACATATGATCACGTCTTCACATTTCGGACATATGTCCTGTCATTGACAATCTTCATCTCATTAGTATAACAGGCAATGAGTTGATATTGCAGACAGCAATCATAATTTCTCTTCGCGACAGGGAAGGGTCCGGGGATATTATGGTTTTGGGTTGGGTACCGCCCCCGCTGCCGCCGCCGTCCAGAATACCCAGCCCGCCAGACAAAAATTTAGGCGTTAACGCAATAACTCTTTAAATGCTTTATCCGATCGACTTAAAACTTGGTACACATGTCCGTCCTAGTGAAATCTCGGATGATTCGAAACGGGCTTCACAGCAATGCTGGGGCCGCTCATTTGCATAATTTACGAAAAGTTAGTCGGATTTGAAACGAAAACTTGGGGGTAGGGCAATATAGATCATCGAGGGTAAAATGGGATTTTCCAAACTTTGTAGATTGAACGAAACTCGGTGGATGGCGGCTACATTTGTTCCTGACAATATTGAAGGTCATTTCCAAGTCATTGTGGATCAAATTTGCATAATGTATGTGACTGTTTTGAAACTTTCATGGCCTTTACAACAAAACTCGAGGATGAAGGCTATCTTGGTTCCTGACCAAAATGGAGCTCTTTATGGGGTGTTAGATACTTCTTTCCTAATGATTGTTCAAAAGCGGTGATATATACACGTAGGCGGTTTACCCGCCTACACATGTGTAGTTCCAGTATAGGTCTGTAAGAAGTATCTGCGTCTCACGATTGTAATAGTTCGTCGCGGAGGAGAAACACAGAAGTATTTGTTTCTGCCTAACTCATCAGTGATCATTCTTTCTGCAATTGTCATGCTCACTGGAATATATCCCACCAGAGCATTTGGCCCAGCATGTGGGCGAACAATTGGAAGCGGGCTCGGGACAGGGCCCATGTTCTCTATATTTCCTCCATATTTTCGACGATAATTCCCTCCCCCGATGCCTGTTCATGCGTGTATCATAAAACTTACGATAATTATTCGGTGTCCTAATTAGGTCTCTCGAGTTGCACACACAGCCTGAAAAGTGTACAGAACAATCTTCGTGAATTCCTATTGTGACTATATGCTTACACCCTACGAACAACCCCCAACCTATACACAAACCCCCCCACACCCGACCACACTGCCATAAATATGTGTTGGCCGACACTGGGACGATTCGGATTCGTTTCCAGTGAGTGGTTACAGTTTGAATATACTTTGTAATCACGATAAGACCGGTATCGATATGAGAAAGAAAATAGGCGACATTGTGTGTGGACACGCGTTTAATTGCGAACGATTTCATTCATTGCTTTGATTGAACCAGCAAACACAGAACGTTATCATAGCATTTCAGGGAGAAATCCTAGAAATGTCTTTTAACGTCGTTGAATAAGGAGTTATTAGAACATTTGATGACGTTCTCAATAGATGTAACATGTTTTCAACATAATAATAATATATGTTATAACGATCGAATGTGCGGCAAAATAATCATGTGAGACATTATTACACGTATTACTAAACCACAAATAATGTTTGATCAAACATTAGACGAAACCATTTTCATACGTTTTCGTTTTTGCTGGTATTTTAACCACTAGACATGGCATTACGAAATATGGACTAGGCTTACTAGACACTGTGGGCCTATGGGTGACGCTCATGATGTTCAGCCCCTTTTGATCGAATCATTCTTCATCAATGTCCACCATTTTAGATACACGTTCACGGCTGTATACGTTATAGAGATGATGGTGAAGGTCCGGGCCGCATGGGGTTCGTTCCTCTCCTCCTCTCCAAGTATTCATATCTGAGGGATCCGTGGAACTGGTTAGATTTTACAGTCATCATTTTAGCGTAAGTACTGAACGTTTCTTGTCTCCATCTTTACTTCCAATTTACTTGTGCTCAAACCCTCTTCTACACACTAAAACAACGCTGAGTGTTCAAGAAATTAACATTTTCATTTGTTATCACCAACTCGGAACGCATCTCTTAACATAATCAGCAAATAGCACTTCTACACCTCACACATCAATAAACTGATCTTGTTTAGGAATTGACACCCTGCTCAGAATTTAAACGCGTTCCAAGGTTATGTCAACTAGTATTCAGAGAGAAGCGTTTAAACTAAATTCGCGGGCTAGATAGAATGAAGGGGGAGCCCTTAACCCCCACCCCACCCGCCGTAAATCGTGCCTGGTTACTTTTCAGATTCAGGGGGAAATTCACAACGTGTTACAAATATCAATTGACTGATTTTGGTTATGTATTGTATTTAGAGAGGTTCAAAATATGGACATTCACCTTGTGAATTGAATAACAGTCATCAATCTGGACAACACGACAACCCCAGAACACAATGATTGATGAACTTGGAATATAGGTTTGAAAACAATTCACTCCACCTCTGGTATTCATGGGTTTCAAATTCATGCGTAAGTATTCAAATTTCGAACTCTCCCCCCTCTTTCATCAGATTCGCTACATTCGGCCTACAGGATAGCCAAGATAATCCTGTAATTCGCGTTCTCCGTTCATCTCGTGTGTTGCGATGTCTCTGAAGACATATCTATCATCCCTGGTGAGTTTGAAGCCAGCCTCAACGACGTCAGTCGAGGAATCCATGTATCATGTTTAGTGTGTGTGTGTGGGTGTGTGTTTTGTGGTGCGTGTTCGTTTGTTGGGAATAATTGGTGATGTTTCTTCCTCATTCCCTCTGTGTAACGTAAATTCCCCCATGTTCCTATACTGCAACGATTGACGGCTATTCCAACTATGCGTGCATGTGTGTGCGTGTGTGTGTGTGTGCACGTTTGCCTGTCCGTCACAGTTTTGGTGGTTTCTCGCAAATATCTCCCCGTTGGAGTAGCCAAACATGGTCGAATTTTGGCGAATTGCTTAAATAGTCACAAAACATATACGTTTTCTCTCGGAATTGGACACTCATTTCCTAAAAATCGTGAAATTTCCAGGTGAAGCACTTGCCATTGGAAAAGAAGAAGAATCCATTTTTGCTGATTTCTTACTGTTGTTTCAATGTTCAGTGATTACAAAACAGCATATACCCGGATAGTTTGAGATTTTCCAACGAAACAAGAAGTACCGGTAACAAAATATTTTCGGTCAAATTTGAAAGTTTCCTCGAAGATATCTGGCGACTGCAATCACTGAGTGGTTTCATGATTGAATATGGGAGTTATGAGGTTAGGGTTAGTAGGCTCCGGGTTAGGTTTAGTTGTTGGTAACATTATTTTGGGATTACACCTATGACCCACGAATACTCAACGAACTGCATTTTTGTTCAATACCACACATCTCAGTTGAGGGACAGACGCGGGCACAAGATTTTCCAATTGGGACCCCCTCCCCTACGTAACGCCACGGCCAACATTTTACGTGCCAATCGGTGGTAGCGCGCGCTCTCTTAGTATATATGATAGAGCCACTGCAATGGAACGATGCGGCCTTGGTGGTGGGGGGGGGGAGTTTGATCAAAGTGGCCCTCAGTGAATGTCGTAAGGGATGGTCGATTGTTGCGGTATCGAAATATTATCAGTTTATGTCAGAAAAGTCATCATCCAAGGGAGCCGACAATGGTATAATAATGTAAAATATTGTTCTCACACCGTACAGGTCTGAAAGTAATAATTGATGCCTTCCTTGGATCTATGAAGAAGTTGATGAAGTGATTCTCCTAACGTTGTTCGTGTTGATGATATTCTCCCTTTTGGCGTTAAATCGTTCATGGGTACATTGTTGCAGAAGTGTGTAATCGACATAAACGGCTATCCGATGGCCAGCGTGTCCGACCAACGCTGGCACGACTTCGTGCAAAACTCAAGTAAGAACAAGTGTTCGTACAATTTGGTGTTTCATTCTCACCGATTCATTGTGACGTCAGTGCCTGTAACATAATGTCACGTGTATGTATGCCGTCTGTCTGTCTGTCTGTCTGTCTGTTCTGTCTGTCGATCAGCCTATGTCGATAAATTAGAAACTGGTCATCGGAGGACAGAAGAACACACGAGACATGTAGACCTACGTATTTGGAACCTCGTTCGTCAGAGCAATGTTACTGCAGAGAGGGTCAATCTCTAAAGAGAAGTCGTCCATCCCTTATACGCGTGGGTGGAGTGACGAGAGAGCTTCGAATTACTGAATAAGATATCAACCAAGTGGTTTTAAATGACTTTTGAAAATGGTACTGTGCCTTCTTGTTGGGCGCATCAGCACGAGAGAGGGAACAGGAACCTCGAGGGGTTAGACATTTGCATGGTGCTGTCTGCGTGGGATTACCCCCCCCCCCTCCCACCCTTACATAAAGCTATCGTCGAAGAGGCATTCTTATTTGTTACCCGTGAAAGATTCTCAGCTGACAGACAGTACAGTAGCGTATCCAGGTTCAAACCTTTGCTGTGCCAGTCTGCCTTGAATAGGTTCGTTATACTCTGCTCAGCCAGGATGAAAAAACACAGGCCTCCGATTGACACCCGGTCTGTAGTAGGGTGGCAACAGTAGTTAGTTGTTCATTAAGCACTGAGCTGAAGAGGAGTCCGGGTTGGACCCGGGAAGCTTACAGGCGCGTACCGAGAGGTGGTCTTGGGGGGGGGGGGGGTGTTGAGGTCGGAACACAAAGGAAGTGCGCCCCATAGATGGCCTCACCTCCCTATTGAGAATAAGTACAATTTATGGACTCATAGACACATGCTGCTGCAATATTCGCTAAATAACAGCTACAAAACCTCTACTGAAGTGCAAAAAATCATTTTTTTTATTGAAAATTTATTGGTCACTTGGGTCATGGGGGGAGGGGGTTCCTGACCTCAACCCCCCTCCCGTGGGTACGCCACTGGCTCACATATATATTTTAGAACTTTGTAAGTCCTCTTAACGTCAGCAGTGGTTTCTCTTTAGTTCTCGTGAGTGTAGAAAATATTCAGGATGCATGAATCCCTCACGTTTACAGACCTAATCGTTTTGGGCGTTCTAAAGCAATTCTACATAGGTTACGTAGATCGTCGGTTGTCACTATAGCCTGTGAATATAAAAGAAATGTAAGTTTCTATATACCGTGAGACGGTTATCCGTCGTGACGTCATAAAGACGACAACGTCCATTTTTCTTGCCTCCTGATGATCTAATAACAGAAAAAACATGGTACCGATTTACAAATGTACTATCATGGCCGAGGATTGTGAAATATACCAAGCTTTGTTTTTTTTCACGTGTTGTAATTGTGAATAGGTAGAAAATAAAGAAGGAACCACCTAATCCAACAACTACATAATCGTTTTTTCTCGTTTTTTAATTTTTATAATCAAACTCTTTTTGTTGCGTTCCATATGTTTTGCAGGTAACTGGCTCATGAGGCGAAGACGAGTACGTCGTTTGCAGCAATATATCGCTATTCGGGTGTGTATTTAACTGAACTTCAATTGTTCTCTTAATTCCTCCAGTAACAATATAGTTATTCGTGAAAAAAATTCAGATTTTTTTTTTTTTCATTCCGTTTGTTTTTTTCCTGATCAGTATTTATTTATTTATGTATTTATTTATTTATTTATGTATTTATTTATTTATTTATTTCTTTATTTATTTATTATTTATCTGTCTGTACTGTCTGTTTGTTATTTACAACGCTATCTCCAGCCTTATAGATCAAGAGTTACTTTAGATTTTTGTGGTTTATTAAATATGCCTATCACTTGTTACTGCATGCGTTGAAGAATCGAAACAATGATTGTACGCATTGGGTACGTTGAATGCACCGGTTGTTTATATTATGTCTAATAACTTTTCTTCTGTGTTCTTTCTCCACAGCCAGAAATGGAGGTGAGTCGAGCACGTACATGTACCTGGCGAAAAAATGAACCATGTCGTTTGTATCACGTCACATCCCACGGTATATCGACATTAATATTGTATTGACATGTTACAGTGACGATTTACTATCGCGCTTTTTTCGTGACGTCACACGAATGCCGCCGTCGCTATTTCTGCCAGTGCCGTCAGTCGATATTACCGTACCTCGTTGGACGTTTTTTTTATCACCCTGTAAATGTTTGAAACATAACCAGAGAAGATATTTCTGCCGTCATACTGGGACGCAATTTTTAAACTGAGTATGCACATAAGTACTAAAAAATCTATACTGCTGTTAATTCCATTAAAATACCTCTTGATTCATATCTAGAAACGTTGAAAAACGAAATCCACTGCCTGCTCATACAAGTTAATCTGGTCCTAGAGAAACTAAAAAATCAACATACGCAGAGTTTATCATTCTTGCATGGATCCACAGGAATCATACTTGTTGTATACGTCAGTTGAACAATGGTGCGTGCATTGTTTAGGTGAGTGGTCGACAAACTAGCTGTACCCTGAGAAGGCATTGTAATGGAAATCTAGGAGACACTATGGTACACAGGGTATTAAGGCGTTGACATATTTGGGGGTCCATGGCGATTACGGCACGTCGCTTCAGCGTTACACATGAGGGACTTTGGGAATTATATGGACAAAATTTGTCACCTTAAAGTATTTTCAAAAGGCACTAGACACGTCATATTTTAGGCCCTAATGTGTTTTGCTTTTGGAATGAAGCAGGACATTCCTTGTGCGGTTCCTTTGTTTCTCTATGCATAGCTTCAGATAATGGATTTCGCTCGGCTGGGCGTGGCAAAAACAACCGTTAGGAAAGGGGCGGCATTGAGACACTTCAAGATAGTAGGAGTAGAGGGCAGTCGTCTGAACATTTAGCCCAAAAAACGATGAAGGTTGTCACGAAATGGACAATAACAAATTCTCTGCTATTCTCTTCACACAGTGCGTGCCCCAGTGGTTATCCAGTGTCTGCAGTATCGGCGATACCAATGGGGGATTACACAATTTTGATAACATCTTCTGGTCGATGGTCACAGGGTTTCAGTTAATTACTCTCGATTACTGGAGAAACGTCTATAACTTGGTGAGTTTTTAGTCTATGATTTATCGCACTTGATTTCTGTCTAGGTTTTCATTCACGTTTTATATGCAAATGATGGAAGGAAGGTACCACCCACGCTCCTCCAATTTTCCAACTTCCACCCTTACCAATTTATGGAATATAAGTTCAGGTTGAGAAACTAGAAACGTGTATGCGAAACATTGCTTCTTCTAGAAATCAAATTTTCCACATCTGAATCTAGAATTAATGAGCACCAGGAATAGCGTTGTCATTTCTACAACCAAATATGTAATGTATGGAATGTAGAAGAAATAATTTATCGGGTGCTTATAGGCTCATAAAAATAGCCGTAGCAGATATCTCCTGGAGGCATATACTCATCATTGAGTAAGGGTGCCTACCTTCCATTTATTTATATTTTCTATCACGCAGATCATCGCGGCACAAGGCCCGTTGGCGGTGATATTTTTCATGCTCACATCCATGCTTGGATCATTCTACCTAATCAACCTAATGCTCGCCGGTCGTGGCCATGGCCTACACAGAATAGAGAGAACAGCCAAGAAGGTCACGCACATTTTTAAATCTGTTGAGATCTTTTTTATTTCTCGACGAAAAGTTTGAGGAATTTATGCAGTTATGACAGTGCGTGCAGCGCCTGCGGGGGGGGGGGGGGTTTTGGGGGGGGGGGCAAGTGGAGCTCTCGCCCTGAATTGAAGGGTAGGGGCCGCGTTTAGAGGCGGTGTCGGCCGTTGCTTTAACAAGTATTTCCAGGTACGCGTTAAGGAGTGGGTATGAGTGTGCGTGTACCGTGTACGTATTCCCTCGTAATATATATGTGTTTGTGTAGGAATGTGTGTGTGTGTGTGTGTGATGGCTGATTTGGAGTGCGTTCACTCATGAACACTACTGAAAATTGCGACAGAGACACACGTGTTCAAACCAATGAAATAGGAACTTGGCATAACATGAAATTCCCTGCAGCTCAACAGGCCAGCGCCTTGCTCGGTCACCGCGGTTTGGTCGCGGTATCGATAAGTGTGTCCTGACCAATACGACATTAGTATCAGCACAATTCCGTCCGTCGAAGAATGTTGCCAAACCGATTTCCTATGAACAAAACTGTTATTTTTTTTTTTGCAAAAGGAAGGGAAATTGACGCAAGAAGAGAAAGAACAGAAAGACAAGCATCCTTGATCTGGACGCTCACAAACTATGCGGCTTCGTGAGAAAAGAAGAACAGGAAAACGGAGACAGGAGGCAAAAAAGAAGAAGTTCCTGCGTCAATGTGATCAAATTTCTAGTAAAACGTGAAAGAGATCCGCACATTCACACCGTCAGTAAAAATGTTGTCAGGGTAGGAATAATTTCCTCATTCATTGTCGGGATTCATCGTTTTAATGTCCCTGAAACAAATCGGAAATATAGTCAATAATAAATAATCAATTCGATGGCTTTCTATCAATCACCGATACGAAATCAGCGTACTGATTATTTACAAAACCCGGCGTTATACAGATCCTTTTCTGCTCAAATTACTTGTCAAGTGAGTTTAATAAAGGACAACTGCACGATGAATTATAAAGAGGCCAATATCTTAGCTGAAGAGAAAACATAATGCGTCAGACCAAACCCGAAGTACATACGACTTTCCATCACGGATCATGTGTATTGCGCAAGATCGAAAAGCATCCATCATGCATAATGAATGATGTATCGGTTTCGCACAACCCTACAAGACCCATCTGGTTTCTTTGGAATTCACACATTACTTTGACTTCGAGAAGCATAGTCTACTACGGAAGAGAATTGCTGTAGTGGGTTGGTAGGTTTTGATGGCTACTTTGATGAGAGAAAGACAACAGAACTTCTGCTAGATGTTGGCTATTCCACGGAATGAAACAATGAAATACATGACACAACTTCCCGGGTTGTCAAGTGTTTGACGTCATGCGTTATTGCGCAATTGGGATTCTCCCCTATTTACCTGCATAATGGACCAAACTGGCTCCACTTAGGAACATCGTATTGAAATGGACCTATAGATAGAATTTTCCTCTCTACGCTATAACTTCTGCTGTACCCCAGCCCGCATTTTGTCCTCATCAACCTATTAGTGAAGCGTACAGTCATCGACGTCGAGAAGAACCTCCTCATCTAACAACACTGCGTAAGAGCCATCGCGCCCTTAGAGTGAATTCAGAATCGCAATCAACGTCTTTATTCTGAAGTTGAAGCTCCGTCTTATATATTAAGCATCAGACCTGCCCAAAATGTTACCATGTATGCAATGCATATCAAGTTATCTTTGTTGTAGTGATAGTGTCATACCAAGGTCAACGTTGTTTCATGAAATACCATGTTTCAGCTTGACCTCTCTCAAATGCCATCCAAATTGGCGCAACGCACAGATGCAGATACACCACTGAGTTCTAAGAAGGCCGAAGAGTGATGAAAACTACAGTGAATGTTTGCTAAGAGTCGTCTGGGATAGTAATTCGGGCGGGGTGATTTGGAGCATTGCACAATATGGTTGGGGAGAGCTGGGGTTAGTTGGAACGCGGGGTTAGTTGAAACATTGGAATTTCTCCTGGATGCAAAATATTTTTCACCAAGTATTACCACCTAGGAGTGGCCCGTGCTAACACTCATCCACCATAATACTTCCAGACCTAGTTTACCAGCATGGGCAGAATAAGGGAGGAAAGTTTGTTTTCAGCACCTTGGAGTATTTTTCCGGAAATTGAAAATGTATCTTTTTCACAAGGGAAATAACTAAAATTTTCCTGGTTGGGCTTGTTCACACTGAGTACTAAGATTCAATATGAGGCAAAAAGAATTTTTCAGCTAGCCCATGCTGTGTAATGAGCTACAAACGTCAAATGTGTCCATGGGTGGTAGTTGGAACATTTTGAGCGGGATTAGTTGGAACATGCTGTCGGCATAAATCATATGACTCAGATTCAAATATTTCTGAAAACCATGTTGAACAACACTCATTCAACTTGTCTGCAAAAATAGAAGAGATTAAAATTCATTAGCAATATCATTGTTGCCTAGTTCAAGCTTCTGTGTTGAAAATTCTGCAGACTTCGTTTAAAAAAATATTTATTTAAAATTTAGTACATTGTTATATTTAGTAAGTCTGGCTTTGATATAGTATAAAAGGCATATACCAAGGTAACAATTGTGAATAGTTGTCATGAAGGTCCCATTCATTTCCTAGAAGATGGAGGCAAGTTTCAAAACCCCCCTGTTCCAACTAACCCCGTAGGCGGGGTTAGTGGGAACCCTACCACCGGACGACCTAATACTAATTAAAGAGAAGAGCAACATTTTTCTGGGCTGCATTTGTGACACACCCAACGTTGTCTCCTATACAGGTAAGTATGGTTTCCTGAATGCATGTCATTCTACAAAAAAAAGAGTTTCATGAAAAAACGTGGTGATTATTCAGGGCAACAAACCATTCCGGATTCTTGTAATTTATTTCAGAGATCACGTGATCAAGACAGAACAAGTGTACCGGGGAGGAAGATAACAGACTTAAAAATAGTCACCAAGAAAGTCTCGAGTTGCCACAAACGACCGCCAATCGAAAAGGAGAATTCAGGTGAGCCGGCCATCCCGGTGAAATATAAATGCTTTTGGGAGGAATTCCAAGATGCGAATATTAAATCCAAAACTTTCCACACAATACAGTATTTGTAGTTTGTTTGCCCGTTTCGAGAGCTATACCATGTATATTTCAGCAAGGCAAGGCAATTATCAGGTGGTATCGTTAAGACACCATATATTACAAATGTACCAATGTATTGAATGGGCATTGTGGTCCGGTAGAAGCTGGGCGAACCACGACGGCGCATTCTGCCTGACATCTCTCGAAGGAAACCGACTTCAGTGCAAATCCAGTATCAATACGGGATTCGGCATTATGTATATGTTCATATCTCTCGGAAAGTGACAAACAGGGCATAAATACATATTTCGCAGAGTGTATCTATTTTCATGGTTACTCTAGATTTCCTGACCTCTTCGGGCTCTCTTGGTTGCATCCACTATTTAGGTCATCTTCTACAGAAAGCTAATTTTCCCGGTGTTGCGTAACTGGCGAGCAAAATCTAGTCTGTCGTTAATCATGAAGAGCTGGTTATGAAATAACCACACGAGACACATGATAAAATGTTCAACATTGGTACACAACAGTTGAATAAAATGAATCACTCGGCAGACACAATTGATAAAATGATCACATCGTATACACAGTTGAATAAAATGATCACATGACAGACAACAGTTTGAATCAAATGTTTCACGTTGGCAGACCAGTTAAAAAAAAAGGTTCAACATTGACAGACAACAATTGACTAAAATGATCACATCCGGCCGACAAAAAAATAAAATATCAACTTCGGTAGACCAACAGTTTAATAAAAAGATCAACCTTGGTTTCGATTGAATGCGGTCATGCGCTCTTCGGGGGCCCATTATAGGAGGGTACACACGGTGTAGCCCAATGTAGCGGTAGCGTGATGCATTGTTTCCATAGAATCGTTGATTTCATCCCAGTATTCCTTGTAACTCTGTAAATCTTTGAACCTGCTCCATCCCTACAGATAGTCCTATTCCAAACCGAAGGTGGATTGTTGTCCTAACCGCTGTTGCAGCTGTTGTCGAGGTATCTTCATGTGTCCTTCGTCGATCCATGAATACTGGCTGAGGCTGCAGAGGTCTGTCAGTGGATCGTACTGGACCCCCTCCTGGACCTCTCCATCACGATTGCCATCCTCCTTAATACACTCTGCCTCTCGTTGGACCACTACCAGATCGACGAAACATTCGACTACGTCCTCTCTGTCGGTAACACGGTATGCATCACCATTCTTCAATGCTCACATTTTGTCCGAGAAGAAAACAAAACAAAATTATTTGGTACTTTCCACGAGTATCCAGATTCCAGATGAATTGATCATTCATATTCGTTCAAATGTATGAGGATAAGGTGCTCAAATTTTCTTTGTATCATAACTAACGGAACATCCAACCTCTTACTCCCGTAGATCTGTACAGTGATATTCTGCCTCGAATGCGCCCTGAAGCTGTGTGCGCTCGGTTACTCGTTCTTCAAGAACAATTGGAACAACTTCGATTTGTTTCATCGGATACGAGTCTAGCAAGATACCAACTCCAAGGAGTCAGCGCGGTTTATCTGTCTTGCGAACATTCCCGCGTGGTGAGTCAGGTGAAATGTCAAATATTGGCACTGCATGTTTCAGTAATCTTGACACCAGTCGGAAACTGCGAGGGGAGGGGGCTAATGTTAATGTCGCTGGGCAAACTTTCTGCGATTTCGATCATTGAAGCTTGTTATGAAATAGGATTGCTGGAATATCCCCTTCTTCTACTTACAAATAGTCATTTGTTTTGCCTGTTTGCTGGCACGATAGTTATTATCATGATAAATAAACAATCAGCTAGATCATCATGGACAATTGTGAAACTTAAATTTAATGCACACTGGGCCATAGAATCTGACTGTTTCGATGCCATGTACCTAAACAACACATGTTATATATAAATACATATAAAGATGTAATCACGTTAATCAATTGCTCTGATTTTTCCGTAGCTGAGAGTGTTGAAGCTAGCGCATCCTGGACCAACTATGCTATCCTGCCTCTCCATTATCTTCGGTTCTATATCAGCCCGTTGCCAACGTTACAGTGGTGCTGATATTAGTGGTCTATAGCTTCGCTGTAATCGGAATGGCAACTTTGCTGTGCTAACTAACACCGAGAATTTTCCTGATGGTCGGTCCAGATGGACTTGGGACTTCCCACATTCGATCATGCTCATTTTCCGGATCTTGTGCGGGGAGTGGATTGAACCGCTCTACGACTGTATGAGCTGCAGTAACACAGGACTATGTATAACAGTTTTTATATCGACCGTAATTTAGGCACCATAACTGGTAAGTTTTCATAATCATACAAAACCGATCTTATATATTTTTGGGTAATACGTTTCTACGTACTGGTCCGTGCTACACGGATCGGAAGATTTCGAGTTTAATCCCACAAACCGGGCAAAGCGCTCTGTTTTATAAGCCCCCCATCCACCTCTGTGGTAATTGGGGGCTTGTGAGGAACAACCTGAGCCTATAATGGCAGCAATTCACTCGTGCCGGTTCCACTCAATGATCGGGGTAATACCTGTGCAGCAAGCGGTTTGAGAATGCATACCGATGGCGGAAATCTCAATAGAACGAACATGCAATATTATTATTATTATTATTATTATTATTATTATTATTATTATTATTATTATTATATTATTATTATTGGTAGTAGTAGTAGTAGTAGTCGTCGTCGTAGTCGTTGTTGTTTCGGCAAACATTTTTTTACTGAACGTGTTAATCTTTCAAAAAGCATAAGGGTATGAAGAAATAATTCGGAGATCCTCATTAGGACGAATAATATCCCGTACATAATACCCAGAAATCAACGTATGGTGCCATACACCTCATTTCAATTTTGAACTTGTTCCTCGCCCTGCTCCTGAACTCTTTTGCGTCAGATTCTCTCAAGTCGAGAAAGACTCTCGCCTGGGGCATGCATTCGCAAAAATAAGAAAATTCTTTGTCCACCTCCTCACGTCACTCTGCGGCTGCTGTTCGAAGAAGACATCCAACAATAGAGTAAACGATAGGCCCCAAAGCCAGACAGAGAGTATACAACGGTGGCTCATCACGTGATGGACTTGGGAATGGAATAGTGGACGTAGAGGGACGGACCGATGCTTTCGTTGTCGCTGAAGATGAACCAGGTAGGCAGGTATCGAGAACTGGAAGAGGGATGTCGAATGAAGCATTCGAGATGAGCGGTGAGAAAGGACTTTCTCCAAATATAACATTTTCTGTGTCATTTTATATTCACATGCATAATCGTGTACAAAGCGATGTTTATATATTAGTTCACTTACATTTCAACATACTGCAGTAAACTATCGAGGCATTGGTAGGTGGTTCCAGCGTTCAACTCATGTACTGCCACTTACTATTATCATATTGAGACATCGACGCTCACTGTGCATGTGAGGCTAGTTTCTTTTATACTAAACCCTCCTCGCTGCATCATAATTCGTTTATGGTGAGTCAATCTGCTTTGACTTGTGCCCGCAACTGTCACTGAGTGCACTTCTTTGAGCATATCGCGCAGTTTCAGACAGATGTCCCATGCACCTATTTGCCGTGTTCTCTTGTTACAGGAACCAGTGGACTGGCCTCTGCTGGAGGTTCCCCTGGCCTCGTAGCTTATAGTTGGTGCAGCCCGTGGAAATTCTCAAGGAGTTGGTCCATAGATGTGGGTGTAGTATGCGGTATGACACCATAAATGGCGAATTCATGCGAGTACGAACATGAAACGTGCCAAAACGGCTGCAGTTGGTTCGCAGAGATAGAGACAAGTAACAGCGAAAAAATAAAATGAACCAGCAAGGGATAGGAAAAATAATGTGTATACGGATGCGGCAATTATGTCGCATTAGCTAGGATTCCATAGATGCGTATGTTAAATCGACAATTACGTGCATGAGCGGGGGCTAGTGTTTGAAATTTGATTATCTTTTATTCATTTGCAAAGATAGATATTGATTCCACAGAAGCCAAAAATCATAAATTAATGCAAATCAACGCTGAATATGCGAAAAAAGCACATGTACTAATGCTTATAGCTGGAGGCGTATCACCGTGATGAACTCTATGAAATATCTCCTTTAAAAGCCAAGCAACGACAGACATGCATGGGCTGCTGCCTTTTTATGGTCTTATCGCATAGACTTAGTGTTTTTCTTCTGAAACACATGTTCGTTTTCGTAAATATTTCATTTTCATCATCCACCCTGACCCGCATACCCATCTATGGAATCCAGCTTACGGTGAATTAAGTCCATAGAATATCGCCATAATAAAGCAATTCAACGTCCTTATTCAAGAGTTGCTAGAAATTTGAATTCGAATGAATATGGAATCCCAGCCTTAGGGAAAGGATCAGGCGTACGCCTATAGTCGAATACTCCAATGAGGCAGGGTGAACAGGAACGGCGAAAAGTGGTTGAGTTGGGGCTCTCGATTGTCGCATTGTATTGGTGTTTGTTTCTTCGTTTTGGTTTTTCATTTGTTACGTACTGTTACATTTGTTAAGTACACGATTTCACACTATAGAGTGGTGCCTAAAGCGATACGAGTGTGTTATATTTGTATGTTCCAGTTGGAACATAGTTAAAGGGTATATATGGTCTTCCGATCTCGTGAAGAAAAGATCCTTCCTTATTTCCCGCAGAAACTAATAGGAATCTGCCCGGATCTGGAAACCGCACGACACTGTTGTGAAATCACCACCAAGGACGGGCAGATAACCTACTTTTTTACTGATACGCAATAACAGAGAGGAAGACAACGCTCAGTTACCCCAACGAAAAAGGTATCCTATAGGTCCAAAGCTTTGCCTCAATTATTGTCGCATTTTCTTCAGTATTGGAACTCTGTCAGGAAAGCCTCCCCACCGGGATGCATTCAGCACCCCAACCAACGTGGAATTGGTGAGAGGGGGGGGTGCGTTGATTGATCAGATAACGGCACACGAACATCAACAGGTGATATTATCAACAATGAGTCCCTCTTCTAAATCACCACCACAAATTTGCCTCCAATTTTCCCAAGTCACCGTCACCTTACGAATACTTTTTTATGTTCAAAAAAACGGTTCCCTATACGACTTTCCAATGATAGGATGTACGTTCATGACCCCCCCACCACCCGCAAGACTCGTACGCATAACCCCCCCCCCCCCCCCCCCCCTCCGCCGCTCCACATCTGTATCTCTTAGGGTTTGGGGACAGTTTGAGTGACGGTCCCCTCCTGTCGCCCAAGACGGCCCAGTAGAATACTATGTGTCCTGTACATCTGGTCGTCAATAAATTAATCAACAGTGTGTCATTCCTAAGCAAATAATTTGGAAACCATATGTACTGTCTTGATAGGCTGGTGATGCCCAACTTACCTACCCCCATCCCCATCCCCCCCTCATAACCAAATACTTGATCCAGATGAAGGGTCATTCTCAGACATTCACTGAGGGGGTGGGTCATTATTGGCTATGATTTGTTGCCTTCCCTAGTTACAGGGCGCTACCCGAACACAGAACCGGTATCAATCATCAATCAAGTAAGACTCGGAGACTGGCGAAATAGAGGCTTAAATGTCCGACGAAGACGAAATGCCTCTCAGGGGGGAGAGGAGTCCCCCAAATCACTCCAGCCATGTTGACGGCAGAGAGTCCCCGTCACCCATGCTGCCCCCGGCTATTTGGAATAGTGGTTGCCTCCAGAAATTTCCGTGCCTTGCTATAACCAAACCGAGCAGAGTAAGCATTCCAACATCTGGAGAAGTAAACGCATATCAACTCTTCATGTCGAGCACCGAATCTGTCGATGGTTTATGCTTTTATTGCATATTTATAAGCAGTTCAAGCCTGGTGAGTCCGTTTTTTCTCCTTCCCTCCTTCCCTTTCCCCCTTCTCTTGGGGTAGGAGTGGTTAGTTTATATCGCTTATTATTCTAACATCTCTCTTATTGTTCCCAATTTTCTCAAGTAAATAACTAAACTACGAAATCCCCCGGACTGCCAGCGTGCTATCTTACCATGCTGTCATCTACGAAGTTTAGCTTCTCTAGCTCTGTCTGCCGTGAGGAGGGGGGGGGGGGTTGAAATTTCCCTTACATGGAAGTCCAACTGGCTACCACCCTGGGAACAGGAGGCGCCGTTTCGTATGTTTTCCATGCATGTATTTGAACGTTCAAGCGACGTTGTCTGCAAACATGGGTTTTTGTGATCAGAACCCCCCCCCCCAGACCCCCATGTGACCAATTACTTTTCAATTGTTCTTAGCAGTAAATTACATGCAGATTGCATAGGTATGCATTCGGCAGGTTGGTATCCTTGGACACCAGTGGGCAATAGTATAATTTGATGTGTCTCCATGACGCAGGTACCATATATCCGGTCAAGCGATGGAGCATCTGGATTGGTTCGATACTATATCGCATCATCGCTATACGTGGTAGCCCGTGTGGCCTATGAATGGTACGCGATGTCGCCATGCGCGAGCTGATCAAGCAGCAAACTCTGGGGAAATAATATTACCCACCACTGAAAATACCATGATGGCTCACCCACTCTAGTCTACCAAGAAAGGGGAAAACTAATTGAGACTCACAACGTGTGTCATAACCCTAGGCCACATCGTCCGAATATAAACGATTCTTGTCCCCCCCCCCCCCTCATCCCTCTCGCATAAGTGTTCGATGTATCTATCTGGACGGGAAGCCATCTTCAAAGAGGTCTTAAAATAATGGACCGTGTTTTCGTGGCCGTGTCTTTGTAGAGATGTTGCTGAAGTGGATAGGCATCGGCTTCAAGTCCTACTTCACCAGTTTCTGGTGCCTCTAGACTTCATCATTGTTGCGTGAGTACAAAATTGACGTAAATACTTGCCTTCACTGGCCTTTCCCTGCACTGACCTTTTCCTGAGTGAAGTCGATAGTGCGGGTCTGAAGATATTTTCAAATCATTTCATTGACCTTTGCTAAGTTCAATTCAGTTCAGTTTTCGTACTAGCAAGTTCATTCGTATCAGCACAAATCCGCAAATAGTAAATAATATCGCATATTCATGACGTGGTTTGTCGTTAACTTCTCCTACCCAGTCCAGCGAATCACAATAAGACTGAATCAGGACCTACGTACCATGCAAATCGGTGTAACGAATTGTATAATGTCAGTTAGGAGGTTCGAAGTCTTTTTCTATTTTATCAAACATGCACAATGATCTTTTATGAGAAGAATAATGGCACATCAATGTACATGTGCCAGTCGAACGTTCAGGTAAGCAGGAAATCGCTCTAGGTCCTAGAATATCCACATTTCTCAAGTTATACGGGTTTTGTTCTCTCACTCTCTTTTGCAGATATCACTAACGAGTGTAAGCTGCAGATATATTCAATGTCATGATATTGGGGCGTTCAGATCCCTGCGCACGCTTCGCGCCCTCAGACCTCTACGCGCCATTTCTCGTTGGCAAGGAATGAGGTATGTCTTTGTCCCTTGAGTAGTCGTAACATAGCGTACAGGCGCGATTAATAAAACAGTGGTGATTCACATTAAAGTTAATCCGGAATTAATTCACTAGCCTAACCAAGTGAAAGAACAGAATTTAGATACAAATGCCAAAACTTGTCCTACATATACACGTATTCACGCAGGTTGTTGCAGAGGCGCTTCGTCCTCGAGTTCAACTCGAACTAGACTTTTTTTCCAGTGCAAAGATCTGTCGTATTGGTACAACTGACGTCACGGGGAAAATCGCTCCAGTGAAATTCTACATAGATATGTCAGTACGATGTTATTTCCGATATATCCTGTGAGGGTGTATCACCGTGACGATTAAACTCGTCGAAAATGTTGTTGTAGAAGTTACACGACATTGTGTAACTAGCACACCTATCCCGGTGTTGTGTAAGAAATTACTCCACATTGTGTGAAGGTTGTGTATGGAACTACCATTGTGCCTTCATACATCCTGATTGTGTATTTCTTACACAAAACCATACCGGGATAGGTGTGCTGGTTACACAACATTTTAAGCTTGGTCGAAAAGCACAGTCCATTTTTCGCCAGGGGTAAACGAGACGATATCCTTCAACGTAGACCTGAAATAATTTCTCCACTCTTCAGAGACTCATTCGACCCTAACCCACAAAACATTTTGTCGTCTAGAAATGTTTCTCGACGTTTAAGATAACAGCAAACAAAATCTAATATTTTCGTGACTTTCAATGCGTTCATGTGTTCGGTTCCCCTCCTCTGTCTAGATCGTAGTGAAGCCCTCGTCGCCTTCGCCATACCGTCTATCGCTAATGTCCTCCAGTCCTGCCCTGATGTTTTGGCTGATATTCGCTATCATTGGAGTACAAGTTGTTTCGGGGGACATTCTACAGGTGTACAGATGATCAGGGGACCTTGTCCCCATCGATATCGTCAATAACATGCCTAGTGCCTTGAACTAAACTACAGGTGGTCCAACGCCAAATACAACTCGACAATGTATACTATGCTGTCATTGCGCTTTTTCATTTTCAATCGTGGTATTCCGCTCTCTCAAATACTAGTACATTTCAACATTTATAGGTCAATTTGCCGCCTTAGTGATTCTTCGCTTGCATAGTTGTCATAAGTAAGTTCCATCCTTCCCAATTCGATAATTGGGAGCTGATAGGAAACTGAGCTCAAACTGTCATCATCCCAAACGATTGGTTTTGTACTACTATTTTTTTGTTTGTTTTTGTGTTGCTACACCTTGTCCATGTATAATCTGCATCCTTCTCCATGTTCTTGAAATCATTATCCATGCACTTACAATCATTATCAATGTACTTACAAACATTGTCCATGTACTTCGATCATTATCATGTACTTACAATCATTATTAATGTCCTTACAATCATTACAACGTCCTTACAATTCTTATCAATGTACTTATATCATTGTCATTGCCACTTACCATCCTATCAATGTACTTACAACGATGAATAAATGCACTTACATCCATTATCAATGTACTTAACGATCATTTCATGTGTTTGATAATCATTATCAATGTGTACATTGACACAATCATTTCATGTACCACAATCATTGTCAATGCACTTATAATAAATATCAATGTACTAATAATCATTATCATGTACTTACAATCATTATTAATGTACTTAACAATCATTATCAATGTGTTTGATAATCATTATCAATGTACTAATAATCAGTATCAAAGTACTTACACAAATCAATTATTAATGTACTTATCATACTTCAATGTACTTACAAATAATATCAATGTACTTAACAATCAATGTACTAACATCATCATCAATGTATTTAACGATCATTATTAATGTACTTACAATCATGGTACTTAACATCATTATCAATGTACTTAACGATCATGATCAATGTGTTTTGATAGATCATTCTCAGTACTTTAAAAAATCCTTGTCAATGTACCTACAATCTTGTCAATGCACGTATTAATAATTTCAATGTACTATATCATTATCAATTTACTTACAATCATTATTAATTACTTAACATATTATCTGTACTTAACATCATTGTACGTAAAACAATCATGTACTTACATCAATTATTAATGTACTTACAATCATTGTCCATGCACTTATTATAATTTCATGTACTAATAATCATTCTCATGTACTCTTAAATCATTATAATGTACTTAACACATATCAATGTGTTTGATAATCATTACACGGGTACTTAACAATCATTGGTCAATGTACCTACATCATTGTCAATGCAACTTATAATATATCAATGTACTAATATCATTATCAATGTATTACAATCATTATTAATGTACTTATACTATATTATCATTGTACTACAATAATGTATCAATGTACTTAACAGTCCATTGTACTTAACACTCATTTTCCAATGTATTAACATCATTTTAATTTCTTGAAACTCATTGTACTTACCATCATTATAATGACTTAACAATCAGGTACTTACAATAATTATCAATGTACTTAACATTCATAGACTTAACAATCATTTCACTGTATTTTACAATCATTATTAATGTAACTTGAAAATCATTGTACTTAACAATCATTATTAATGTACTAACAATCATTGTACTTAACAATAATTATCAATGTACTTACAATCATTATTAATGTACTTAACAATCATTGTACTTAACAATCATTATCAATGTCCGGACAATCGGATATCAATGTATTTTAGTTGAAACATGTGGAATTTCCTCCGGATGCAAACAAGAAATGTCATGCCCCCCCCCCCCCCCCCCAACCCCCGAAAGGAGCCCCCCCCAAGTATTACCGATCTAGGGTTGCCCTTGTCTGACACTCATCTCCATATTAACTGTTCAGACCTGATTAACCAACATAGACAGAATGAGGGAGGAAAGTTTCTTTTCAGCACCTTGAGTAATTTCCACGGAATTAAAATCGTCGTCTTTTTCACAGAGGGAAATAACCAGAATATCCTGGTTGAGGGTTGTTCACAGCTCAAGTGCTAAGCTTCAATATGAAGCAATAAAGAATTATTCAACTGGTTCCCATTCGTGTAATGAGCATACCAAAGGTCAAAATGGTCCATGGGTTATTTGGACATTTTGACGGGGGGGGGGGGGGGGGGTCGGAACAGGCTGTATGCCGTAAGTCTGAATTATCTCTAAAGCCATAGAGAAGAGCCACATTTTTCTGGGCGGCATTTGTGATACACCCACGTATCTCCAACCAGATAGTATGGTTTCCCTAAATGCATGTCGATTTCGAAAAATACAGATACTCATGAAAAAACGTTCCACGAATCCCTCTCTTGCCCTACTTTACAGACCACAGTCACTATAAATGTACTTACAATCATTATCAATGTACCTACAGTCAATATCAATGCACTTAGCAATCATTATTAGTGTACTTACAATTATTATCAGTGTACTTAAAATCAATGTCAATGTACTTACAATCATTGTCAGTGTACTTACAATCATCAATTATTCCGAGTCTGAACGATGTTTGCCATCCTTCTTTATCGCTCAGGCAACGTTCGAAGGCTGGATGGAAATCATGGAGTCGGCCATCGATAACAGAGGGGTAAGTGTAAAATCGTCAAATATGTGCTGATGAGTGAAGTATCAACTACAGTGGTCTTCCTAAAAGTAGGCCGGTCGCTCACCGGGGAGTGTAACACCCCCCTCCCGCCCCCCCCCCCCCTCCTCTTTCCGATCGGCGACACTCATGAATACTGTAACCCCAGTTGAATTTCGAAATTTATCGTAATTATTATCATTATTATTATTATCATTATTAACTCCATTCCGCCACACAATGCATAATGTCGCTCCGCAGTCAGTCGGAATCGATAAATTGTCCCTCTCCCCTCCTCAACAAGTGACGCTATAGCTACGGTTCTGCCCTAAAGCCCACCCCAACCTTGCGGGGGGGGGGGGTGGGGGGGATTTTCAAAGCCGCAATGCTTATGGTCCCGTCTCGCGTCACCGCATGCGTTTTGACGCCTTGCGAAGCTTAGGCTCGAACTGTGCAATCAACCGCGGCTTTCCGGCGCGTGGTGACCGTATTGTTTTGTGACACATACGGGAGAAAGTCCCGAAGTATTTTATTTCATTTCAAAGACAATTTGTTGACCGCCTTCCAAGAGCTACTGAGGAAAGTTGGCACACTCAAATTATAAACGTACTACTCCCAGTCGCCAACTTTGAATTGAATTATTGCCCTTACAAAGGTACGTTGGCCTTGCGGAATCCCTAGATTTTTAAACTCGTTCAAAACATTGCAATCGAAGTTCGCAAGGCTTATCGGCGGTTGTCCTCTCGCGGCGGTAACTGTCCTTGCGGTCATCGCCTCACACTTTGCGGTCACACGGAGACTATTGGCATGACCGTAAGCTGTCGCTAGCCTTGCGGAGAACGAATTCCGTACAGTGTGAGGCAGGCTTTAGGATCCAATATTTTCCCTAGACACACTGCGAAGGTGGACGGTGCCGTACATGACTTCACGACAGAAAGGTTATCCAACGGTATATCGTAACTGATTTCACATTGACTTATCATTGTGACGATATACCGTATCAGTATCGAATCGCTCTGGGACAAATTCAGATTATAATTTCTTACAGAGGTTGACACCACTTTCTGCCGATTGCTATCAGATGATATCGCGATACTTTTTTTTTTACTAGAGCGGGTTTCGCGTGTGTATCCTACTGATCCTTAAAAAAAACTGTAATGTCCCTGTATATGTTTCCGTAAGGAGGAAAGTAACGGAGGAGGACGCTACTTCATTAAGTTGAAACATTTGCTGCTGTGGATGTGTTCTCTTATTCCGCGGATTGACGTGCTGCTGGAGACACCACACTCCATCACGTGGTCGATACCTTGCTTGGAAGAAAAGAATAATTACAATGAAATGTAAACCACTATCATTAAAGAAACAGTCATCTCATTTGAGTCCACTGAGGATGCGAGGTAAGGAAGATTCCGAAATGATATCAATAGCTTTTAGAGGGACCCTGCTTACACCGTGAAAAGTTACATATTACAAAAAGTATGTTCAGAATTTAAATGCCCCTTTCTAGGCCAGTGGTGATATAGTGTAATTATCACTGTCCATGACCCATTGTGGCAGGTAGAGTTTGAATGGGCAACATGTTCCTATCGAACTGGACTGTTCGTTAACATGAATGTTAAGTCCCCAGTTATTACTATGCTTTGAGATGTGGCACACGGAACTTCTGCAAACCTCCTGAACACATCCAAGACACTGGGATGGTAACTGGTGGCCTCTTAGTGGATAGGGCGGTAACATGCAGCAACAACAACGATACAGAAATCCTTATGTTTGAGTTGCCATACGGAAAATGAAAAAGATGAAAATTGTCCAGCACGACGCCTCTTATTTTAGAACTGTCGAAATGTCGCGCTATGGTGGGGGACTTCTCGTCAGTTGTGTGTTAGAAATTTATTAGCTCACTCGGTAGATCTCCGTACTATAGAGTCTTTGAATTTGAAAAAAAAAAAACATCGATTCCCACTTGCAGCGCCGTTCCTATGGGCAGAGCATTTCACCTCCGTTTCCTCCTCTTCATCTCGATGGTGATTTGGGCCTGCATATGAGAAGCTATGTTATTATTCGTCATGTTCAATATCATTTTTTCTGTTCTCTTTTTTCTTCTGCATGGTTTACAGTTACCATTCAGCCGTCCCGGAATCTCCTTCCACGCTTACCTCTTCTTTATGGTGTTTATCATCTTTGGATCATTTTTCTTCCTGAACCTCTTCATCGGTGTCATCGTAGATAACTTCAATAAGCTGAAGAGAAAGGTGACTTTAACCGATTCGGCAATCTGTTATTTTCCGCGTAGGCGATATATACGTTATAGGACCTCCACTGGCAAGTGACTATATAAACGGGTTTTTTCCGAGAGTTAGAAATTGCAGACCAAGTTCGTTAAAGAGGCACTATCGTCGCACAATAACGGGCGGTGTCGTTCCGTACGTGACGACGAAATATCGCGTCTCGCGGAATATCGGGACTTAATTTACATTGAACAGTTGGGGCATCGTTGTGATGGTACATCAGTCGTACAGATAACAATTGGCAAACGAGGACGAATTGTCAATTGTAAGCAACTTCCGCAACGCTTCTCGCCATTGCTACCATACGACCTTTCCTTCCGGCGCTACCGAGGGATTTTGTCTGGGAGGGGGGGGGGGGGGGTGGTCGGAACCCAATTGGAGTGCGCCATCATAAATGGCCCCACCCTAGCTCCCTACTGGCAAAAAGGTACAAAAAGGCACATGCTGCTGCGCAAAAGGCGGATTATCTCAGTCGTGTCTCTCCGGACTTAAGATCAATAGATTGCGATTCGAATCCCAGTGCAAGAGCCGAGGGCTCTTCCACGCCCCCCCCCCCCGTGCTGTTTTAGACAATGGCATGTCTCCTCTCCTCGAATGGATCACGCTACCCAGTGTAAACGTGGGTACCTGCGAGGTAACGGAAGTAGGCGCCGCCTTGCTGTTGGCTGCCAGGGGTGTAGTCGTGAGCGAACGTGCACTCTAGGTGGTGCGGGCAAGGTCTTCATCAGGTTACCAATGACCAGGGGATTAAGTCGCTAGTCGTGTGAGAGGCGCTGCCTCGCTCAAAGACTATAAACCCCGAATCTTCATCTAAAACCTCTACTGAACTCCATAAAAAATCATTTTTGTGTTACAATTTGTGTGGTCCCCTGGGTCTGGGGGTTGGGTTTCTGACCCGCCATGTCCCGTTAATATATTATTTTAGGCATGGAGTGTTACCCTTCTGGTTCGACCAGTGATACCCGTCGCCATCAGTTCCCAATTATGGACACTGTGTCGATTTCCCACTCGGAAGTTCATGTGCATACCAGCGGCAGTATAGGCTTTGGTACGGTCTGACTTGGAGTCGAACGTCGAACTCTCGGTGGCGTCGAGAACTATCGTCTCAGAACTCCCGGCGTCACGTTAAAATCGTTTCACGGTATGTATCGTACTAACTTTACATTGGCATGCCGATACGGTTTGTTCACCACACACCAGCGTGCATTTTTGGAAACAATGGTGATTCACGTAGTTCTACACAACCTACTACTTCATTGTCAAAACACCAAACAAGAACACTGAACGCGGGCAAGCCGGCCAGGTATGAAACTGATTAACAAATCCGCGTTTCTCCTGCACTTACAGTATGAAGGTGATCGGACATTGGACGTGTTCATTAGAGCATTCATAAGACTACTACCACAGCCATTATAAAGCGCGGTCCAGAAACCAAATAAACAATCAAAGCCCCCGAGGTGAGTCTTCTTGCAGTTATTTAACCCAACTTATATTTGGGTCCTACAATCATCGAATCATCACCATCCTTGCATACCCAGAGGTTGTTGTACAAATACTCATAATAATGTGGCGGCGCTCTAAGTCTCAGGACAAAATAATTTTCACATCAATTCGTATTACTTTAGTCGATGAAATATATTCCCCAAATTTTGACTGTAAAGCCACATTCCGCTCCATTCACAGTTTGCGGGCTAATGATAATCCGTGGACAGATTATCCCAGCTGGTGTGTTACCAACACTACTCTGTTTAATGGACGCGGTCCTGAAAGAAAGAAAGAAAGAAAGAAAGAAAAAAAACACATAAAAAGCACTGAGCATACCCAATTTGCTATTATGCGCGTCGTTCTAATCCACAGACTCTGGTCCTGTCTTGCTGCTACAAGGTGTCCGACCAGCACCGCGTTTCGAGGTCGCCATAGTAACCGTGATTATGTTGAACATGGTGGCGATGATGATAGAACACTACCACATGTCGGAAACCCTCGAGTCCTTCCTGGATGTCATCAACATCGTTTTCACCGTCATCTTCGTCATGGAGGCCGTCCTCAAGATCATCGCTCTTCGGTGGTTCTACTTCAAGAGCCCTTGGAATACATTCGACTTCATTGTCGTGTTGTTTTTTCTGTTTTTGGTAAGCTGTTGCCAGTTTTTGGTTAGTTGTCAGTTGTTGTCAGTTTGTGGTAAGTTGTTGTCAGTGTTTGGTAAGTTCACAGAAGCGTACGCAGTAGCAATAATAAACGTTTCTTCTTGTGATTTGGCGCTTCCACGTCATCGTTCGTATTTAAAGCGCACAATACAAATATGAATAAATGGCAACTCAGTAGGCCTACGTGCACTCCGATCGCATGAAGAGTGAATGGCAGAACCTAATACAGCCGCGCCGTGGTTACTTCCCCGGTTGTTTCCTCCCGTCCCTCAAATTAGTGCCTGGAAGGGAAGAGGTAAGATGAAGCGTGTTGCCTAAGAACACAACGGAAAATCTGTTCAGTCTCTTACAGTATCATAACTCTCGTATGCGCCATCCTCCAATTCACAGGCCTATCCGAAAAAAAGTTGAAAGCGCTGTGAAATGGCTTAGATACATTTGGGAGAGGGGGTTGGTATTCGGTAGGTACGAGCAACTCCCTTCAACGTAGATGGGTTTCTAATCGAATCAAGTAAATGTGATGCGATGAGAAAGGGTGGGATCAAATTACATGTCGTGATTTGTGGCCATCCTCGTTTTGTTCAAATTACAGTCAACCGCGTTTTTCAAATTTCACAATTTCTATGGATAACACCGAGACGCTGCTCTCGTTTTATTTTGTCTCTCATGTGGCCCAGGTGGGATGGTAACCATGCTTAAATACCCGGTACTGAGCGGGAACCAGGCTATACAATAACTGTTTTCCATGATTTACGAATCCTAGTAAGGGTTGGTCAGCCCTACCACCGTCATTCCAATAACATGATGCCCATACACATTTTTGCAGTTTCGTGAAGAAGAAGAAAAAACTTTAGTACCGTAATTTATAATTCTAGTAGGTCTATATAGAGCCGCCATCTCCACAAATACTAATGTTCATTTCAATACATAATGTTTACTAGTTTCGAACCTTTAGTGAACATGGTTGACATCTATATTACCCTTAGGACCTATTTTAGCCACAATATCCACTTACGTGAAGAACTCCATCCTAATACAATAAGGTTTGGTTAATGTTTTCTTGACCCCGGAGAATCCCTGAGGAGCTTTCGGCATGTATATCACATCAATATTTACTTATATATTAAAGTGTCATTCAGCCTTTATTTCATGGCGTCCTATCTAGCCACGAAGCTACCCATTCTTGTAGTACTCTATTTAGGACTGTATCTAGAAACTACAATTGAAGAAAAACATTGAAACGATAGTAGTAGGTCGAAATTCGTAATTTCGTGGAATAGGTCTCTGTGGCGAAACGAAAATATTTGTACCTTCGTGCGGCTTTTTTAAAATTCGCGTACTGATCACCATTTTTTTCCCAAAATAGAAATGATTTGAGTGCTGTAATTTTGACTGACGTTCTTCTTGTAGCTGAGATATCGAACGATAGCATTCACGTGCAATATTTATTGATACTATTTTATTGGATATTGCGAAGGCTGAATGGAGCTTTGACCAACTTTCAACTACAAACTTCAGGCATATTCATCGATGTTGGGAAGAGGCCGTAAATAAAACAAAGGATCATATCGTATTCAGAATATATATCGTTCAAGGCGTTATCCACTTCGGCATTCAGGCCTGCCAAATTTCTCCCGAATGGCGTCTCCAGTTCAAATGATATGGACAATCCGTCCTACGCGTTGATGAAATGATTTTTCATTGGCAAGTTAAAATGATGTCCTATCACTTGAGTAGCCTCAACAGTTGAGGGCGCTGCCTCAACGATGGTAAACACGATAGTAGTCTTTCGTCTGTGTATAATGAATTGTGGTTCTCGTTTGTCTGACAGGATCGTATCTCCGACATCATGTTCAGCCTTCTCACCCGACCCTTCTGCGAGTCTTCGCTTTCAGGATTGGGGGATCTTCGCCTGAATTAGGTCAGCCAAAGGGTCTCCTGGGAAGCTGCTCTTCGCGCTGATAAATATCACTCACCGCCTCTTTAATATAGGCTTGTCGTCTGTTCCTCATTTCTTCATCTCGCAATCATTGGGATGTCTCAGTTCGCGCACGTGAAACTTGGGGGCGCCCTCGACGAGGTCGTTAACTTCCAGACCTGGACAAAGAGCATGCTACTTCTCTCGAGTTTTCGAAACTCAGGCCGGCTGGAATTGGAATGACGTCCTCGACGCGTTGATGACAGAAGGGCCTCCCGACTGCGAAACCCGAATTTCGGAGGTCTCCCCAACGGTAACTGCGGGAACACGGCCTTTGCTTTCGTTATTTCCTCTTCTTCCTCTACTCTCAGTGCTTTGATAGTCATCAACACCTATATCGCGGTCATCCTGGAGAACTTCAGCGCAGCGCATGCCGCAGTAAGAGGTAGGGATAACGGACGACGACTTTGGGATGTTCTACAAGACGTGGGAGCGTTACGACCCCAATGCTACGCAGTTCATAAATATAGAACAGTTATCTAACTTTTGTGACGATCTGGAGATGCCCTTGAAATTGTCCAAGCCGAATCAGATCAAATTAGGCCGGTTGAACCTCCTGGGTGTACCACTAACCCCTGGCAATAGGATGCACTGCTTAGACGTACTCTTCTCGCTGACGAAACGAGTCTTAGGTGACGTCGAAGAGAGCGACGACTTTGCGGCGCTGCAGCAAACAGATGAAGGAGCAGTTCAAGAGAGCTTCCCCGAATTGGGCACATACAGCCAACCACAACGACGATGCACAATAAACAAGGAGACACACGGCGGCCAAAGGTTCTTCGCGGGCCTGGGGCTGCACAGGATGAGATGGCGATTAGTCAGGTCTACAGGAGCAAGATGATAATTACAAAACTATTGTAAAACACTGATGGTGGGTTTGGTTATCGAGGCACGGTCAGTGTTGCTGTAAAAGGCAATGTGGAGGCGGATTAGCTCAGTCGGCAGATCTCCAAGACTTGCGATCCGAAGATCGTGAGTTCGAATCCCACAAAGCCACCGCGGCTTTTTCCGTAGTGCCCTTGGACAAGGCATGTCTCCTCAACTGTTTTACGTTACCCACGTGTAAAAATGGGGACCTTGTGAGGTGACTTGTGATTAGTAGGCGTGCGTCGTATGTGGCTGCACCCCTATTGGGAAGTCTCTCACGGGGGACACGATGAAGTGGCGGACTGAATGGTGTGTCAGGATTGAACAAGAAAGAGAGGCGTACCATATAAATATAGTAAAGGTGTGACACGTCACTAGATCAGGGGTATTATCTGGTGAAGCGCTTTATCCGTCGAAAGCGCTAGATAACACCTAGAAGTATGTAGCCGAGGTCTCTAACCACCTGGTCGAGTGAAGTCCGCGGGGGGGGGGGGGGGTGGGGCGTTGGCAAAAGTTAAAATAAACCAACCCTCCGTTAGAACATCTAAGTCACTTTAGGAATAGGTTGCTTTCCGCCTATATACAGTGTTATAAGTTTTGAGAGTCCGTGATGCGACGGGGTGACACAAGTTGTAATATGGCTGCAATGACAAACTCATCCAGGCAAGATGTCGCTGTCTTACCAGACAAGTTTTGAATTATCATCGTATGACATGAGTGGGTGGTGGCGTGGTATTGAGGCCTTGCATGAGAAAGACCCAGGGTAAATTCCGCTGACTGTTCCTTAGGGGGTTCTAGGCAAAAAGTGCAAAAAGTTAGGCAGTAAGCTTTTGTGTATACTGATGCGGCATGACACCCGAGCACAGACGTGGAAAGTATCCGAATAGCTACGCTGTGAATTTGCTAGGCAGAGCTGAAGATTCAAATATAAAGGTTTAATGGCGGCAAAAAGTTATCATAACTATACCGAATGGAACGAACTCTGAGTAGACATAACTACCACATGTGCCAATGCGGTATTGACACCGTATCACCGCACATGAATCCGTGGAAAATCTTCCTCATAAGGAAACCCAACGTCCATAAACTGGAGCTGCTGGGAAACAATGAGCTACAGTTTTTCCTTTTCCCCTCTAAGAATCAATTCTTAGCAAAATTGCCATTTTTCTTGTTTTCACATTCATGCCGCATCCCGCATGTCATCCGCACCTATAGGATTTTTGTCTCATACACTCGTTGGTACATTGGCTCCGTGGTTCATTTCGTGTGAGTTTGGGGGTGATCTGGGATTATTAGGTTTTGTGGCTAGGGAGCGCCTAGGTTTTGTCACCCTCCACCTCAAGGGGGATATCGTTCTCACCCTCGCGGAAGAGCGGTTGCGGAAGCTTGGTGAGAAACCAAGTCACACACACATGCCTGCATCCGCAATCTCTGGATACCTGTCGACCGACAAGTCGAGTTGTCGTTGGTGGCTGGTGCCCCTCCAGGGCTGACAGTGCCCTCCAGGGCTGACGGTGCCCCTCCAGGGCTGACGGTGCCCCTCCAGGGCTGACGGAAATAGAAGAACCAGAATTAAAGAAACTAAATCGAAGAATCAGAATTTGACTTCGTGGAGCTGGAGGGTCGGTATCAAATCGATTCACACAGAGTTTGAGAGTGATGTTCAAACGATGCGGACGTGCGAGCCTTATGTCCTCTTCATAGTGCATGCGCTTCTTGAGGAGCATATGAATCATGGTTGGTGATTTATTAGGGGCGGTAAGACTCTCTCTCCTCTTCTTTTACCCTGGGAACATGGCTGTTTGAGACTGACGGCACGGATCTCTAAAATATGTATCTTTGGCCACCGGTAGGTACAGCCATGAATGCGGCGAAGAAGGGCGAAACTGAATATGTTCTTGGTTGGCGTGAAGGACATGTCGGCGGGTCTCCCGAGTACCCACAGCAATGCTGTCATTCATATGGGGGGGGGGGGGATACACGGTCCTGAAGGGAGCAGCATGTCATGCGAAGTACATGAGTAAACTTCGTCGTCCCACGGCTTCCCGGCGTTAGCCGTTCTTAGTTTACTATAGCAAGTTATCGGCAGAATAGAACATGCCAAGGTCCGCATACACGAGAGTGCTAATTCAAGTTGTTTTACATGAAATCGAATAGAAATCATTGGTAATACGCCTTTATACGGGTCATCACTCATCATGGGTCGGCGTGTCGATCGGCATGGAAATAGTAGGGTAGCATAATGGCCGGTAACTTTTGTATGGCCCAGCTGGGCGGTTAGGGTACCTGTTTCTGTGTGTGTGATTAGGGAGTTAATGTGGTAGGGTTACCTTGAAGTACCTTACCGACATCAATTCTATCATAGCAAACCACAGCAATATGGAATAGTAACAACAACTATTTGAAATAACAAATTATACAATTTCGGTGTAAATTCAGTAAAAGAGTACTGTTTTTAACAACCTACTATATTAGGTTGATCAATCAAACAATCAATCAATCAATTGTTCCAGTGAGTTGCTGGAAAAACGCTTCGTAGACATTAAGTTGACCATGGTAACCATACCTTCGACAATTCGGGAGAATGAAATGTTATAACCCCTCTGTTGATAGCGTTGAGGGTCATCGTGTGTAGGCCTACCTAACATTTACTCAGCAGAATAAATCGGTCGGAGCAGTTCCTTAGTTCTATAAACACACATGACAAGAGGCAGCGTTCATGATGAGCCTGGAATCACCGCAACAAGTCTGGCGATAACCCATGCAATCACGGTAAATTTATGCAAGTGTCATGTGAAGATTTTTATCATGTTATAGGTATAAGTCATTATATTACATATTTATTAGATCAGGTGTCATTTTAGCGAAAGTTATATGAAGTGTGTGCTGGGATATAATAAACATCAGTATATATGTGATAATACACCACCTCACCACTTTGCAGTTCGTATTTTTTGTGATTTTCAACCTTGACGCACATCGGAGGCGCCAAAAAACCGTGGGTAATGGCGGGAGACCTTTTTACAAGATTCTAGGGATTGCCTATCGTTAAAACAGTTTTGTTTTGGTTGTTGAAAATCCCTATTGATCGGTTGGGAAATATGGAAATTTGTCAGATGATATGTTGCCCAGAATGACCTGGTACTCCCATTTGTCCTTGTGTCTGGCTATAGTTTGTCAGAAATAAAGTCAAGGACACTAAGCCTTTTGGCTTTCTGGTCTTTCTCATCTCATACCCATCCCACTCTGGTCTGTCTGGAACTGAAAATTGTTTACGAGAAATTCTTCTTGCTCTCACTAGAAAAAGATAGTCTACCTGTGATCTCCAGAACAAGACTCATACTATTCTTTTTAGTTCTCTCACTGAGTGAACGGAATTCGTTGATCAATTTGTTAAAGATGGAAAAAACGCCCCAAAGCCCCCGTCGAATGCTCGACGCTGCCGTCTGCGTTACAGCAAAAGTCATTCCAATGTGCACCAGAACCGATTTTGCATTGACGTGTCATACCCTCTTGAATCCCAATAATATAATAAAATATATATATATAAATGTCCTCTGGTCCGATATCTTTATTATATTTATTCAAGAGACAAAGATGTCGGTAAAGCACCAGGCGAATAATGGACGAATCTGTTATCCTCCCACGGTATATCGAACGAATTGCATCGACTGATCATAGTGACGATAGACCTAATTCTATCCGAAGTTACCGATCGCTGGATTGGAGATCACGTAAACAGAATGACGAACAGATATGCTGGCGGCATTCATGATAATGGTAATAGGACACCCATCTTGAATAGTAGGCCTGCGTTTCGATACCTCAATGACATGGCAACCATGAAGAAATACAATCGTGTGTTATATTTGGTTTTGAACAGGTTAAAGAGGCATTGTCGTCTAATAGTAACCGGCGAAGAAGCGACGGCGACGTGTCCCCGTTCAATTCGATTACGATCCCGGTTTATCTCAAATGGTATGCCAAATGTAGAATCAGCTCCATTATACCGTGAGACGATTTTTAGCTCAACCAGCTATATGCTGGTTGAGCTACTGGCATCTGCATGTCTGTTCGTCTGTCTGTATGTCCGTCCGTCCGTCCAGGTGTCAACAATTGCCTTTTTGTCCCCCAAACAGTCATTCTTTGAGGGCTGTTCATTGACCCATGGAACAATGTTTGACTTTGTCAAGGTCAATGGTCATTAACGGGGCAATATAGGCCCATCATGTGGTGAAATTTTCAATGTTCTCTTTCCTACAAGTACAATTCGAATTTCTTGCAACTGAGTCATAAAGCTCCTTGGGCGGTTTTCCTTTCCTTTCAGCTTGTTCAAAGATTTTGATACAACTCATATGTGCCGTTAGAGTTGGGAAACAGTAACATATGATGATTAGAACATAAAGGACCCTGAAACAGTCATTCTTTGATGTATGTTGACCAAACTTGGACCCAACGTTCATTGGCCTTTGGGACATCTTTGACAATGTAGTGGTCATGGTCAAAGGTCATTAGAGGGGCACATGAAACCACTGTGAAATGGCCTTTCCTTCCTCTACATTGGTCATTCTTTGATGGATATTGATCAAACTGAGTAACACTATTTATTGAATGTTAAGACATGTTTCGCCATAGGTAGTCACAGAGGATGCACAAAGGTCATAGTTTGATACTGATGATATTGAACATTTAACACATTGTACATTCGTCATACATTTGTGCGGTTGAGCTACAGCACCATTGGTGCTCTTTATAGTTATCGCGTCGCCATGTAAACGGCACTGTCCATTATTCACGAGGCTGTGAGACAGACTAACGGCTCTTCGAACGAAGCTAGGCGTATAAGTTCTTCTGAGTCCAACTTCATCGCGTGAGATATATACTCATTGCCATAGTTCTTGAAACAAATCCCTCCCCATCCGAGCAAAATCATTACCACTGGAGCAATTTCGCTGATTCCTTGGACGCCACTACACCAGGAATATTAGAGCTGGGTTTATATTTATACCTCCCTGTGTCGTTGTAAACAGACGGAAGCGAATTAGTTCTCTGTCTCAAATACCATCAGCCTTGGCCATAGGCATACGGGACACTTTCACTGAAGTGACGGAACTTGTTTGGTCCCAATCTCAAAAGTTTGCCATATCGATAAACTGACAAATGAGCACAACTGCGCGTTTTTTTTTTTAATTTATCAAAATTTTTCAAAATTTTATCATGATCAAATCGGACACATGTCGGGCTGTACTAGTTTTGGCTCTATCGCTTCATTGTAGGCCTACTATAGAATTTCCCAATTTGTTTACCCGGATTTTGGCCGTTTCCTGCCCGAATTCTTGTTTTGAATTTTGTGGTGGTGCAAGTCTCTGCCTTCCCCCCTGGTCTTCAATCCCCGGCTCCGACTAGTACCCCAATGCCATCAGCAGTCATTGTGGGTAATATTTAGCACCGCTTATAGGCAAAATTACCACTTGCACTATTGCGGCGTTGATGCCGCATACCGCAGATGGATTTCCCCCCATGGAATATCTTCACTTCCCTCGTGAGCAACAACGCCGTATGCTGCGCTGCTGCACTGCTATGGTTTTCCGGCATTGTCACACAATTGATTGACTTTATACGATTCTATATCAACGTATCAACGATTCTGAAAAAACACCAACCAGTCAACAACCCGTGAATTGTGCCAAAAAATCTCGTTAGATAGATGTTGTAGTCTCAAATAACACCAACCAGCCAACGGCCCGTGAATAGTGCCAAAATATCTCGTTAGATAGATGGTGTAGTCTCAAATAACACCAACCAGCCAACGGCCCGTGAATTCTTAATTGTGCCAAATATCTCGTTAGATAGATGTTGTAGTCTCAAATAACACCAACCAGCCAACGGCCCGTGAATAGTGCCAAAATATCTCGTTAGATAGATGTTGTAGTCTCAAATAACACCAACCAGCCAACGGCCCGTGAATTCTTAATTGTGCCAAATATCTCGTTAGATAGATGGTGTAGTCTCAAATAACACCAACCAGCCAACGGCCCGTGAATTCTTAATTGTGCCAAATATCTCGTTAGATAGATGGTGTAGTCTCAAATAACACCAACCAGCCAACGGCCCGTGAATTCTTAATTGTGCCAAATATCTCGTTAGATAGATGTTGTAGTCTCAAATAACACCAACCAGCCAACGGCCCGTGAATAGTGCCAAAATATCTCGTTAGATAGATGTTGTAGTCTCAAATAACACCAACCAGCCAACGGCCCGTGAATTCTTAATTGTGCCAAATATCTCGTTAGATAGATGTTGTAGTCTCAAATAACACCAACCAGCCAACGGCCCGTGAATAGTGCCAAAATATCTCGTTAGATAGATGGTGTAGTCTCAAATAACACCAACCAGCCAACGGCCCGTGAATAGTGCCAAAATATCTCGTTAGATAGATGGTGTAGTCTCAAATAACACCAACCAGCCAACGGCCCGTGAATAGTGCCAAAATATCTCGTTAGATAGATGGTGTAGTCTCAAATAACACCAACCAGCCAACGGCCCGTGAATTCTTAATTGTGCCAAATATCTCGTTAGATAGATGTTGTAGTCTCAAATAACACCAACCAGCCAACGGCCCGTGAATAGTGCCAAAATATCTCGTTAGATAGATGTTGTAGTCTCAAATAACACCAACCAGCCAACGGCCCGTGAATAGTGCCAAAATATCTCGTTAGATAGATGTTGTAGTCTCAAATAACACCAACCAGCCAACGGCCCGTGAATTCTTAATTGTGCCAAATATCTCGTTAGATAGATGGTGTAGTCTCAAATAACACCAACCAGCCAACGGCCCGTGAATTCTTAATTGTGCCAAATATCTCGTTAGATAGATGTTGTAGTCTCAAATAACACCAACCAGCCAACGGCCCGTGAATAGTGCCAAAATATCTCGTTAGATAGATGTTGTAGTCTCAAATAACACCAACCAGCCAACGGCCCGTGAATTCTTAATTGTGCCAAATATCTCGTTAGATAGATGGTGTAGTCTCAAATAACACCAACCAGCCAACGGCCCGTGAATAGTGCCAAAATATCTCGTTAGATAGATGGTGTAGTCTCAAATAACACCAACCAGCCAACGGCCCGTGAATAGTGCCAAAATATCTCGTTAGATAGATGTTGTAGTCTCAAATAACACCAACCAGCCAACGGCCCGTGAATTCTTAATTGTGCCAAATATCTCGTTAGATAGATGGTGTAGTCTCAAATAACACCAACCAGCCAACGGCCCGTGAATTCTTAATTGTGCCAAATATCTCGTTAGATAGATGCTGTAGTCTGAAAAAACACCAACCAGTCAACAACCCGTGAATTGTGCCAAAAAATCTCGTTAGATAGATGTTGTAGTCTCAAATAACACCAACCAGCCAACGGCCCGTGAATAGTGCCAAAATATCTCGTTAGATAGATGTTGTAGTCTCAAATAACACCAACCAGCCAACGGCCCGTGAATAGTGCCAAAATATCTCGTTAGATAGATGTTGTAGTCTCAAATAACACCAACCAGCCAACGGCCCGTGAATTCTTAATTGTGCCAAATATCTCGTTAGATAGATGGTGTAGTCTCAAATAACACCAGCAACAACGGCCCGCGAATGGTGTAAAAAATCTCGTTAGATAGATGCTGTAGTCTGAAAAAACACCAACCAGTCAACAACCCGTGAATTGTGCCAAAAAAAAAATCTCGTTAGATAGATGTTGTAGTCTCAAATAACACCAACCAGCCAACGGCCCGTGAATAGTGCCAAAAATCTCGTTAGATAGATGTTGTAGTCTCAAATAACACCAACCAGCCAACGGCCCGTGAATAGTGCCAAAATATCTCGTTAGATAGATGTTGTAGTCTCAAATAACACCAACCAGCCAACGGCCCGTGAATGGTGCAAAACGCACTATCGAAGTACGCGATATTGGTTTATGCGTATATACTGGTACATGGGCACTAACAGAGGGGGGGGGGAGAGAGAGAACCTCTCGTCGCAACTCGCCATTTCAATTTCCCGCCATGTCAGGAGAACCTCGAGCCCCTGTCATGATTGGTATGGTTGCTGCGCCTCGGCCATAGTGTTCGGTACTCTGAATGATAAAGAAAAGACACAGGACTTGTCAACAAACATATAAACGATTCGAATGGGTTTTTCGCGCGAGTATGGCGACGAAAATCTGCCTTTTGACTTAGTGCGGGTCTCACCTACTCATAGGAGATTACTTATGTACAAACCTAAAATGGTTCGATCGTTCAGTCCTCTGGAAAGTGAGTGGAAACCCCCCTCCCCCCCTCCCCCCACCCTCTCCTCCTGCCCATTCTTCGCGGCCCATCACTAGTTAAGTCCCTCGACTGCAGAATTTGTCTACTGCAAGTGACTTCAATGTTCCAACAACTCTTCAAGACCCAACTTTCGTTGCGAGTAATTTGGCATAGCGCCATCAATCAAACAGTGGTTATGGATTAGAAATCTAGGCCTGTTGAAGTGCAACAAGGGTAACCGTAATTAAGCGTTTTTGGTATTTACGAGCAAATACATCAGAATGGTCAGTCGGTTTGACTTGTTGATCTCTGAAACCTTCGAACGACTTCAAATTTTGCCACTCAAGATTTAGTACCAATTTATGCGGCATCAAACAACGAAATTTGTAAACCTGACTGGTAAGACCTCCGACGACCTTGAAATGTCTTGCAACGTATTTGCCACTCTGATCCATCCCAACCCTCCCTTTCAAGTGTGCCCGGCCCACCACCCGACATCCGATGAGTCCGTGGTATGATTAAATAATAATAATAATAATAATAATAATATTAAGAGATAATAGAAAAATACCAAAACCTGAGGCTTGAAATACAGTACAGCTGTCTGTGGAACACAGAGCGGAAGTGGTCGCAGTTGTGATCAGGGCACTTGGGGCGGTCAGCAGTCAGCACCAACCTGGAAAAGCACCTGAAAGCTACCAGGATCCCATGACAGCAACCAACTAATCAAGCAAGCGATCCTCGGAAGCGTCCACATCGGAAAGAACCGGGTACTTGGCTCTCCCAGAATCCGGGTAGGATTCCGAGGTCAAGGCAGATGGAGAATTTCCAACCGAATGAGAGTTGTGGTAGAGAATGATGTTGATTATAATAATAATAATATAATAATAACATTTCCTCAGTATCGTTATTAATGGAGCCTCCCGGACGACGCCCATAACCACTCTCCAAATAGGTAAAGACCCAAGGGTCAAGGACAACAGTGATCAAGCCACTGTATTTCAGAACTAAGGCCCTTGAACTGAACCAAATGGTTACACAGTTTGAAGGGGCTGCCCCATTGACACTGGCTTCCGGTGGTCCTTTGTTAGACATGGGCCGCAAGAGGCCTTCACCAAATCGATGTCCAATCCAGAGATACGCCCAGCGAAGGATGCATGTACCCATTGTTATGGATGTTGAAAGGAGTTTATGAATTCCTGTAACCGCTAAAATTCAACGAGATTCTCTTTTAAAGGTAATGCCTATTTTTTCGGGAAAAATCCGCTGATCAATTTTCCTGGAGGTGCAATTCAATCGTGGGAATCGAGGATTGTCAGTGTGGTAAGAATTAATAATTATGCCACACAATGTTCGGTCCGCAAGCAGAACGAATGGCATTGAAAGAAGTTAATTTCGGTTTCATTGTCATAGCTAGCCGGCCGCGCGACACTTCCGTGGTAGGTGGGTACAGTACAAGAAAGAAAGATCCAATGAAACATGTACACAACTGGAAAAACGTTCGATACAGCGAAATGGCTGCGATTGGTGGCCAGCTCGAATATTCTTCGACAGGGAATATTTTGAAGAGGATTTTGAACTCTAATAAAAACTCCGATTCACTGAAGCATCGGGCGAATTTTAATTATACAATTTATACGGGAGTAATTTGGTGGACACACCAAGCCCACATTTCCTGACCCCAATCGCGACAGCGATAGTTCCATACAGGCTGTGTACAGTACGGTCCAGCATAATGCAGGCCTAGTTCCGGTAGGCCTACTTCCGGCTCAGCTATGCGTTATACCCGTAGGAGAAGGCGGTGCTGAGAATCACACTCACAGTTACCGAGATATTGGAAGTAAGACCTTTGTTAACAATGAAATCAATGGTGGTTTAGACCACTCATCCTCCCCACGAGCACATTCCCATCTTGACCAAAGTGAAAATGTTGATAGTTCTGGCAACCCCAGTACAAATTCCAGAGTGAGTTTTTGAACATTTCAGAGGGTATTATTTAGACTCGTTGACACCTGCCAACCTTTGCCGAATTATCCTTGGTGGATCGGCTAACTTGACTATCGTTTCCCTCGTTCAACTCCAGAAGATGGCCAATTATACTGAACCTTCAACAAGATGTAAGCGTTCTGAAAGAAGAAATAGATGGTTTGAGGGTACCCAACCACAGAATTCCAGCAAGCACCCTGTCAATGCCAGCGCTGTTGGTACCCACTGCCAGTTCCACAGGTAGTGCTAAAGAATCTCTTTTCAAATGCTGCTGAAAACTTTCAAAAGTTAGATGCAATGCTCGAGAAATTGCCTTCTGGGAAGGTCCGGGACTGTGTTGAATGTTGGTATAGAGAACAGTAGCAGTAGAAAGTCAACGTATGCGTGTAGGGTCTGTTGGAGAGGGCTTCATCGATCACCGAACTGTGTTATAAGCACGTTGCTTGAGACCTGGTGGAGACTTGGGACTGAAGTAGTGATGCAGGAGGAATCATAATGAGAGAGCAAAACAGCTCCCCCCCCCCCCCCCCCTCAACGATTACAGTGGGTATAGAATGGCACGATGTTTGGATACTCATAACAAGGGGTGGAGGACCCTATAGACTACACGGCTGGTTCTGCAACTATGATGACATGCGAGTCCTACCCAGCATCCCCCAAGACCATTCCAGGGGCAGGGAAACGTAAAAAGTCATTGCAGAGTATCCTACCAGTAACGAATAAAATGAGAAAAACCAATTTTGGAAATGGTAGGGTAGATGCAATGTTCCTCCACTGCATAAAGAAAAATGGATGCAGGGAGCACAGAAGGGATTGCTACTCGTTCCAACCGCAAAGCAGGCAAGCGGCGAGTCTGGTACATGTGTTCCAAGTGTGGGAGGGGGCTCCACAGCAGGGGGGGGACCTCGTTCAATATTCATCCTTGTGGATGAAGAATTTCAAGGGCTGGGAACCCGGGAAGGAGTTCACCAGGGGATGATTTGAAAGTCAAAGTGAAAGTGGAAAGTGATCAAGACTATGAGGTAGCAGAAGGGTAGCAGAGACATGATGGACGGATCACAGTGAAAAGATCCCATTGAGGGGGATGTTGATCCTGTCTACGAAACGGCGATGGCTGTAGGAGTCGATGATGACGGTAGCCAGTTGGCCTTGGAGGAGGACACCAGCCTAAGCAAGGATGGGGACGAGGAAGACCTGAGTGGCATAAGTGCAAACACCAACAGACCAAAGTCTCGATGGGCAACAGGGCAATGATGAAGACACAGGGGCGCTGAGACTGACCAATTACATACTGCTGAAGGTGTCAGCAAGAATCCAGGTCGAAGTTGCAAATGTGCTGAACGTTGCTAGATGAGGGTTGAGGTTCGTAAAAATTCAAAGTTCGTCAGGTGTTCTTTTCCATTCTTTCAAAGTTATTGGCAGTAGGGTATATTTGGCCCATTTTAAGTTTTCGTAGTTCCACTACTCGTTGTTGATATCGTACATAGTGAAATTGGGCGATGAATGAGGCTCACATAAGCCAAGGGCGCAATCATGTTTCGGAAAGTTAGGGGAGGAGAGAGGAGTTGGCAGTTTGCCATATGATCTGAGAGCATGTCGCCCCCAGAATACCAATAGAGCACTGAATAGCTCATTATCGGCATGTTCTAGACGGTTAAAAGTTTCGCATTGGTTAAATATCAAAAGTTGGAGAGATCCATAAATGCCTAGTGGCTGGCGCCTTGAAACTTGAGCTTTCCCATGTAGTATTGTATGGGGGATTGTATGTCTTGTAAATCGCAGGTCTCATTGTTGAAAGTGCCATAGCTTATTTATTACTGTACTCGGTTTTTATGAAATCAGTGGATTGTGTTTAACTTGTGATCTAATCATTGCTTGAATGTTTGGAGAGACCTGAAGGGCTATATATATGAGACCAATGAGGCAATCAGAAAGTCTTTTGTTTGAAAGTTATTTCAGTCATGGGGACCTATCAACTCCCAAAGTTTGCCAAAAATTAACCAACTTATATTTTATATATCATGTCTTTAATCCAGATTACGCACTCGGACACTCTTGAATATGCTGATCATAATCAAGTTCAATGGTATCCGGAAAATATCAGTTCTTTCAGTAAGACTAAGAGCAGATTAGTTAATTTGCTTGATAATACATCTTGGACTTATAGGCCTTCAGCATTGTTGTAGTCAACTTGTCATGCTGAAAATGGGCTCGCTCATACCATACTGTTCATATTGGAATAAAAATGAATGATTAAATGCACTTGTGTTGCTTTGTGGTGTATACATACAAGTATATTATCAACATAAAAAGGCAGCGCAAAACTGCTACTCCAAATGACTTACCCCTTAAGGTGGTATTAATGGACGCGTCATTTGCCTGTGGAACTACGCTCAAAATTGCAGCAGATTGCTTTGGACCTTACATCTAAAACTTTATTTCAAAATTCCAAATCTCAAATTGAGTTTCAGTCTCGTCCCATTCTTTTGTAATTTAAGCATGCCATCTTATGTCAACACACCTCAACAAATAATGGAAGCTCCCATTTGCATGATGTCATAGCAAAATATTTTTCACAGGTATACAAATAACAGGTAGGAACTATTCCATTGACATCGATGACTGTTGAAACAAACTTGGAATGTGTCAGCCCATGGGACATCTTTGACCTTCTAAAGGTCAAAGATATATAGGGCAACTGGGTCATCATGTGGCAAACTTGCAACAAAAAACTTCTTCCTTAAAATAAGGTTGGCGTACCAGCATACTTGGTCAGTGTTATATGGTTCTAGTGGTTCCTACGTGGTGTTCAGGGATTCAAGGTCGAAGGCATAAACTTGCAAACCTGCGTATCCACAAGTCGGGTTGAATATATCATACATGGTCAGTGTTATAGTACTTGGTAGTGGTAAATGGACGCTAGTGGTATGCGTAGTCTCCGACAAATTATGTTGACCGAACTGGGACACCACGTTTATTGACAGGTGGGTCATCTTTGATCCCCACAAATGTCATTAGAGAAATAGTAAGCTATTGTGTAACGGGCAGGAGAGCCATCGTGACAAAACAATGCAAAATGCATTCATTTCCTTCGATTAACAGCGTAACATTTTTTCCTCAAAATTACAAATTATGGGTTAACGGGTGGCCAATGCATAGCTTCTAAACATGGTGATACTGTATGGTGGGTGTTATGGAAGTGGTGGAATGTTATACTGGGATTTTGCCTGTCCATTGATGTATTAATTCATTTCATTTTTTGACCATGACACAAAATGCAATAATGCTGTTAAATTTAGTTGACATTTTTAAATTTTAAAGACCTTTTCTCCAAGTTCAAAGCACATTCCACAATGCAGTCCAGGCAATTCAATATTTCAAGGAGGGCCTTTGAGCTTTGAGGAAACCCATGAGAAGTTTCTGTGGTTCCATTTTAATCTCCATTAATAAAACAAATGCTTATGAAAGTCCCTACCCAAGGATGCTGGCCAGTGTAAAATGTCTGTTTGCTCATTTTATCCGCCACCCTGAAAAATTGTAATTCACCTCGATGACCTACACATGCATCCTAACTTTTTGTTCCATGCATTGCAAAGATGGTCTAATTGTTTATGCTGATTGACTGTGAGTGATCTCCTTTGTGGCAATGAGGGCTTTATTCCATTGTTGCACATTGTACAAAACGTGGCAGACTGGGCTGTACTGATCACCCTGTCCGAGGGGCAAAGATGCTACAAGGTCAAGTGAAAAAATAAACCAGTTTCTCGTCCCTCCTGCCGCACATTTTTGTTCAGTTTCAAACTTTTTCAAAATTTCGTTTCGCCGAAAATGTCTCTTCCTTACCAACCACCGAATGCCCCCCTTTGTGGTGTTTCTATAGTGAAACATACGCGCATTGATATACCGCTAGGGTACCAAAGGGCCTGCCAAGTGCTGTGGCGCCAACTGGCCTTATGGGTAACTTACCCCCTCCAAAAAAAAAAAAAAGGCCCTCACCCCCAAATTATCCTCAAAGTTAGGACGAGAAACTTTTTTTTACTTCTTGCCCCAGAGGCCAATACACAGTATCTAAAGGTTATAGTGTGAAACAAAACAGCAGTGCTGAGATGTGATAAAAGGCTCAGCAAAGACCATTAAATGCACATAATTGCAGGCAGTCCCCCAACTGTTTTATTATGGCTGCTGGCCAATGTCCCTTTGTGAAGATGGAAGGCATTGTCAGTGTTAGGGGTGACCTCATTCCTTACCATCATGGAGAGCCTCACATGGCCTCCGTGGTCGGGGCCCACAAAGGAAGTGAGCGAATGTGAGGGAGGCCCTTGCATGCGATAGGCCATGGCCTCGTCTACACTGATACCAGAAAACAAAATTGGCGTACCTTCTAATACTTTGCCTCATTGCTCAACACTATTTAGGAGCACTTGTTTTGATTGTACTGTGTGGGCAAATCTGGATTGATTCGATGATTGCTAATACCGTAATCATTTATGTACTGCACTTGCCAATGGTATGAAACAACACCCTTCATACACGGACAAGTGAAGTCATTTTTTCAAAGATGGATCGTACAGTTCTAGTACTTTGATGCACCCCTCAGTCACTTCTGTGACACTTACAATTCTTCGAAACACACAAGTACCATTCAGTACTCAGTAGGCTAAGCCTTTCCATCATTCCTTAAATAATTGGTGTGAAATGAACACCCCGAGAGTCTATTTGTGACTGACCATATCACTGAAAAGTGACACACATAGTGAATCACTTTAGATTTGGCATTGACACACATGTGACTGAACATGCCCAGGGTATTGAAGGCACTAAGGGGTGCGTCATGTAATTGATTAACCCGGCTAACAACACAATCATTAGCATGTGGAACAAAATGTCCTATCAAGTTGTGAAATCGTTTCTCTCATTCATTTTTCAATATGATAAGCATGGAATACTTTCCAATCAGATTCAGCCCCCGCAGCCTTGAAGGGGGGGGGGTGGCTCATATTCGAACTAACCATCAGGTCTTCATCTTGACGGATTACTATACTAGGATACTTCCCTGAGGGCTACATAGTCCAAAAGTGCTCTGTGTATTTCTTGGTTATGAGGGTCTATTCCACCCCCCCCCCCCACATTCACATTTTTTGTGTGTGCGGGTAGCCTGGGACCCTGTACAGGATTTGCCAATCATGATTTTTTTAATCATCTATTATGTCATGTCACCGCTAGCATTATAATAATTTTGTCATACGGGCAAATCAATTTTTAGGAGCATGTCTTGTTACCATAGTGGAGGAATTTTGTCAGGAATGCGGGTAATGTCATTTTATTGTTTACTTTGTTGTACCTCTACGGCAGCCTGATCTATGGATCCCTGCCTGATGAAGTTGCCATTTGAAGTACTTTGAGTATATATCTTCAGACTTTAATCAGATGGCAGGTATCTTGTGTCTACAGATATCATTATCCTGTATTAATGACTTGACAAAGTTACAAAATGTTGAGTAATTTTTAGGATCCCCAGCACAGTCAACCTGAAAATTTTGAAGTTATCTTATTCCATCTTGCAATTTTCAGTGGAAATTTGCCATTGAATCTAATCCAGTCGAATTTCAAAGGGTATTGGCACATATTGAAAGTCTTACAGCACTGCTGCCGAGGCAGTGTGGCAAGGTCCATTACCACGCAAATATGAATGGCCATGCTTCTCACACACTTCGTCCGACGCTACTGTTTACTTGAGAATATTCTGATAGGTTAAATTTGAGTCATGGAATACTTCATTGTTTATGTGGATATGTGCTGCTTTCGTTCTGAGTACTAAGTGGCTTTTGTAAATGTCACAAATTGAATCCATCGTAATCATATATATGTTCACGATTGCAAGGAGAATTGAAATTAACTCACTGACTATCTGACTTGCTTATTGTATTGCAGTACATAATTTCCATCTGAACATATATGGCCAGTCCATTGAAATTTTGCACACCTAAACAATGGGGTCATGTAGATGCACCATCTGATGTCTCGTCATCAAATTTATTGATCAAATAATACCTGTATCACACAGATATCTGTAAATTCAGAAATAGAATATAAAATTTGTATCTTTATTAGAACTATTATCGATCTTTGGGTCAAGGAAAAATGAAAATTATATAAATATTCCACTTACATTTGTGAATGTATTAACTTGTATGCATTTTTAAACAAGCATATTCTTCGTAGTACAACTTAGGTAGGGTTTTGGGAGGTAGGGCTATTTTGGAGGCCTTGGGCTTGGAGGACATCTCTTCGTCTGTTTCATGTATACCACTAGTGGCATGTGCATGTAAATTTGTACCTTGCATGCACTTCCAAGGAAAGGAATCTCAAGTGTCAAGTTACACAGGAATTTCAATAGCTTGTTTGTTGGGAATATTTAATGTAAGAGGACATTGAGGGTTAGAGCTCGAGGAGACCCCCCCTTCCTCTCATCATGAAGACTGTTTATTGTTTCATGTCATCGTGGATAATGGTAGCATAACGTGAGGTACTTGGTATATAGCTGCAGATCGTTTTAGAGAATCGCAATTTGCATTTCCTAATGCACAGAAGATTTGGTGGTGACTGAATTCATTACATTTAGACCATTCTACCATATATATATATATATTATATATATATATATATAATATATATATATATATATTATATATATATATATTATATATATATTATATATATATATATATATAATATATATAACAGGTGTTTGTATGTCTGGAGGGAGGGCAGCTTGTTCATGGGAGAGTTTTGGTGTCTTTTGGGGCAAGCTGCAAAATGACTTCAATAATTAACTCGTTCAAGGGGACCTTAGCCCAGTTCCCTAGACTGAATCAGTGTATATTATCAATTGTCATTCCCCCATGATAAGGTTGAATTCAGGATTTCATTATGCAGTCCATTGTTTCAAATGTTGATTTCATCATTTGACTATTATTGTTCCACTGGTTTATGTTCATCAGTGATGTTTAATTCAAGTGTCATTTTGTATGTATTGGAACTAGATAGTGGCCACAGATTTTTTTGTCACAGTTACTCTTTCTTGAAAACCCAAAGTATCATGATTATCATGCCAATTGGGCTTTTGATTACCTTTTATCTTTCTGTAAATTAAATTTCCTGAAGCACTTGTTTTACTGAAGTTTGCACAGTTTATCATTTTGAGAATTTAGAATTTCCAAAGTTACCTTTTGATGATTCCATTCAGTTAATTCAAATGATAGTCATTTTAATTAATATTAGCGAGGTGTCTTGATTTCACCTCCCTATCAATTATGGGGCTATTCCACCAACTCATGATCTAATTGCCAATATTGTTGTGTCATATACCCTAATTGCTATAATGAAATTCCACATGCTTCAACTCCTCACATTATACCAAATATGTTCCCTGATCATCAACAACTGGTTGCCTAAACTCGCCATCTGTGAAATTGTGATGATTAATTTGGAGTTCATTTTCCTAGAGATAGTCAGAAGATGTGGACACCTTAATATTTATTATAGTTGGTGAAATTAACATAATTAATGCGCGATTCAGAGTGGGACGTCTCATCTTGCCCTACCCAGCGGTCCTATTCTGTTTGACTTTCTTGTGCAATTGTGGGATCGCTTAGTCTCCCCCCCCCCCCACCCCCCCCCCCCCCCCATGTCGGCAATGCATCTGCTATCATACAGATTAGTTATTTGCTTCGTAACCCACAACATCCCCAATTTTTATTGGACCACTCTGCCGAGAGATCCCAGTAATTTGGTTTAATATGCGCTGTAGCAGTATCGTCAAGCCTCGCTCAATCTACGTGAGTCACACAATCCACAGCCAAAGCTGAGCCTTCAATAGCGGCTTGCGCGCTATACAGCGGTCTCATAACATATGGGCGGAAATGGACCCCAATCGCGCGGTGAGCGAGCAGTTTGCCACGTCGATTCGATCGCTTGCGAGGCTTTATAAATTGGCCACGGAAGGCCTTGGCACTTAGCCAATTGTCGACGCTGGCTGGCGTCATAGCGCGAGGGCTTTCGGTATGCCTAGGTCACGCAGAACAAGATTTGGTCGGCCTTGGTTGTGGGCCACGAACAGGCCAGGCTTTTTCCCCGGCGCAGTCAGGGGATAGAGTAGGCTATTAGTACCAGAATCAGCCATGGAAAAAGGCTTCTGGCAAAAAGAGCTCGTTATCGTCAAAATGGGGAGTGCATAATTAGATTCTGGCCGGGGCGCTATGTGTGCTATTGAGTCGGGGCAGTTGTGTTGCGTTGCGTTATGAGCTGGGTTGACACAAGAAAAACATTCGGATGGCTGATGTTAATTCCCGGCCCAGTGAGAAAACGATTCCTGGAAGACTAATAAAGTTTGAAGTGAACGTTTCTCCCTGTTAAACTTCTTATAAATCATTTGGCGACACCTGATGGGGTGACAACCCCTGTAATAGAAGTCCACAACGACCTACCCCCCTTCTCTCTGTATTGAACTCCATGACCGTTTATCCCCTGACACGATGAGCACATTCACCCCTGAATGAATGTGTAGTATATCATTCACAAGCGTTGGGATGTCAATTAGTTTGAGTACAGATTTAAAATTTGATGTGTGTGCCTAGTCCAATGGAAGTCACGGCCACAATAATTTTCGAGCGCAGTCGACCCAACATCCCCACATATGAACATTACTGCAACACCCTCTCTCTATTCCACCCTGAAAGTTTAAATTACTTGTAGCAGGCACAACGTTAGAAGCAATTTGGGGTGGGGATGGTACGTATGTGACTTTTTCACCATGGCGAAAATTCACAATGATAATCTTCTGCTCAGATCACTGGGAGAGTCCTTGCCCGGGTTTCAAAACGGCATCAGGAGGGTGAAATTCCATTTGACTCCCGTAGAACCGCCTCTGAGTTTTTGGTAGCTGGTGGCAATGAGAAAAGGTTAAGTTATGTAACTTTATATGAAGTCTTTCACCCTCCACCAATTGAATAAAAACGTTTAGGCCAGGAAACTCGATCATGGGTCGTAACCTATTGGCTGAAGGTTGATGTTACTCGAGTCACTCGACCAATCAAATTCGTGAAATCCAACTCCATTTCCCAATGGCGCTGGCTTTCGAACTGTTTCAGGACTCGTATGGAACCCTAAACTCTAGTCTCGGAACAATTGACTGATCCCTACCTCTACATACCAAATTTGACTTGACACAGTCATGAACTGTTCGTATTGATCTGACAATGGAATAACTACTCTGACGGGTTCAACTTGATACTGGTATCGCCGAGGTTTGTTCAGTGTTTCATTAGGTCTGGGGTCGCCGTCTTTATTGTTTGTCTTGTGTGAATAGTATACTAGCAGTTTAGAACCATTATACGTCATCAATTGGTCCTGGTGGGCCCAATGGATGTCTCCAGATCGGTCTGAATTACGTGAAAAGATCCCGCTTTAAAATTTTATCGCCCGTAAGAAACAGCAGTCCATATCACGATCCTGATTGGCAACTCTCCCATTTATTATACCACAATCAATGCTATATGAATTTATTGTTAATACTATGAACGCCTACCGGCTGATGTGGCCTCTGATACGCACACCTGCATACGTGTTGGCTCGTCGTTATTTCAGCCTTGACCGGATACCCACACATCCCACACCCTCTAAGCAATTGCACATGTCGGTGAAAAGGTCAGGAGCCATTGGCGGCGCGAGCGTCGTGCTATTGTGGTGCAGTGGGCCTTGGTCGTTCAAGCGGGCTCTAATTGCTCTGGGTCTGTACACATGCCAAGGTTAGGGTGGAGAGAAAAAAGATCCTGTTCGCTTTGGTAGGGATACTTAGTACCCCGGAACAAATACATCCATATGGCCGTGGGAAGCCAGCAACTCGGTATAATTAGAGCCACGGACGCACTGCGCGAAGCTTGGGAGGCCCACGTGGGAGTGATTACCCACATAGGCCTATAGCCAACGTCGACCGACTTCAGCCATTAGGTTACTACCATACTACAGAAAAAAAAAAAAACAATGTGAACGTGAGGAGCGCCATGTGATAAACTACCCCTCCCCCTCCAACTAATCATCAGTAAACTCGCTGCGTTTGTGCTAAAACCGTGCCTTCCTCATATTCTATAGTATACATCTATCGAAATTTAATTTGATAAGTTTAGGAGAGCACTATTATATGACTAAAATGGGCCGACGACATTTACCCGCCGTATTTATTTCGTGGGAGGCGACCAAAGGGCGGTCTTGGAGGAAGTCCGTAACACAGTGTGTTGATATCTCCCTATCCTCAATCAGTTGAACAATGATCAGTCACCCCCTTCCCGCCATTGTGCTGGTGAAAAGAGCGGGGAATGGTAAATCTTTTTATGAGCTATTGCTTCACCAAAAAAAAATTCATCGTTGTAATTGTGTAGATAAGCGGACTAGTTTCGTGTGTGGGAACTGTTGTACTGTTGTATATCGTTTGGTATAGTTGGCCAGTGTATAGCCATAGGTCGGCGGTATACATTTATCGCTCCAATCCGATATTTCACAGGTAGAAACGTGCAGTATTTCTTCTCGTTGTATTTCTAGCGACTAAACATTCCCATTTTCAAGTCACTTCAGTGAACCCGAAAATGTATATTTAAGAAGTTTATGGAATTGAAATGTCCCTGTCACTGCAACATTTGAATGACTTCCGTACCAGTATAACGATGCATCGTTTCAATATGTTGAGAGAGTGTTGCTAAAATGGTATGGATAGAGCTGGTGTATTGCTGAGATCCTTCGCTATCATTTGAAAAAAGGTACCAAAAAAAAGTGGCGAGAGGTGGTACCATATCATTGTTCAGTTGGACTGACTTAGCTGGAGTCATATGTTTATTAACCAGGTGAGGTGGTTAACACAGTCAGGACGCTCTATTTCTCGCTGGAAAATCAAACATGAGAAGAAGTCGCCATACTTGCCTGAACTGCATGCTCGGTCGATAATAGTTGATGTATTTATCAAACTGTACAAAGGAGGCACCTGGCAAAAACCGTCTCAATGCGATGACGTATACCGTCATTATGGTCAGGTCAATTCATATAATTCGGTTTTACCGTGCTGGGACGGATTTAATTTCGTCTTAACATCGAATATGGGAATCATACGAAAATTTGTATTGGGTGCCTAGTATTTGGGATGCTATGTGAGGGGACGGTTTCTGGGCACCCGTTGAGTAGTCCAATATACTGAAAATGTTTGATCAGCGACAGTCTCGGGTTATTTACGCGATTACCATCGCATATGTAGGCCCCGCCGCCGAATCTGATCTGAAGACGTTCTCCAAACCAATCTATCGAGTAACTAGACTGGCCAAATGCAGACTTGAAAACGAGTATTCCGAGAAAGCTTGTAAGTTTAGGAATATCGGCTTACGGTCTTATTCTCTCATAAGAGTATGCCGAACCCTGATGGTTCGTTTATCGTCCTGTAGGTCTTGCTTAGTATCTTTCGCACATAAATATTATAAACTGCATTCTTACCAAAGCAGTCAATGCCAATCTATGCCGAGAAATGTTTTAGGAAATTGATGAGGGACACATTCCCTATAATCTGGAGCTCAACGACTAGGGAATAGTATGCTGAGGAATTGCATCTCGAAAACCTACAGTAAGAGAAGTAAACAGTGTAATGATCTGTCATGACCGGTTTTACACGGTTTCAAAATTTTTATATTATAAATTTTTATTCGATGGACGTCGTTATTCTGTGAGAGACAGTAGGCAGTATACGTTGATGCATGTTTTTGGTGTTAAATGTTCTTGTAATATAAATAGTGTTTTTTCGTGGTTTGATTAGAGTGCAACAGAGTTCATTAAAACAGCTAGACGTTCTGTTCAACTTTCGGTTTCCCCAGGGTCATATTTGTCGCGGGAGGAGCGCCACCCCCCCCCCTCACGTCGGGGATATAAGAGAGAAAAAACAAAACAAGGGGGGGGGGGGGGGGCTACCACCTGGCGGGACATTTTTTTTTTAAAAAAAATGAAGGTTTTGGATATAGGGTTGGGTGAGGTGGCACTATGCTAACGATATGCTGAACTTTCGTCGGTGGAACTCCGGCCCCCTAATCGGGGAATCATGGCGCCGCCCCTTGGACTGAGCTGGGCTCCGGCAGAGACTCGTGCAGCGGGTCACTTCGTTGTGTGTGTTCGTACGGGTGTCACGCTGGCCCCGTGGCAGGATTCCTCGGAAACCGTAGGACTGATTTTGTACGTGGTATCGGTTAGGTGGCACATGATCGGATTGAGAGCAATCAAGTTAGCTAGTTTCTGTCTTGCTGAACAAAGTTCAGAAAGAGACTTAGAGATCACTTTGGGCATGTATGTATGTGTTTGATGACGTGCCGTGTGATCGCACACTTTTCTCTTAGCAGAATCCTCTGGGATCGATTTTGCATTGAAAATTGTTGTATGTATTATCGGGTTATTTTTATGTAGTATCGGGTTTATAAAACACGATTCTTATTAGATTCGAGTAAGTACGAAACGTTCACTAATGAAAGTAGGGTGATTAGCTAGTTTTATGTGATTCATTTGTTTAGGCTACTGCAAGATACTGCAAACGGGGTGATATGGTTGGACGGCGGGTTGTATATATGAGGATATTCCAGCGTGTGAAATATGCTAATAAAGTGTCTGATTTGCAGAATTACGGCAGTTCGACAGATTTTGACGAAAGATTCGGATTCACTGCAGGTATTTCAAATTCGGCCTAATGTTTCTTAAGTTATGCGAAATCTAAAGAGTGGTGGAATTCTATGAAACTGGTGGTTATGATTCACCTCAGTTCAGGACTTTTAACATTGGCTCAGGGTCACTGGAGGTCATTCACGTGCCTGATTTGCATAATTTATGCACAAAAAAATAAGTTCATCGGATATCCATTACAACTCAGGTGGGGATGGTATACATTTAGTCCGCCAACCCCTTTTGTAACGTAGGTTGGAGGTCACTGGAGGTCATTAAGGTTTGCGCGCACTTAAAAAGTGGCAAAGTAAATCCTCTACATGATTCCAGATTTTGCTGTGCTCATTATCAGTTCAACTGGAAAATTTGCTTCTTCCGACCTCTAAGAGAGGTTGGTTGGTTTTACTAAATCATGGGCGCGGATACAGGTGTGTGTGGACTAGGGGAGCCTCACCCTTCAACGATTTTGAAGGTGGATTTGCGCTCACTTTCATCCAGGAAAATGCGCCCCTCAGATTTCCATCTACTCCCAAAGTTGGAATATAAAAAAAAAAAAAAAAACTTTATTGAGTCATGTTGGAATTGTGGAAACTCGAAAGGGGGTGAGCTTTTCACATATTCATCATAAGATTGGAAGAACTCTCGCGCTACGCGCGAATGAGGGCGTCCCTGTTTGTCTGCAGGTCGGCATAAGTCATAACTGCAGAAAGATGGAAAGCTGTCCAAAATTGTTTCTTGTGTTAATAAACAGATAGATGGAAATCCACGAAGCACCAGTTCCACTCTACAAGAGTTGAATATGTTTGCAGAGAAGGCAGGCACCGAGTCACTTGCGCGTTGGGTTTGCGGGGGAGTGATTCCAAATTACGTGGGTTACGCCATTCCCGTGGTTTATCACGAACATCAAGAAATTGAGTTAGTTGGGGGAAAGCAGTGGAGGGCAAACAAGACGGAGTATCTGTTGGGATAATGAGAGGAGACTGAAAATTGAGTAACATATCGACGACCCAAGAATGGGCGGAAGGAAACTGGCCCAGTTGCAGGGGGCAGGGACCCAGGGGGCACAACAGGCGCCCCTATTGGCCGTCATGAAAGAATGAGGTGAACTGACTGAAAAATCATAGTTCACAAATGGGGTCATAATTGGTCACATTATAGCACCAGTTTGTATCTCGGCCCTTCTTCGGAAACGAAAAAAATTTTAAACAAGGAGGAGGACCCACCCAGGACTGCGATCACTCATGCTTTGCGCCACCCCTTCCCATATTGAAAAATCCTGGATATGCCTTGTAGTGGAGAGGGAAAAGACTTGAGGAAATACCGTGCGGAAATTGCCTTCTTGGCCCCCAATAAGTCATTCTGTGATGGATTGTCGACCAAACTTGAGTTTTCATTGACCATGAGACATTTGTTTGGACTTTGTGAAGGCCAAGGTCAAAAGGTCATTGAAAGGAATATAGAGGCCATGATTGCGTAAAAAAATTTCAAAATGTATCTCGTTACAATTTGGTGCACAGTGCTGATGGTCGGTTCCTTTAATGATGGCCTAGCAGTGCTAGTGGCGTTGTCCAAAGGCGGAGGGTGGTTCGGGGTTGAATCCCACATGGACCAAGTGACAAGAAGAAGCACGAAATTTCGAGAAAAAACGCGGAAAGTATCCCAAGGGGGGGGGTGTCCCCTACCCTTGGACCCCTCCCCTTAGATCACTCCTCCAGGCCGGACCCCCCCCCCCCGTCCCCAAGTAATATTCGGTACGCGGCCTAACAGCCGTACTTCGGAGTGTTCAGGAAAATTTGGTCCACAAGTCCACTGGGCCCTAGGGCCCCCACCAAGTATATGAAAACCGCGGAATCTCATACCAAATTGTTGCACAATGCTGGTTCGGTTCATAATGTGGCCTACTGCTGTACCCTAAGGGGGTTTGTCTAGAATATTAAGGGAACCAAGGCCAAACAGTGTGGGCAGTTTGTGGGCCCTGGGGCCTATTCATTTGAAATTAGCAGATATGCTTTCCTCGACGAATTTTGGGCACCGTGGGATGTGGTCATAATGATGGTTGAACAGCTATACTTTCGGGGTGTTCAGAAATTTGTCCAAGGTCCCACTTGATCGAAGGCACATTTTATAAAAATTTCACAAATGGTACTTGAAATGCATCTTCCTCCCACAGATTCAATTGATTTTCTCCAACGTTACATATAATGGTCCTCGGGTAGAGGGCCCTTGGGGTGAAATTTGAGGCCCCCGGCCAGTTTGGCCTAGGGCCAGTTGTCTCGCCTGACTGAACTGTATGTATGTATGTATGTAATATGTAGTATGTATGTAATTATGTATGTATGTATGTATGGTTACGTAGGATGTGCCCCACTTTCTCGTTGGCAGGATTTCTCCGAAACGGTAAAAAACGATTCGCATGAAATTTTGTATGTAGTATCGGCGTTGGGTGAACCCCGATCTGATTTATATTTTGGGCCATTGGGACCAACTTGGAGACCAATGTTCATTACCCATGGGACGAGTTTCTCGAATTTGAGGAGGGACAAGGTCAAGGTCATTGAAGGCGCAATATAGACCAGAGTTGTAACATTTCGAAATGATTACTCCCACAAGTACATAGATTTTCTTGAAACTCCTAATGTTCCTTGGGGGGTTTGCTCCCATTTCGCTTGTTCACAAAAGTCCAGATGCAAACCATCATATGATGATCGTGCTGTTAAGAGTTGAAACGTAGAATCTGTTGAACAAGAAGGCATCGCGGACCCCCAAAAAACCAGTAATTATTTGATGGCTGTTGTCCAAATTGGACAAATGGTCAATGACATTTGAGACCTATCGGCCCTGGTGAATGGTCAAGGTTCAAAGTCATTAGAGGGAGGCACGATAGGCCACTGTGTTTGAAATTGCCTTTTCGCTTCCCAAAAAACAGTATTCGTCGCCAATGTTCATTAGCCCAGAGAAATGTTTGACCTTGTGATGGTCAAGGTCAAAGGTCTTGAAGAGACACTATAGGCCATTATGTGTATAAAAATGTCAAAATTGTATTTTCTGCAAAGAGAGTACATTAGATTTTCTTGAACTGCATCATAAAGTTTCTTTTGGCGGTTTGCTCTTTCTGAGCTGTTGCGGATTTTATTTTAATCTTTGACATGTGGAGGGTGAGTGCAGGTCAGTAAAGGGGCCACAATAGGCCCTGTGTAAATTGCCTTTTTCTCTCTAATTGGTCATTCTTCGATGGATGTTGACTAAAAACTGGTAACATGTTACGAATGATAAGACATCATTGACCATCTGAAGATCAAGGTCAAGGTCGTTACAGGGGCACAATAGGCCAATTGTTTGGAATGCTTTCTTGGCTCACATTCTTGAACATTTAACACACATAATTATATTCCCGCAACACTTTCAAGTGTTCGGGGAAATATGGATTGGGTATTTATAGCGCCGTCGTTTACGCCCCGCCACCGGAAACTCCAACCTTAGCGCAATAAATTTCATCCACTTATAACTGATCTGACATTGGTACATCGTCCATGTCCACCTAGTAAAAATTCTCGGACGCAGTGGCTTGGATAGGTGTTGTGGGTAACTATGATGAGAGACAAAACAAAAGAACATCGCCGGAACGTTGAGTCAATCGACATTAAAAACAATGGGCATGCATAACAAAATAACTGGGTTGTTTTCAACTGGCTGTGGGACGTCATGCGACATTGCGTACTAGGGATTTGATTTGATTTGAATCTAAGGGTGTTCAGGAAGTCAATTAAGCATATTATTGACCGTGACAGAGCCCGGCGAACATCGCCTTCCCTTTTCGACTAGAGCTCAGAGGATAATGAGGCAGGGGTGTTATGATGATCCAAACCTGTTTCCCTTGGACCGCCATTTTTACGTCCCCATTCAAAGGACGATCGGGGAAATTCAGAATCGGCTCATTTCTCGGAACATGGAAGAGCCAGTGCAACGGGACTGCTCACAGCCGACAAGACGGATACTTTACAAATACCCCTAACAAACCCCAGTTCACCCCAGAAAGCACCAAGGCCTTCACAGCGGAACCATGAAGCCCAAGACCTCGCTCAGCGCAACTGCACGTACAGCCGCCTAGGGAAAACATCCGGTGACTGCCGGATTTCGAACCCGGAATGTTTGTGGGCAAAATGGTCACTCTACCCTCCCGATTCCGATTGCCAAGATAAAATTTAAATGGACGTGTTTTAGATGGACTGGTCACAGTACATATCAGGAGCGTATTATCAATTGAAGACCGTTGAGGAAGGGGGTACTATGCTACGATTAACAGGAACGCCCTCACCAGGGATAGGTAGACGTCGGATTTTCACGAGGTGGGGTAATAAGTGGGTTTCTCTAGGACTATTCGGGCGGTTTTGTATAGAAAACGGCGAGAGGGTGCACTCCGTAAAGGTTGTGCGTTTGACGGATTCATGGCCTCTCACTGGGGAGGCAATGGCACGCCTAATGCTTGTAAATATTTTAAGAGATATGTTGGTTACCGGCGAGGCTCCACTGAAGCTGAAGAACAATTGCATCTGTACGTGTAACATCGTCTCAGCAACATACAGTTTGTGCCACCGGGCTAACTTAGTTGCAGGGGAAAAGAAGCCCCCGCCTCGGAGGACAAATTTCTAAAGAGAACATGGAGTGTGACAAGGGATCAGGCAAGTGCAAGTATTATGCGCATGTAGTCTCAGCGAAAGGAGTGCATCGCTTCAGAACGGGCTCTGACTTCTATATAGGCGTTAGGTAGGGTGAATGATGCCGGAAAGTCGGCTGTACATGTGTCGCCACGTAGACATAGTACAACCGTAAAAAAAACGTCGAAAACATGGCGTGTTGCATATTGTTTGTCTCGATTTCCTACCAAGGCGAGTGTCGTGCGATCAGATATGCGCGTTATCAATGGCACTTGCCCGGGGCTAGGTACCAAGGGTGGTTGTCAGCGGGAGCAGGGGGGGGGGATGCCCCCCGTCGGGGAACCTGCCACACCCCCCCGTCGGGAATTTTTCCCATTTCGTCGGGGAAGCCCCCCGAGAGTTGGGTACACTGAAATTTACACACCCCGACCTTATCGCCCCGACAGTATAAATTTTTCAGCTTTTTTTTAGAAGCATTTTCCTATATTATCGCTGAAACTTTTCGGCTCGTATCTCTTATTTTATTTGCCGAGTTACTCACTCAGTTTAAAATCATCGTATCCTCATTTTCTTCCTACGACGATATACAATCTGCATATATAGATAAGATACACAAGTCTTCTGAATATCTTCGGAATTTCCATGCAAGAAGATTAATATGTTCATTCTGTGGGGAGGGTGATCGTTCTGCCGTCCATCCACTGTTTCTGCCGTTGTTTCAACGGTGGTGTGCATACTCCCTCGACGCAATACTCCAGTTGCAGATTTTATCGGGAATACGCGCCCCTACAAGAGTGCCTGATTGATGGGATGCCACTGAGAGTACACCATGCCCCCTCCACAGTGGTTATTTTAAATTATTTTATTTTTCGTTGAGCAGAAAGTTAAAAAATGTGGAACAGCACGACTGCAGGTTTCGAACCGAGGGTTAGGGTGAGTCTCGTTGGGGAACTTGGACCCCCGTCGGGGAACCCGGACCTCCCTCGGGGGGATCTGGCGCCCCACTTCTCGTGTGCGACTGATTCGACTTATTACCTGACGAAATGCATACTTTTACTACCGGCATTTGTACGTTGCACCTCCGTAGTGGCAAGATATCAGTAAATCATGGCCTTAACTAAGACATGACCCGACCTCACGTTTCTTCCTACGTACCTACGTCAGAAATTCATTTCTTTTCTAAATCCCACTCATAGTAGCTGTAATAGGCTATATTAAATATAGGTGAGCATAGAAAACAAAAAATGACAAATACGGAGTTTTTTAGGACAAATTGCCCGCGCTGAGGTCATGTACCACGCTCTGCTCAAGTTGTCAATTGCTAGATAAATGTGATCCGTCTATAGTTGCCTGCATGCGCGCGGGCATCTCTGCTTTGCCTAGCAATACTAGTAAATACAACCTCATACCGCCACCCTGAATGTATCCGAGCGGAACTTTGTCCGCATATAGCCTTTATATTGGATGCATTGCAAGCAAACATTGCTGTCCCCGAACGGTTTCCATCGGTTGCTTCACTTCGATATGCGATGGGCGAGTCTTGTAGTTGTCCGTCTCCTGATTTCATATGTTATGCGGTATTGCAATGGACTCAGGATTGGAATTTTAAATGTTGTCCCGGGTGTAGGGCTGGATTGGTTACACCCTTGTCTCGTCTGAGCACTAGCCAACGACCGAGTGAGCGAGTTCTCAACGGCCATCAATGACCACCACGCCTAGGGAACCTGAACATTCCTTGTTATTTCCGACACCGTGAATCAACACTATACTTGACAGGCCGGGGTGAATTCATCACTCCATTATCGGGCATGGTTCGAATCGCTGTATTCTCATTACCAAATTAGTTGTCCTACAACACCAGAATTTAATACGTGACGGGGGGGGGGGGTTGTGAATATCCCTCTTCATTGTGTTGGAAATTAATATGGCAACCGTGGTCCCCATATTTCATCTGAACCGGATGATGGAAATTTTCACAATTGGCTGAATTTTCATAACGGGATGTATGTAATCCTCAGTCGTCTCCCCCTATCACCTTCATATGGCGTGCGTCCCCCTCCCCAGATTGCCGAGATATCGCGTTGCGGCAGCTGCATATGTGACTAGTTCAGATTTGGTTTCAAGGTCTGGGGATATGAGTAAATTCAATGTTTTATTCCTTGAATAATGTCTAGTAATCAGTGTAGCCTATTGCCTGTCTCTGTACTACTGTCTGTCTATCTGTCCTTGTACTCTGTGATGATCTGCGGGCAAGCAGTTCTTTCCTGTGCTCGATGACTAACCTGTTAACAATTATTACAGACTACGTCATTGGTGTTGTTTTTTACAGCCAGCTAAGTATCCCCTAATCACATCTCTTGTCGATTTTAATCCTGGCTAGATGGTGGGTGACCATATTCCATGGTTTACAATTTTGATGTGGCCCCTGCAACAATTCTTATAGGCCCCTCACAGGCGTATACAAAGGAGGGTATTGATTGTTTTGTTTACGCCCGCAGTTGAAGGTATGATTACTTGATGTTCAGAGGACATTATAGGCGATATTGAGCCATTGTGTTCCCGATTGTTTCCTATTTTTCCTGAGCAGTGCTACTTACAGCTTTTATCACAGATTTTTTCTCCATTCACGACTATCAGTAAAAACAATAAATCGCTAAAATTTAGAATCTGCAGCCTTACCCTTTCATAAATGTTGACAAATCTGGGGCACCATATTCAATGACCAGGTGCGTCATCTCTGTTTCCCTACAAACGTCAATAAGGGACATGTAGGCTAATGGGTGAAGGGCATAAGAGACCATTGTGATAACAAAATCAGATGTATCCCTCTCGCAAGATCTTTGGACTTTCTGCAAATAACAAATATGGGGTAACGGAGGGTAAATATAGTGTTGTTCCTAAATTTGGTTAACCGCGGACAAGCTCTGTTGAAAAAGTACTAATGATGACAGTTTTGCAGCAGTTGAGATTTTTTTTTAACATTTCCAGATCGAAAATGGATGCAAAGGAAACGGCTGGAGCAACGTCGGAAAAACCCTAATACCATATATAATAAAATAATACACAAGATGTGTAGTGAATAGTGTTTCCTTGACGTATTTAAACATACTCAATCTTTGTAACATCTTCCTCGAACGTACACGTGCAATACTCGTAATAACTCTTTATTATTTGCACTCACACTCTAATTGAGGCTGAATGATGGTAGCCTTTTCAGATACTGGTGTCAACAGCTTACTCAGTATCTTACCCTCTCTTTACCCTGCATGACATTAAACTTGCCTAAACTTGTGGGTTCGGCTCCTCATAATGCAACCTATATAACTTCTCAACTTGATATAATTGTTTCACTTCAAAATATCCTCTTGCAATTAAACTCATCAGAATGTGACCTCCGTTGACCTTGAATAATCTTATCTAGTCCCCAGATGCCCAATAATGGAATTCCACTCCATCCCCAACAAACTTCAGTTCATGATAAGCCTACTCGCCTCATTTGAACTTCGAACTTCATAAATAAATGTCAGCATTGCAACAATATCGCACTTTGCACGTGTCTAAAATTCGACTCTTCTCAACATTGAATGACCTTTGAACTGACCTTGGACAATGGGGGTTAATTATTGTCCACTTCATATAGCCTAAATATGCTACTTACCTGTCTAATTTAGGCTTGGCAAATATCTGCATTCTCCACTTCCCATCATCGTTCTCGGCTCAGGACCTACTTTTGTTATTCCAGGGGTGTCACACCCAATACTACTCTAATTTACGACCCCGCTCACTCATGCAGTTCTACCGTACCGCAGCACCAATCTGAATCTGCCAGCTCAAATCTGACCACGATATTGATCCTTTTTTCTTCCAGAATAATTATCACTCAGAAGTTAATAGAAACACCACTTGGCGGGATCGAAACGTAGGCCTATATTTATAATATATACGTCCCCACCTCCACTAGGAATATTGGGGATGTTCCGCCTCGACCCCCTCCCGTGATCGCTTCCTTGCTGCTGGTGTGGAAAACTTGTTTAGGTTCTGGGGTAATTATCTAAGAGCTACTTTTTTCATATATAAATGCCAGGAATGCGAGAAATTCCCAACTATGCCTATGAACTCTGACATTTGTGGGAGGGGACAAGCAAGGGGTCCCCCAGTGGCGGCGGAAGCCTACAATTTGGGGGGGTGAGGGGGATGGCGACTAAACTTTCGATGAATTGATGCGTGTTACTATCTGAGCGGAGCGCCCAATATCGGATGGCGGGGAGCGCACGAGAAAATTTTGGGTGTTATACAAAACCCACAGATGGACGGAAACGGCACTTCCTGAGCGTTGTGAGCTATCTGTATCCTGTCATAAAACTGGGGTCATGTCCGCAAAATCGTAGTATAAAAAATGTATGAAGATTGATAATGCATATCAGATGGGTTTAGAGACAGCAAATTCCCGTTGAGGGAGAGCCCGGGGAAAGGGATTGCACATTCGCCCTCCCCCCATCTAAGATAATCAACTTTCTTCCTCATTACGGTCAAATTTCCATACCAGATCGAGACTGAGCTTATGATGCTCACCAGGTAGCCCCCTTCCCGAGGCCACCAGTTGGCCATTCCACTGTGGTCACCGTGGTTGTAGCGTATCGGACTTGCAGTCTGTAGGGGTTCAGGTCGACTCCCGTAGGTGGGACGAACCAAACATTGGAAAATTTAGATTATTAACATGTTTTAACACTTTGGTTTCCTCGCATTTTACAATACTTGACCAACTAAGTGAAAAATTATTACGTACGTTTAAAAGACACCAAAAGTGGGACAAATTGGGGTGTCTTTGAAACGTACGTAACACCCTTTTTCACTTGGTGATGAAGTTGTTGTAACAAACAAGGGAATCAAGGTTTCAAAATATGTCATTGTTGTATCGCAACAAATCTGTGAGCAAATTTATAGCAATTTACGGTATACAGTTTGATACATAAGTCAGGGCTTTTTTGTTTTGTTTTTCATTCGAACGTACGAACCCTAGAATAACCGCAATGAAGAAAGATTTAATGATAAAGTCAAGTCACAGACTTGTCATTTGGGGTATTTCTCCATGTTCATCATAGCTTACAAAAATGCAAGCATCATTTTTCTATTTTTAATCTAAGAAACTAATTGTTTTTTTTTAAAGTCCCACTTTTGTTGCGGAGTATTGTGGCCTTGTACATACAGCGGAAATTATTTTCCATCTTGAATAATCTAGTAGGCTAGTCAAGAGACTAGCATTTACAGTCAGTCTCATCACTTGTATTTGCCAAGATGCGACTCGTGCTTCCTTTCTTATGACGAAGTTAGAGCCACTCAAAGTATCTAGTCGATCTGAACTGACTGTAACATTGAACAAGATTAGCAGATTTCGCTACAAGCTGCGAATATCGCAGACGAGGCAGCACGGTTCGGTACGGCAACATCTGTGACTTAGAAACGATACTAGTTTCACATTTATTTAGGCTTGTTATAATGATATCTATTATCTATATTCCATCATGTTCCGCAGATTGATAATGATATTTAATTGTCGATGTTGGTGGTAACTTTCAAATTTCTTTGGTCCAACTTTTAGGGACGGTCGCCCCCCAATTTTTTTTCTGGGGGGGGGGGGGCCGCCATGGGCGTAACTAGGGTCATATGATGGGGGGGGGGGTGAAGAATTAAAAAATCCACTGGCTAGATTCATTTTTTCCAACTCACCCCACCCTATCTGAAGGTGCTTTTTTGCGTTCTCTTTTTTGTCATTTGGGGCTCCCTGTCCTATTTTAAGAGGTTTTGTAAACTTTGTGAAAATGGATCAATCGGGACCGAGAGTTCACAGATATGGAGTTCAGTGAAGTGAGTCGATTGAAGCCCATCTCATCTGTGAACTGTTTTCGTGGATGGTCTGTGGAGACCTCAATCCACCTAATGCGCGGAAGATGGCGACTCGGGCATCAAATCTCGAGTAAGATACAAGTAACACAACGCATATAAGTGTACTCTCTATACCAAGTGTTATTTTTTTTTTTTTTTTTTTACATAGTGTATTCAGACGACCTTAGTGGCCCTCTCGTTATTTGGAAGTCGAAAGGGTACCGGTAGTGGCCGGCTGGTCGCACAGCCACGACTGACCACACCACTGACAGCAGTGCCGAATCTTAAGTACCAATCCTTGGCGTAAGAACGTAATTTTTAGCGGAGCGCTGAAGTTTGATAATGGATCTTGGGTGTCCCTCCCCTTTGCAAACTGTTTGCATTTCCCGTGACCGTAGTCATTTGGTGCAATATACCTCCACAAAAAAAAAAAAAAAGAAAAAAAAACATCACTTCATTCTAGAAATAATTTCGCATTTTCACATGTCTAGTACGTTTGTTTCTTCTCTGCAAATCAAATCGAGGTCAGCAATTAAGATTTAGTCAATTTTTAGATTTCACTTTTCATAGGACCGCCGTGCCCCCTCTCCGCCCACTCGGAAATTTTTTGCATTTCATGTGGCCTCGGTGCTCTGAATGCATTATGACATCTCTAAACATTCCCTTTTCGTTCCATAAATAATTTGATTTTCACGTCCTTAGATGCGACTTGGCTACCTGATATTGTATTTTTTTCTCCAAAATTTTACTGAGTGCTCCATGAGTATTGATGGCTCTTTTACTTGGGTTTTGGTGTGCTTCTCACCTTACCGCGGACCGCCAACATAGGCATACGTACCATTCCAGTTTAGAGGGCCGAAAACTTTGCCCGAATTTTTTGGTCACTGGAAGAATGGTACCGTGAGCCCCATTTTTGGGCGTTTTTCGGGCATTCTATCATAATTCTTTTCATACTGGGGGCACAAGGGAGGCAGAGACATTTCTTAGTGGGGCACTAAGAATCCATCTCAGCGACGAGCCACCATTGTGGCGCGGAGCGCCCAAGAATTTTTTGGTTGTGCGAGCCCCCAGATGGCCGGAAACGAACTTTCCCAGGCGTTTGGGACTGCATATACCGATCTTCAAACTTGGGCATTTTATGGTCAAATTTTTGGTAATCGGTGGAAAATTGTCGAGACCTCGGTCTAATCGCTGCCCCGACTTCAATGTTCAAAACCAGTGGTGCTCCTCACTAGTGTTTACCAGTGCACGTTAACCCTCTTTTTTTGAGGGGGGGGGGGTTACCCCATGGAGCTATTATATTAACTGTTAACAGGAGAGGCAACGCGGCTCAATATATTGTAGCAATTCTGAAAATGTCCCCCACTCCAGGACTGACCACGCGATCACCTCGAGTGCGTTAAAGTGTCTGACCATCTACGGTATGAGCTACTCTACGGGGACAAACTGACGCAGAATTTCCCCTGGACACGGATTGACACGCGGATTACATTTTCGTGCGTTAAGCTGTTTGATCAAAATACGTCTGTGTTACTCTTTCAAATTGACCATAATTCATCGGGGGGGGGGGGGCACGGGGTGAGAGGGTACATGATTTTCGAGAGGGGCTCGTGTCCCCCCTCCCCCGCCCCTTGGCAACGCTACTGGGCAAGGGAGTACTTCATTGGTCGTTGATTGCAATATAGAACGGGAAGACAGCTCAGTTGTGAGTAATTACACAGAAATTTCGGGATATGAGGCCTCCCAGATGTCAGAAAAGCGAAAAGGCACTTACCACTCTTCCCGATCTTTTAACAGTGTTTTTTTCGTGGGGCGCCGCTAGACATTGAGAATGGTGGTCGAGATTGTCAGATTATAGACGAATAGAAGTACGCAAATCTAAAAATGTTGCCTGAATTCCATTGAAGTTGACGAAGAAACCACCACTTTTTGTGGGCATGCACTCAGTAGTTTTTGTGTAAACATTTCACATTTGCTTCACCCCGCTCTTACTTCTACCATTCTTCGCCCGAGTTTCGCTACTCGATCTCAACTTGAATAAGCACTGGCTCGGAGGGCCTATGACAATGGTGTTACCCTAGCAGATTATGGTCAATTTTTCGACAAAGGATGTCAACATAAATTTATGTCGAAATTGAGTTCAACTCGTGCCTTATAGCGGGTATGTGGCGGATCCACCTAAATCATTGTTAACCCCATTACGTTTTCCCCTGATAGCCTGTAGTGGGTGGGGGAGTTGGGGGCTTCCGGCCCCGATCCGATATTTTATTATTCGGGATACCGGAAGCTGATGATGTTAACACTGATTGGACAAGCGAGGAGGGGGGGGGGGGTGGGGTAGTGCTAAAATTGTGGGATAATTTCTTAGACACGGCTTATATGACTCACAAAAGCCTACGTCACTTTCAGTTTTTTGGTTTCTCTCGTATTTGTTTAACACCCTTCCCGTTCTCTTATTTTCTCTTCCTCTACCCTTTCTATTTTCCTGCACCCTTCTCCTTTCTCTCTATTTTCTCTCTCCCTCTTCTTTTCTTTTCTCTCCTAGTTTCTTCTATTCCCCCTTTTTTCCCCCCCCCATCTTTCTTACCCCGGGGGGGCGCCCCCAGCCCACCCATGGATACGGCCGTAATATGGAAGGAAGAGTTAAATAGAGAAATAATGTATGCACATTTGTCCTGGATACTGATACAAGAAAAATTACAATTCAATGTATCACCGTTTTTACATGAATAAGAAATTTCCTTTTGGTCGAGTTGGACTCGACGACGTCCCTGGGGAACGCGTCCCCCCCCCCCCCCCCGCTCTTTGCCCGCATAGGGGTCGCCCACTCTTCTAGGCAACCGTCTGGTGGACACCAGTATAGTACCAAACAAATGGGGATTTCCCTGGGCCCTATTTGGAAATCGCGGGAAAAAGACTAAATAGTTCGAAGTAACACCTATACTAATATGTACTCGAGTAACCTATTGTTAGATGCAAACTGGTACAGCTCCCGGATTTTGTCGATGGATCGAAGCGAGCGCGCGCTTGGTGAGATGAGGCTCTTAATCACATAAGTTACATGCTATATCGCGCTCACTCATATCGATTATCGCACACATGATAATGATATGAATCGATCACAAATAGGCCTATATCAGATCATCGAATGGATCGCAAATACAACTGTGAGCGTGAAAAGGCAAGCAGCGTTCGTTCTCCGTTCGCTGGCAAGATGACGGCTTAGACGGGGACGGAAAAGAGCTCTCGCTCAAAGGGCTCCAAAGACGGTGGTCCTGGGATGGACGGCTTCGTCAAAGGTCAGTTGTTAGATTGAAAATGCAAATTTTGTGTGTAAGCAAACGTCGTTTGCCTAACGCGCACCTGGTCGAGGCCTAGGTGTTGGGGGTTGGCCCGGCCTAGGCTAGTACTATATACAACGTAGCCTACCACTCCTCGACTCGTAAGCTAAAATCCTAGTCCTACACTCAGTCCATAAACATTAACACACAGAGGCCAGTATCAGCAACTGCGAAACCATTCCATAGCATACTTGTCCCGCCTGGCTCTCATGCTCCGGGAGTCTCGGTTGAGCCCAGCCAGTATCCGTGTAGGAGTAGTAGAAGACTTCACACCGATCAGTACTGCAGTTTTCAGCCGATTCTTCTTGGGTGCGCACTGTGATATTTGTCTCCTAAAGTCCTAGGTGCGCCTAGTCATAGATCATTTCCCTAATATACAGTGAGTTGCACAAAAACCTCCAGACATGTGATGGGAGGTGAGGTTGTAGCGGTGTAACTGTAACAAACACAGTCCTGTCAAGGACAGGCCTAGGTTAGGCCTACCTCACCGGTTAGTGGTTTTCGATCTGTACTGAAAATGTGACCATTTTCATGAGGAGAAGGGGTTTGACATCTGGGAACCAGAGGCTGGGAGGGGCCCGGGGGGGGGGGGTGTTTTTAAGGCCCTGGTGTTAATGGTACTCCTGTTGGTAGGAACAGTAGAGGATCGAGAATGAACTGTGGTTGAAAACTCGCCAATGTGCACGAAGCCCGCAAGAAAATTTTAGCATTGAACGGGCCAATGCAAAGGTTACAATTTGCAGGACTTTACATGTGACATTTCACCCCCCCCCCCCCCCCCTAGCATTTCGGAAACAATGTGTGCCCTACGTGAAAAAGGTCTGTTGTGATTAATGTTTTATGCAACCTTTCACACAGACCGTTATGAAACTTTAGGAAATATTTCGGAAAAATAATTGAGCATTGGTCATATACTACACTACACTATTTTAACCCCTGCTAGGGAGGTTTTTTGAAAATATTTCAGCAAATTTGACGGTTGTTCAAAAAGGCATTAGTTAAAACTTTCTGATTTTGTTCACCAATCAAGAAATGAGCAGAGCATATTTCTGTTGGATAGGCCGGAATAGCTTTGATTGACTGACGCTTACATCCTGTGCTCGTCTGCTGCGGAGAAATCGCTTCCTTACGGTTCGCTTCTGCGCTGCGCCTGTGCTGTGGAGACATATGAGAGGCACCTTGAGAGGCGGACTTGTAAATCGCCTGCCGATCACCTAGATGGCTGCAAATATCGCCACCAAGAGCTGTAGGCGCTGCCATGTTGCTGCAGATCTTTTGCATGAAAAGGTTCAGTGCCACAAAAGCCATTAGATTTTTGCCAAGGTGTCGCCAAGAATTTATTTAGGTGCCACATGCGGCCTCTCAGTGCCGCGTTGGAAATGGCTGTTCATAGAGGCACTTAGTGTTAGCAGTTAATGGAGGAAGCAAGTGAAAATCCACAATATTTTCACTCATGTGGGTGTATCGCCACCAAATCTGATATTTTGTTCGGGGTATTCTACTCCACACATAAAAACTGCAGAAATTCCGATTGGAAACTGATTTTCCAACTAGAAGACTTTTTTGATCGCCGTAACGCAGCCTACAAATATAAACAGTTTAAGGCTAGGCCTCCATGGAACGCATAAAGGCCAAAAACCAAACCCCCCCCCCCCCCTCCCGGACATTCCTATTTCATAAATAACGTGGCACAATTGTGTGTAGGGCATGTGCAGGTGGAGTAAACCACCGGAATGTTAGCCCCGCAAAAATTATCTCAGAAAGCAAATTGAAGCTGTCCATGTGACCTCTGGTACTTGAAATGGACTGGTCTATAGTCCACAGTCTGAAGTTTTGTTTGAAAAGACAGAGTTCGAAAAATTGCCAAAATGAGAACACAAATTTGACACCAATGATTTTGAAATAATGTTATGGTTTTTCCGCCTGACAAAGCTAGTCCCAACCCACCCAGTCGGACCATCTTGTGTATTCTTGGGTGGACTACAAACTCGGAGGGCAGACGAACATGCAGTATTGCTTGAGGCCTCTGTGGTAGTCACTCAGCCTTTTGCCTCCTTGTGTGCGAACCCTTTGGTTATTATATCCCACAAACATCGGGATGCTATGGTTTGGGGTGGTGTAGCCGCCGCAGCGACACTTCAGGTGTTAGTGCGATTAAACTCTTTAACGTCTTTTATCGGTCGATCTGAAACTTGGTAAATTTGTCCGCCCTAATATCGCTGCATGTCTGCTGCATTTATTTTGAAGGTTTCACACGAAAATACACCGGAGGTCGGAATTTGTGGGGTTTTTTTCACGAGAACTAGAGTTCGCCTGATTTGAAAAAACTGGTGTGTGTGGAAAGAGTGGTCCCAAGAAACATTGACAGTGATTTCAAGGTCTCCAGAGGTCGAGTGTGTTTGTTCACCCATTTTCCTAAATTGTCGGAAATGAAACTGGTCGGTTGTTGTACTAAACAATATGAAGGTCAGTCCCGGAGGTCAAATTTCACAGGACAGGAGGTCAAAATTGCAGATTCCATGTGATTTTCTCTACTTGTCATATTAAACAAAACTTGAGGAATGTCGACAAAACCAGGTAGGAATTTCAGTACCGTGGGGGCTAAATGGATATGTGTATATTAATGTACTTTCTATATACGAGGTTCACAGGCCTTTCCTGCGGGGAAGTACACAGGTAGGTTTTTTAGGGAGCTGCATCTCAGCATAGCCAGGTTTTTTGGTATGAGGGCTCCATTCCTCAGAATAAACTATCTGTAAAATATAATAATGTAAACTCTTTTGAATCCTCACTGGACGTATCTTTTCAAAGAGAGAAATTTAACTTCGATTGTATGTAAAGCACTATGGATTTAGGTTGGTATAGCGCTATATAAAAATGCTGTATTATTATGTATTTATTTACTTTTTTCAGCACCTACGAGGACTGTGAGTTATCCCCGGTCCCATCACTGAACAGGCATGTTTGTCCAAACGGTCACGGGGAAGTCCAGCATCGTGTGTGCCTCTGTCTCGGATTGGCCGGACAAAACAAAAAAAAACCTTCTTGGAAGAGAAAAGGAGAGGTAGATCCCCAATTTTCAAGACCGCATATGAATCTGGCAATCTGAACTGACCTGATCGGCGATCCCCACTTTTGCAGGACTGAAATATCCACCAAGTTTCTTTGAAATCCAAATAACTTGGGAGAAAAAACTGTAAACGTTATGCAACATTTCACCTTTCATTAGCTATAGAAATTAATGAAACTTTTGTATGGACCAATTGTAGTGTACGGAGTCCATTTGCACCAAAAAATAAAACAATTTGCATAAATCATGCAGTTTGACATTGAAGACCTCAATGACTCATTGTTTATCTGGACGAAATGGGGCCACATCCACCAAGTTTCGTGGGAATCCTGCAGGACTCTCAGAAAAATGTCAATTTCTTTCAGGTAAATCAACGGGTGAGTATGCATACATAATAGTGGCTGGCCAATTTTTTTAGTCATGCCGTCATTTCAGTGTTAGATTTGAAGGGACTTGTCTCAAAATGATACCATAAACCAGGGAAATGAAGGAAATGCATGTCTGATCTGGTTCGGGACAAGAGTATGTTTGTCTTGCCCTGAACTGTGAAGGGAACAGTGAGATAGGGGGGGGGGGGGGCGGCGGCAGTTGGCAAGTGTGAGTGAGGACAGCAAAGGTAGAGGGGACAGAGGAATGCAAAGGACAGAAACTTGAATATTCAAGAAGGGAGGTTAAAGCAAAAGATGTGTTTAATGCTGTGGAGTATAGAGTGGACGCAAAAATAGATGCCCCATGGGGCAAAGGAAAAGACCCTGTTCCCTCCCACAAACACTCAAGGATGACACCAACGTTTAATTCTTCGACCAAGGTTGGAGGGATATAGCTACAGACAGTGTGTGTGACACTGTCAGTGCCGGGGGTGCCAGGGTTTTACAATAGGGGGGCGAAAGTTGATGATTGACTATCTAAGCGGACGCGCCCAAGGTGGTGCGGAGGTAAAGAAATTGTTGCCATTTGAAGCTCCCAGATGACAGGAGATCGCCTCTCTGGGCAGTTTCAGACACGATAAGATCTTTAAGTTTGCTTTTTCGTCCTGTCTTGTATAATAGGGGATTTTATTCGAAATTTTTCTCACCATATGATGGAGAGGGATGTCTCGACGACCAAACATGCAGATAGCAGTCAATAAACTGATAGCATACACAAAAAACACTCGGATCGTGAACGTAGCTAAGTTACAGTGCGCTTATGCGACAAGGAGTAAGATTGTACTGAACTGTACTGCCGGTTGGACTAAAAACCGCTGGAGTAAATATGCAGAAGGGGGTGAGGTTGGCCGGAAGGTCCCTAAGCGGAATATTGATGAACGACTCCCTCTGAAGTCGACAGCCCCAACGGGATACAAGTAGTTATATGCGTGTATAAATGGGTCATAGAAAAATTGACGAAGAAAACACAGGTACGCGAGCGAAGCCGCCGCGGAATTTTGGGGTTTTTACTACATAAGTTTAAAAACACACACAACCTTTGTTTATTTTTTTGCTTGGGGGAACGTGGCCCCCCCCATCATCTTTGAAGATTGTGTCGAACTGATAAAACTGATTTTTCGGCTACCAGTAAATTCCTGCGTGGCATATAATCGGATCAATGAAAATTGAGGTAAAAACACAACAACGCGCGCGAGCGTGGAAAATTTTTGGGTTTTTGATTCACCTAAGTTGTTAAAAACTATCACCACAACATGTTTATTTTGGGGATTTGGTACACATGCCCCCCACCCCCCCAATCTACGAAGATTCGTTCGAATCCGTGAACTTCATGTTTGTACATTAAATTGTGCGTGCCTATAATCGGATCAAATGGAATTTACGAAGGAAACCAGAAGCGCGCGCTAAGCGCGCAGAAATTTTGGGTTTTCCTTTGTTACATAATTCTTAAAAAAACTATCACACACCTTTTTTTTTCCCAAGGATTTGATTGGGTCACGTCCCCGGCATCTTCGAATATTCGTTGAATCCGACACTTGGATTTTCGGTACAAAATTAGATTCCGTGCATGCATATAATCTGATCAATAGAAAATATGTATGAAAGAGCAACGACGCGAACATTTTTGAGTTTTAAGATGTTAAACCCAAGTGTTGAAAACTATCAGCCCACAAACATTTTTTTCACAAGGATTTGATTGGGGGAAACGTCCCCTAACCCCCCTTCCCCCATCTCTGAAGATTTGTTTGAATCTGACAACTCATTGTCAGGTATCGAGTAGATTCCCCTGCGTGTCCCTATATCTGAATCAAATGAAATGCTGTAGAGAACACACCACGCCCGCGATTGATTTACCTAAGTGTAAAAAACACAACATTTTCATTTGGGGATTTGGGTGAAAAGTCCCCCCCCCCCCCTCCTATCTATAGATTTGTTCTAATTCGTGGAACTTCATGTTTGGTACATTAAATTGATGGCGTGGCAATATAAATTCGGAATCAAATGGAAATGACAAGAAAAACACAGAAAGCCGCGCACGTAGCGCGCAGAAATTTTGGGTTTCTTTTCAAATTTTCAAAACCTATATCTCTCTTTACAACCTTTTTTTTTTCACAAGATTTGATTGGGGACGGTCCCCACATCTTCACAAAGATTCCCGTTGGAATCCGACAAACTTGATTTTCGGTACAGTAGATGCCTGCATGGCATATAAAATCGATCAAATTAAAAAATCATGTAGGAAGACAACTACGCTGAACATTTTGAGTTTTCGATTTTACCCAATTGTTGAAAACTATCACCACAACATTTTTTTTTCAACAGGATTTGATTGGGGGAACGTGCCCCTAACCCCCCTCCCCCATCTCTGAAATTTGTTCGAATCTGACAAACTCCGATTTTCGGTACGAAGTAGATTCCTGCGTGTCATATAATCGATCAAATGAAATTGCTGTAGAGAACCCACCACCGCCCGCAGATTGATTTACCTAAGTGTCCAAAACACAACTTTTTCATTTTGGGGATTTTGGGTGACAATTCCCTTCCCCCCCCCCCCCTCCTATCTATGAAGATTTGTTCGAATCGTGAACTTCATGTTTGGTCCATTAAATTGATGCGGGGCATATAATGGGATCAAATGAAAATGACCCCCGAAGAAACAACAGAAAGCGCTCGCTAAGGATGCGCAGAAATTTTGGGTTTTCTTTGTTACATAGTCTTTAAAAAACTATACTACAACCGTTTTTTTTTTTTTTTTTTTTTCACAGGATTTGACGGGAGAACGTCCCCATCTTCAAAGCTTCGTTGGAATCCGACCCCCCAAAACTTTGATTTCGGGTACAAGTAGATCCTGCATGGCCATATAATCTGATAAATTAAAAATGATGTAGGAAAGAAAAGCGAACGGAAATTTTTGAGGTTTTTTTTAGATTACGCCCAAGTGTTGAAAACCTAAATCACCACAACCCTTTTTTTCAACAAGGATTGATTGGGGGAAACGTGCCCACAAACCCCCGCTCCCCCATCTCATGAAGATTTGTTCGAATCTGACAAAGACTCGATTTCGGTACGATAGATCGCTGCGTGTCATATAATCTGATCCAAAGAAAATTGCATGCTAGAGACCACAACCACGCCGGATTGATTTACCTAAGTGTAAAAAACACAAGAATTTTTCATTTGGGGATTTTTGGGCGTGAAAATTCCCCCCCCCCCCCCCTCCCTCTATCTATGAAGATTGTTCGAATTCCGTGAACGTCATGTTGGGAATAGAAATTGATAGAGTGCGTGGACAATAATCGAGAATGACAAATGGAGAAATTTGACAAGAAAACAAAGAGCAGAGAGCGCGCGCTAAGCGCGCAGAAAAGAATTTTGGGTTTTCTTGTTACATAAGTCTTAAAAACTTCACTACAACCTTTTTTCACAAGGATTTGATTGGGGAACGATCCCCCATCTTCAAAGATTGTTCGAATCCGTCAAACTTGATTTTCGGTACACGAGATTCCTGCTGGGCATATAATCTGATCAAATTAAAAACTGATTAGGAACGACCAAAGACGACGAACATTTTGAGTTTAAGATTTCCAAGTGTTGGAAAAACTATCACAACAGGGACAATTGATAGTTCACCAATAGGATTTGATGTGGGGGAACGTGGACCCTAACCCCCCTCCCCGCTCATCCCTGAAGAAATTGTGTTCGAAAATCTGACAAACCTCCAAGATTTTCGGTACGAGTAGATTACGGCAGTGTCATATAATCTGATCAAGAGTGAAAATGTGCACTGTAGACTAGATGAGAAAAACTAGACCACGCCCCGCGATTGATTTACCTAGTGTAAAAAACCACAACACTTTTTCATTTGGGGATTGGGTGAGAAATTCCGCCCCCCCCCCCTCCCTATCTATGACGATTGAATTCGAATCCGGTGAAACTTCATGTGTGGTACAATTAAAATTTGATGCGTGGCATATAAACGGATCAAATGATAAATGACGAAGAAAACACAGCAGGCTAAGGCGCGTGGACGCGCAAAGCTTTTGGGGTTTTCATTTACATAATAACTAGGATTTGATTGGGGGAACGTGTGGCCCCCCAGTCTACGAAGATTTGTTCGAATCCGCGAACTTCAGGTTTGGTTACATTAAATTTGATGAGTGGCCATAATAATCGGATCAAATGGGAATTGACGAAGGAAAACACCGCCCGTTGTCACGCGTGGGAGGCGCGAAGATTTGGGGTTTTTCATTACCTACTAAGACTAATAACTGGATTTGATTGAGGGAACGTGGCCCCACATCTTACGAAGATTGTTCGAATCGACAAAACTTGATATTAGTAGTAACATATATAGAAACCTCACCCCACTCCTTACGGAAATAAGTGTGTTAAAACATCGTTCAAACGATTTTATCTTGCGGCCCAAAAACCACATGGGGGGCAACCGCCCCCCCTGCCCCCCCTGTGGCGCCGCGCCCCTGGTCATGGGTAAGGCATGGCTTTGAACAGAACCAACCCCACAGTATGGAGCTCTTACTTGGCATGGGGTTGGACATGGATTATTTTGAGGTCAGGTCTAACCCGACGGTTAAGTCTCCGACCGAAAACCGTGTCCACGTCCATGTAAAATGTCAAGTTCGACAGTGGTTAGCCCTTGATCAGTTCTGGTTAAGTTGAGAATCACTGAGCTTTCTGGTCCACTGGATATCGGAATGCTATACGGCATGATACAGTGCAACAGGTGATTGAACCAGTACAACCTTGTATGCTGATTTGCCGGTGCGTTTAATATAATCCTATATTATAAAAAAGCCAATTAGAAAGCATTTCTTCCCATTCCATCTAAATTTGGGGATGTTGTTAAAACAGACGGTACGTGGTACTTCTCAACACTTTTTGACTATTATGGAATGGCCTTTGTTGCAGATAACCTGTTTGACGTCCAAGGGAGGTCCGGACAATCAGAGATGTCATTCTTAAAGGCCAAACCCTGGGGCTGGGGGGTTTTAAAAGCCTCTCTGATGTCATCGGTCCTAAATTGCAACAAAAAAACCTCGGCTTGTTCATATTTATCCTCTAAAAGATACTAGAAATTTGTTGTGGACTTTCCTGTAATTTTTCCACCAGGTCGGTGGTGAGATCGGTCAAGACGTGCAAGCAGAGCCATCGTCGAGATTGAACTCTTCAATCCCTCAGGACCCCACCTAAGGGTGATCAAGAGAGAGATCTTCGGGAGTGGGGAACAGGTCCGTGTTCTTCCTGAATGGGAGACAGACAGGCATTAACAAGGTCAAGGTAGACGTGTGCGCAAACTCAACATCCAAATTACCAACCTTTGCCAGTTCTTGCCCCAGGTTAGGGTCATATCTCGAATGTCCTGAGTTCAAATGATTTTGAAGGCAAGGGCCAGCAAAATTAATATCTTTTTGGTGTTATAAGGTTGAAGAGAAATAAAAAAAAAGTCATTCACAATATCACTTTGTTCCAGGTTTATAGCATGTTTGGTGGGAAGATATGGCTTTCTCAATATCCATATAATTTGTGATTTTGGCAAACTGGCAACCGTTTATGATGTCAGATCTACCAATTATAGGGAAAGTTAGGACATATTTCTTCACGGTCTGTAAAATTTGGTGGATATTGCGTCATAAATTGTGCCAATTTGCAAAATTTGCCAACTTAGCAGTGATAAATTAATCATCTTTAAAAATTTTAACTTAATAACCGAACATGCTATATGAAACATGAAACAAAGTTTGATTGGCATGATTTTCTATGCCACAATCATAGACAATGCATATTTTTGGCTGGACTTGCCTTCAACTGATCAGGAAGGAAGGTGAGAGGGGGGAGGAGGGGCTTCCTTCCTCCTGGGAGGAGATTGGCGCTCGTGATGGTCCAGAACGTTGGCCAATTGTTGACAGTTTATGTCTGTTAGTTGGTCAGTTTCCCAGTCACCCAAGTTATATCATTTTTTTCGGCTTAGATTAACTTCATATCCAATAAATTTGGGCCGCTTCGGCCTCATAATGGTTTTACGTCTAATTTCCAATTGTAGAGGTTACATCTGTTTGCCATATATGGATTTTTTTTTTCACCCTTATCAATGAGGACAAGATTTTTTCCCCTAACACTAGGCTACCACCATCTCTTAATAACATTTCATGTACTTATTTTGCGCTTCTTCAATAGAGTGCTCCAAAGCGCTTCACAGATATTACCCGATCATGGGAACCTGATACGCACTCTGAAAATCGCAGGAGAGTAGGTTGCGGCCGTTTCAGCGATGTGTATCAGTTCCCTCCCGAGTCCCCCAATTATCGCCTGGGTAGGGTGAAGCAATGGAGACAAGGTGCCTCGCCAGAAGCACAGACACACTGGAAGAGCTTATTGGTCTTCAGCAGGACTGAGCTAATCCCATTCCCATGTTTGCCGTCTAGAAGATTCTTCTCTTCTTCCAACTGGAACCCCGGGCCGAACCTTCTGTTATGTATTTGGAATTCCTCTAGCTATAATTTTAGTTACGTGCCGTTTTCCCTGACCTACAATTTTGCGACTCATGATCTATTACATGTAGAACTTCTGGGTCATATGGATGCAAAAGTGGTCAATCTTGTCATGTCTGTTTCCATTCCACCTATTGATAACTAAAATCAAAATTCATCGTTCACTTCAAACCCCTTTGTTGTCCTTCACTGGATGGTGACAAACGGGTTGTCATCATGCCGGGCAGCACCGGGCGGTGCAACCCGGTTCTCAAAATTTCTGTCCGGTACTCAAGGTCTTTCAGCCTTTCGCCCGGCACAAATTTGTTACCCTAACTGAATAAATGATCCTAGGAAAATTAAGTGATCCAAAAGTAAAAATGAGGGCACAATCAGGATTTAAAGAATTCTTAAAGGTTTTTTGGGTAATGGATGAATATCTAAAGTAAAGCAGGTACGCGATAAGGTGCTCAGTTGACCTCTGTAAGCCAGGGTCCAGAGGTCATATAGAGGGGACCCACTGATCAACACACTGAAATGCTATATTCACTCGAATAACAAGAAGGTTATGATTTCTCTGCCAAATACGAACATTAAAAATATTGCGCAATCGAGCAATTCTTCTTTTCGGGAATTGAGGCTGATCCTTACGCCTACCAGAAAATTGATTTACAGATATATTCTACAGCTTATTAATGAACTCGAGCTACAATTAACTAAATTGGAATTATTTTTGTACCTTTAATCTTCCATTTTAAAGGCCATCCATTTTTTCAAATGTAAATGTGGTGCCTGTCTTACTCAAGCCCGCAGCTGCGCTGCTGATTCTGTACAGTTTATCTCCCCTCTTGAAATTCAACTTTTCGGTATTTTATTGAGTTGTTTAGGTGCCTGAAAATTTGTAAAACAATTATAAGAAAACTATAAGAGATCTATCCCAATACTATCAGATCAATGATCAAGTAAATTTGGGTCATATCAGGAATATCTCCCATTCAGTTGCTTCAGTACACTAAATAACAACTACGCAGCCAGCTGATCGAAAACCGGGATACAAATTTCGTTGCAAATATTGATCCATGACAGCCTTTAAGGGGACGCATCCTCCCCATATTTATACCCCTCCCTCCAGGATGCGCATCACTGCCAGAAATTACCCGGCTCTAAAAATGGTTTGGTGACAACCCTGTTGACAATATGTTTTTTGGTTCAAATAAAACTATCACAAATTGCCCATGTAATGTCTAATGTCCTTTAAACAGCACAACCTTGCACGACAGTTGTCCAGGAATCAATTCAGTCCTGACAGTGTGTGTGTTTTTTATGGTGACGCTTGGCTTGTGGACACGAAAACTTGACCACTGATGGATGGGCTCATATGGTATGCCATTGTTCCCAATGATGAGTACATGATCCCTATTGTTTTGGGGTAAGGTCAGGGGTTCATCTGGGGTCAACAGAGGTAAGCAGGGAGGGTCCAAAGTCTGAGAACCTTGTGGACGCCAAAGGCTTGGCCAATCAAGCGGAAATTTGGCATACTGCTTTCTCATGGGGAGTACAAGAACCTGCAGGGGTCACAAAAATGGGTAATTGTGAAAAAGATGATTCAGCAATTTCAGCTTGTGGACACAATAACTCGACCCCACCTGGATGGATTGAGCTCACGTAACTCAGTTGGGGTTCCCCATGATGAGTACATGATCCCTTTTGATTTGAGGTCAGGTCAAATGTCATTTGAGGTCCGCAGAGGTTGACAGTCTAAAAACCCTGTGGACACATTAGTCCAGATGCTTGGTCCAATCAAGTTGAAAATTTGGCATACTGCTTACTTATGAGGAGTACAAAAGTACAAGGACCCCTGTTTTTTTGGTTTAAACGGGTGAAAAACGGGGGGGGGAAAAATTGAGAAAATTGTGAGAATCTGAGTTTTTGGCCATTTTAGGACACACTAACAACTTGACACCCTACCTGTTGGATCAAGCTCATACTTGTAGTGGGTACCCCCGTGAAGTACACATGATCCCATATTGTTCTGTGTTCAGGTCAAAGGTCATCCTAGGTAGCATAGGTCAGGTCTGGAAAACCCTTTGTACGATTGCCTTTGGTCCCCACAAGCTGGATGTGGTTGACATACGCTTTCTTATGGGGAGGTAAAGGAACCTCCCATGGGGGGTTAGATTCAACTCCCATTTACCACTATTACTCCCTGAATTAACATAGGGTGTGATTGACTGAGTTTGTTCTCGGAGTGGTAGAATGAACAACATAGATTTTGTCTTCACACAAGGATATGGTCGTGGGGGAATTTGCCAAGATGATCCAGTGGATTTATTGGAAAACACAGAGAAAGCGGTAAGAATTTGACACCTGTCGTTTGTTGTTTCTCATACGTGACACGGTTGTCGTACATATGTTGAGTTGTATAAACTGTGATTGAACTATCTATCATCGTGAACCATTGCCGTTAGGTTACTATGCTGATGCAGCTATAGCGACCTCGATGTCTGAAAATTTTTTTGGGGGGGTGGGTGGGGGGATTCAAGGGGATTCTTCTCCTTTATCTCAATTGCTGGGCCTGTCATTACAAACTTGTGGCTCTCAATACTTTTTAATGAATTTACACCTTCATTTAGTTTGTGTGACCTAAGAACTGAGAGCTCCTGGTCTGGGTGGATTTCACCCATTTCTCCTAAAGTCTTCTGCTGACCAATTGTCTGTTCCATTTTCTCTTATTCAATGAAACTCTAAAAGAAGGTGTGGTTCCTGAGGATTGGAGGAAGGTTTTTTTCTTTCTCATTCTTAAACGACGCCAGGAGTACGACCATGTGGGTAGGACTCACTGAAATTTCATTCATATCGGTTTAATCTGATTTGGGAGTCTCACACCTGCTTCAGAAAAAATGTGCTTGACTATCTACTTAAAGATGTTACTAGTTCTATTGACAACTGTAAATGTTGATATTATTTACTTGAACTTTCAGAGTGCTTACGACAAGGTGCTTCACGAACGTCTCCTGTTCATTTGGAGAGTTTTAGGTGCCCCGGGACAATGTCCTAAGTGCATTCAAGAGTGGCTCCACACGGCTGTTTTTTCTACCTGGCAGAGGTCACCAGTGGTGTTCCCCAAGGGTCGCTTCTTGGTCCCTCACTCTTTGGCCTATGTTAACAATTCTGTGCAATCCAGACTTGTGCAAGTGAACTTTTCGACTGATGATGCTGCAATTGTTCAAAGGGATTTACAACAATCTCCAAAATGGTCTCCCGATTTTAGTTCAGATAAATGCAACGTGATGTATTTTTTTGCTATCATAACGCCAACACTGACTTCCTTCAGTTTAAATGGTCAAGAAATTCATGCGGTAAATTCATGTGGTAAATTCATGTGGTAAATTCATGTGGTAAATTCATGTGGTAAATTCATGTGGTAAATTCATGTGGTAAATTCATGTGGTAATTCAATGTGTAATCCTGGAAAAGGATCTTAGCATGTATTCTGATTCTACATTGTCGTTAAAACACCTTGGTTTCGGGTTTACGTCATTCATCGTTCTTAATGCGACCGAAGTCTTCAGCACCCTCATATTTATCCCCCAAATACATCACTTCTTACATTATTTCCTGATACATGGCCATGAGGGTCCGGTAGCAAAACGGGAGGCACGTAGGACGTGGAAAAGGAGTCTGCTCGTATGAGGTATGACTCAATTTCTGAAAATCTGAAACTATTGGCCCAAATCTCATCTTTTACGGCTGGATGAGCATGATCCGTCTGATTTTAAGGCTGTTAGAGTACCCATCAGACGCCTTCTAGTATTCAGATTTTTCACGTTGGTCCGAGTAGCACACATATTGCGGACCAGGCGATTTGTTCATCTCTATAGTATATGGGCTTTTGACTAGGGCATGACACAAAACTTGATAGTTTTCGTAAATGCTTGAAGCGTTCCATGAAATCTAGTATAGGAAGGGAAGGCCTCTGACGGAAGTTTAGGTTAGTGGTATTGCTTTGCTTCTGATATTGATCAATGACAGCTTTCAAGGTGGTTTGACCATCAAGATGGAAGGAGCTCAAATTGCTGTTATTGAGTGATCTGGCAATAGGCACTGTGGGAGGCCTGAAATAACTCTAAATGAAGTTGTCCAGAGAGATTAAATGGTGAGGGTACTAGTCATAATCTCAGTGGGAGCCGATATGTGTGGAGGTGAATGACAACATCGATAACAGACGTTACAGAAAATGAGGGTGATGTGATGTGAGCAACACTTCCTTACAAATGCCTACCATCTTTCTCGTTGCCTTTTATCTCTTTTCAGCGTCTTCCCTAGGACCAACAGAACAACTGCTCTTTCTGTTCAGGGATTCAGTCAAACTCCATCAATCTTCAAATCCCAAGCTCTGGACAGTTGAGTTGATGTGGTGATCCACCCACCTTCTCTGTTCAGATTTATATCTCTTACATATTTTCTTTTTGCCAGGTTGGACAGCCAAGCTTTACGAAAAACCACCAGAGGTGAAGATCTGTCGCAATGGAGGAGAAGTCGCCTCTTGAGCGTGGTCTGAAGGAGACAGAGGACAGCCTGAAGGTCGAATCACAGCGCAACGGCCGGCTGGAGCCAGACGTCAACCGATTCCGTCAGAGACAGCAGCACCTGAACAAGATCGACCTCCTGCAGAAGAAACGAGCCTGGGTGGTAAGTCTGAGCGAGCACTGAGCCAAGAGTTGAGATTAATGAACATCGCACACCGATAAACTTCACCTACCAGTGGGCGACGATATCAATCTTGTTTGATATCGAAAAGGTCTTCTTGATCCACAGAAGACCATTCACAAACTTTCGTTCAGGTCAAGACAAAGTTCGCGAAATCACATGGAACATGCAAACCTCAAAATTGATGTTCAATTTTGTCCGAACCAGGTGTAGTTTACATTCATCAAGTGTATTAAAATCCATCAAAGGTTGAAAAATTGCATGATATTATGTGAACTCTAACCTATGTCACCACATGACTGAAATTTGCTAATTTGCATTATTGTCACAATTTTCACAAATTTGGTAGGTGAAGGTTATGTCTGGTCATGGCAAAATTGCAGGACATTTCTAGGTCATCTGAAGTTCCATGACTTATGTAATTTTATGTCTCGCCTGAATGAAATTCAGGAGGAGACTTAGTGGTCACTATGGCATGTGTATGTGTGCTGTGTGTGTGCAGGATATCTTTCGAACGGTATGTGCAATTGCGACAAAAATTTTCAGGGTAGCATTGGGTTGGGTGAACACTATCTGATTTAGTTTGGGGAAAAATTCACTAATTAAGGTAATTAGCCTTTTTTTATGTAATTTATTGCTTAGGCTTATCAGCAAAGGAAAAATTTTTTTTTTTACGGATGAACCTCAGGTTCTATTGTGTACTGGTTTGGCCCATATACTCGGGCGATCAAGTAGATGAACTGATTAGATTTCCAGCATAAAATATGGTAACTGAGTTAATTAAAGTTATGCAAAATTCAAATGTTGTCGGATTTTCACGAAACTTGGTGAATATGGTCTACCTTCAGTCCCAAAACTTTTTAACAAATATTCGGGGTCAATAGAGGTAATTCAACTTACCTAAATTTGCATAATTTAGTGCAACATCTTTATGTTTTGCTTGGATTTTCATGGAACCCGGTGGGTATGGTTTTACCTTGAGTTCCAGTTTTTTTTATCACTGAGGTCATTCAATGTGTGTAATTTGCATAAATTGGCCTAAATTTGCATAATTTAGGCAGTTTTAGTATCAGATTTCTCCACAAGACTTTAACTCCTTTAGTAGACATTGTCAATAATCAGTCCTTTCGAATTTGAATTGGTGACTGATTAGTAGGCTGTTAATGCTAATACCAAAATCATTAAGCGACACATGGAATGCTTGTAATTGTTTGCATGGTGACTAATAGAAGTACACACTGATCGCCCAACCAGGCGATACACTGGGTGCGGTCGCCTTGTCTGTCCGTGTTTCTTGTCGTGTTTGAATGAACTACCTTTGGTCCCAAAAAAGGTGGAGGTCATTATTAAGTCATTTAGGTCGAATTTTGCATTATATTTGATCTAACCAACCTTTGTTGCATTTGAACAGAACTTGGTGATTCTGCTCTTAGATTATGGAAACCCTCCAAATATCGAATTCGATTGACATTGCCACCCATGCTTGATCAAAATTGGGCCCCCCTCCCAATGTCAAGTTCTAGTGAGAGTCAGTGCCAACTTACGATTCCATCTCCAGCCTCTCGCACCCTAGTTTCTAAAGGTACTGTATTAGCTGCTGCAACAGACCATCTGGATTGTAGGAGCAGTGCGAACCAGGTTCTATTGTCGGGCAATATCTGTAATTAAAACGTTTTGAGACCTGTTGGAAAGGTGCTATATGAGTCTCAGATATCATATATGCATGGGTCTTCAGAAAACCTTCCTATGATTATGAACCCAGAACATCTAAGTTAAAACTGTGGTTGTTTGAACCATTGGATCAAAACACATTCATCTACTGTGCCCATAATAATACTGAAGTGACATAGTGCAATTCCATACAAAATGCTCAAATGTGTTAAACAAAAAAAAGAGTAAATAATCATAAAAAACCCCCCCCCCCCCCTTATTGAACAACAGATTTCAACTTAGTTTTAAATGTCTCACAGAAATACCCTCCCTAAAGGGGAAATCAAAGCCAATTTAATTATTAATATCTACTCTGTCAATCTCTTGCGTGACATATTTGGAACTCTTGTAGAGTTTAACATTTTTCCCTTAAGATGCAATTTTATAGTCCTATGTGACGCTTGCTGTGTAAAAATTGAGCAATAATCAGGGGGCTATTGAATGGGTGCCTAAATCAGGTTTTGCATTGATTCCCAAACTTCACACGCTCTTGGACAAACCGCCCCAGTCAGTGTTGAACGAATGTTGATGACCTGGACCCCTAAAAGGTCACATTGGGCAGATCGCTAAAAGCAGGACCTGGTCATCTTTGTTTCTTCCAGGAGTATGACAACCGTCGGGGTCCAGTACCTCCAAACCAAAGAGAAGAAGACGCAACTGGACACGCAGGTGCGGGCCGCCCGGTCTAAGAGCAACCACCGGAGGCAAGGAAGAAGGAAAATGGAAGAGAAGATAAAGAAACTAGACGAAAAGATTGAGGCAAATGGTTATTATTCATGAACCCTTCTTTGTTTGACTGGGTTGTGGTGCAAGGGCTGACGGTTAACTTTATTTTCCTCGCCCAAATTTGTATAACAGAGCCTTAGATTTGGTAAATTGCATATGCTCCCAATGTTAATAAGGGCAATTGATGGACTAAAAGTAGATTTTGTTAGAAATTAAAATAAAGTCCTGTTAATGAGAGGTTTTTTGGTAGAAGTGAGTTTTTTTATGTTTTGTATACATGAAATATGTACTTGTTTGGACGTCCTCGGTTCTGAGATCATTTCTGGCTACAGTAAAGATATTGGGATTTTAAAATGTTTGTCACGAAAGTTACTGTCGGGCCCTGTGGTGGTAGTACAATCGTGTGGGTACTACAGGACTGGCATTGTCTACACGTTCCATGCCAATTCACTTTTCACTTCAGTGAACAAACTGTACATGATTGGAACATAGTAAAGCCAAAATAAAACACTGAATGAAAGGAGACCAGGAAAAGTTTGACAACTTTCACAAAGTTGGCACCAAAGATAGTATGATTGTTAAGCTTAAAATCAGCCGGTGCTTAAATATGGCAAAATTTCCGTAAACCTTGTAGCATCACTCGGCAAAGAATTTCAGAAGTGAGTTAGCGGTGTGCTTGAAAGCGTAATTTGCTTCAAATGTGTTTAGGTTGTTATAGTTTTGTTATAATGAAGATGAACTCCTTCTACAGTAATCATAGACTTGGCTAATATTATAAACACAAGACGGGAGAAGGAATAGAGCAATATGGTGGGTGAGTTGCTTAAGCCTCTTCACTTGGACTTGGTGTGAGGAGATATTACTGTAAATATAGGTAATGGACAAGCTCCAACAGTGAATGGTTCGGAGAGGATTGACCAACTCGCCAGGTAGATCTGTGAGAAAGCATATGTGAAACGGATTGAACCCTTGCCTGTGGAATAAATTAACACAAATCGGGCTTATATGAAAGAACAATAAAAATCCAGGAAATTAACAAGCTAATTGGGCTGCCATGTATTTTTTTTTACCATGTGTGGTGCAATGTGTAACAGCAGTTGTCCACTGAATTGTCAATGTTGTGGTGTATTGTCAAGGGAGCCTTGGGCATTGATTGGCTATGATAAACCTTTTACTGTGCCAAAGGGGGGGGGGGGTATGTGGGAAAAATTTACGGTTATTGTAAGAGGCTCTTAGAGGGTTGAGGGCCGGAAGTTTACTTGATGAATAAAGGGATAACTACTTTTAGTAAACCTTGGTTATCTTCATCCTCCCACCAAAAAATTGACATCGATTGGGGTCATCTGGAGGGTCATCAGTGTATCTAATTTATGCAAATTCATGCAACTTGTCAGGTTTGTTGGATCTCCATGGAACGTAATGAGGTCTGTTCCACCGATTGGTCCTGAGAAAACTTAGAGAATGGGTAAGTGATGTGTTAATTCGCAAATTTAGGCAATGTTAGTCACCTTTCCACAAAACTTAGAGTACGCCTTTCAGTAGAAATGGTTCAACAATTAGTCCTAATTAATGAATTTGAAATGCTCACTGTTTTTGTTGCCATTTCATAGTTGTGCACTAGGGACTGGCAAATGTGTGTTGCTTTCAGATTTTGCATGTCATCATTTGCGGAACATGGCATGTGGCCGTCTTTGACCTCTAAGTCAGGTTGACAAGAAGCAAAATAAACGACCACGGATCCAGAAAAAAAGAGGCAATACTAGCTGTTCATGAACCCACTTGTGTTACAAAAGTTCTGGTATAGCCGAGTGATTGGCACAGTTGTCAGAGCGTTCACTTTCCATCCCAGGAGACGGGAAGTTCATCACGGTCATACCAAAGACAAAGAAACAAAGATGGTACCTGTTGCCTTCTCACTGAACGTCAGCACAAGTGATTGGAAGAAGGACCCAGACGTGGGGTGGGCCCAATTTGCCAGTTGCCGTCTGCGTGGATGACCCCCACCCCCACATTAAGGTACCGCCAAAGAGCATGGCCTTATGTGTATCTGTGAAGGATGGGCAAGCCTGAACAGGTGGCAGTATCCAGGTCGCACCTTTCTGGGCCTGAATAGGTTCGACCCTCTGCTCGGCAGAATACATAAAAAAGAAATGGCAAGGTACACTGTGCATAGTTGCAAACTGTATAACCTATTGGTTAGCAACATTTGGTAGCGCGCTGGCAGCCACCCAGGAGATTGTGGTTCGAATCCCAGTCGGGTCGTACCGAAGAAAAGACTCTAATCAACGGTACCTGTTGCGTCCTCCTAATGGTCAGTAAACACAGCAGAGACAAACGAGGGCAATTTGCAAGTTGCCTTCGGTATGTTAAAAAATACACAAGTTTTAGTCTGTGTACCTGTGAAGGATTCGCACGCTTGACAAAAATGAGCCAGGACCCTCAGTTACCACCCCTTGAGGGCCCTGCCTGGATAGGTTTTGAACCTCTGTTGACGAAACAAATCCTGAAAAAGGGCACTTTAGGATATCTAGAAAAATCATAAGCGTCGATCTCAGTTAAATTGGTATTGTAGCACGGTTGTACTGAAGGGTGTACTTTAAGATGCCAGTACCATTTGGTATGCATCTTTGCGAACATGTATGTGTAAATGGAATATATGTATGGAGGAACCACCAGAATCTTTACCTTTTTCCTCTAGACCCGCCAGTGCCGCCAGGTCGCAAACAAAGCGACGGCGAAACCGAGAAGTCTGAACGAGATGAACAGCGACCTAACAGGAATGCATGACGCGGTCAAGAGAAGACAACAGGAGGTCCAAGCGAAAGAAAAAGTAAGGATGCCATAGGCCAGGAATGTCATTATGCAACACTTTACACCTTGCGCTTGGCACAAGTACTATCTGCTTTGCCTGTTGCAAGTGGTTTCCGATAAGGGTAATCCTTCTGATAAAGACATTGCATTTTTTTCCCCCCCCCCCTTCAATCCTGACTGAATCCAGGTGTGGAGAAATGCCAGTTTCTCATGAGAAAGAAGCAAATGTATTTCCCTGTTTAAAGATTCAATGATTCCGGGCAGTTAAAGACAACTGCCAGGTAATGATCTACTAATGGCTAATTAAACTGGATAAAACTGAATGCGTCAGTCCCAACCCCAAGTTCATACACTTTCCGTTACGGAGTTACAGTCCTTTGAAGTTTGTGCATTGTTAGCATGTGTATTGCGCAAGATCGAAAGGCATCCCATCATGCAATATGAATATTTCATACTTGCACAACCCCTCGAATATTATTGAATTTCATTGACTTCAAACATTGAATTACTTTGAAAAGCATTCAGTCCATGGGTGAGGATTGCTGTAGAGGGTTTGTAGGTGTTGATATTATGGTTTACTTCGGTGGAAGGAGACAAATCAGACCGCTAAAACGTTCACCTTATTCAACAAATTGTTAACATAAAATACATATCATACTTTCCCAGTAGTCCATGTGGGAAAACGTCATGCGTTATTGCACCTTGGGATCGAGAGAAATAGTAGAGCGTATCAGTGTCGCTTTGCATCAACAGCCCCGGTTTCGAATTCCACCGATCATGCCCGGCGTTATTTCCAGAAGTGCTATATTCAGTTCGACTGGCGTGTTCCTGGTCGTAGGTTCCTGGTCCTGCTGTTTGATGCAGTGGGCTTGGTAATTTCGGGGGGTTGTTTCGAGGGCACTTGCAATAGGGTCTCGTCGGTGCTGTGAGCATCGCGTCGAACATCTTTCCGCTCCTCCTCCAGGTTCTGAGAGTGGTCAGTGTCCTGGAGTTCACTGATCGTCCGTCAGATGGGGACGTAAATTGCGGTCCCGGGAGCCGGGATGGGTGTCACTCCTGCCTCGTCATCCTCTGAGCACAGTGAGAAGAGAAGGCGAGTTGTCGCCGGTGCTTATCCACGACCAAAAATTCGTTAGGGTTCACGATGAGCAAATTGCTTCCTGGAACCCGTAGCAATCAAAATCAAATCAAATCCCCATTCTCTGCATATGGACCAAATTTTTGAAGGCCATAACTCCACATAGAAACAGTGTATTGAAATGGGGTGGGACCTATAGATGCAGTCTTCCATTCTCCTGATAAAACCCTCGGTTGGCTCAAGCTGCAGTTTTTCCTCCTAAACACATTTGGCCCCGAGAAGCTTCCCGCCTTCCTGTTTTCTGCCAACGCCATGCTGATACTCTCTTCTAGCAAAGGCGGACCTGTATTTGTGGGCTACTGTCGAGGTTTGAGAGCACAGTAGAAATTTGAGTGGAAACATGAATCTTTGTCCATTTTGTCATGTTTTGTACCTATTAAGAATGCATGGAATGGGGAAAAAAAACTAATCCTGTTCAAACAGTGCCCTATGGGCCGTACCAGTGTAGGGGGGGGGGGGGGGGGGGGGGGGGGGAGGAGGGGCCAATGGCCAACTTCAGACTCCAGTAAGTTGGGAATGACTTGAATATTGTGAACTAGTGCACAAAATGGCATTGAGAGCAATGGGGATACGTTTAGCCATCCTGCATGTATCTCCCATATCATTTCAGCAATGGCAAATGGCCCACTTTTATTAGTAGTGTTTATTTAGCATCTAGGAAATGGTGAATCCTAAACTGAACTAATATTATTATTTCTTCCTTCAGTGATTTAATATTCCCCCTTCTCTGATTGTTAGTTTTATGTGCCCATTCAAGCAGTCAAGTGTTTGAATAAATTGTCTGCCTGCAGGGGGTTTTGAAGCAGCTCGGATTGGTGGCAGCCGTGAGCTGGATGAAGATGCCGCCCGACAGGACCTCACGGTTTGTAAAGTTGATGTCATAGCTGTGGGTGTGGGTTCATCCAACACTGTTTGATAGACAGTGTTTGATGGGTTTTCTCCACACTGGGAATTTATTGCCATGCATACCACCGGGATTGGACACTGATCAGTGGTTCCTTAGGTGGGATGTCCCTGAGGGGCATGCGAATGATGCGGATGTGGAGAAATGCCTCGTTTTGTTTCCAAAGGTCCCAGACATGCACATAATTTGGGGAGTTCTCTAAACCATCATTCTCCCATCTTCACAGGTGCTGCGAGCAGTTCTCAAGGAACCCAAAAACGAATCTATTGCGAACATCTTCCCCTCCTCCTGCACCACATGCATGTTTGCTTCTGAAAAATTGTCCATAGCCCAAGACCTACTTCAGTCTTGTATGTTTGCAAGTTCTTCATGAACATGCACAATGGGATCTGAGTATTCTCAATGACTCCTGTAGTCTTGTGAGGTTTGTCCGACCCAAATGAAGGCATAATTCACCAACAGTTAAAATTCCAATTGAACCTTCATTCAATGTTGGACTTTTTGTTCGCTGAGCAAAAGTCAGGAAGAGACTTAGGATCACTTTGATGTTTGTGTGTATGTATGTGTGGTATGTTTTGTATGTGTTCCCACTTTCTCGTTTAGCAGGAATTTCCCGGTAAGACGATTTTGGATGAATTTGTATGTAGTACTCGAGTTAGATGAACAAGATCTGATTAGATTTTGGGCACAAAGTTCCTAGTGAAGTTAGGGTAATTATCCCTATTTTATGTAAGTTTATTGTTCTGCTGTTCTGGCTTGTTAGCAGATATGGATTGAACCATGGGTGTATGGCGACTGGTTTTGCGCATGGGTGCAGGATTGAGGGTAGATGAACTGATTTTTTCAGCATAAAATAGCTAATTAAGTTGTCCTAATTGCATAATTTATTGTGAATTTCAAAAGTTCGTCGGATTTCGAGAAACACTTGGTGGATTGGCCTATACCTTCAATCCCAAACTTTTTAACACCTAAGATTCAAGGGTCATGGAGGTCCATTCAATGTGTCCAATTTAGGTGTAATTTCAAAGTTTGCTATATTTCATTCAATTTTGTAGGTTTGGATTGCCCTTACTCTCGACATTTTTTTCAACTTTACTGCGGTCCACTTCATGTGTTCTTTTTTGTCTCCCTGAACTTTGGTTTCAGGAGAGACATATGGTCACTTTGTTGTGTGTGCTGTCCGGTCTGTCTGTCTGTCTGTCCATTTGTCTGTCGTCTGTCCTGTCCTGTCTGGTCTGTCCTGTCTGTCCAAGGTGCGGTTCGATATCTCCTGAACGTGAAACCATCATGCTGGGAACCGATTTTATGGAGGTGCGCGGTGAGGAGTTGCCAATGTGCATCCACTTTTTTCGTCCGAAAGACCATACTCATTTGCATAAATTTGCATATTTAAATGAAACTTGGCCTGGGAGCTTGTGTACAAGATATCTCTTGATCGGTTAGATTGTATTGGTGATCCGTTCAGAGTATCCACAAACTATGAAGAGTACAACACGAATTCATTAGATTCCTGGGCATGATATATGCTAATAAAGTAGTCTAAGTTGCCTATTTCTTCGATATTTCTGAAGTTCGTTGGATCTCAACGAAACTCGTGAGATGGTGATCTCTAGTCCCAATGAAATTTGACAGAGGGACAGGGCATGAAGGTCTTTAATTTACTAATCTGCCTTTAACCTAGTCCCATTTGAATAATTTATGCTGATTTTAAAGTTGGTGTGAATCCTCTGACACTTGGTGGAGATGGTACACCTTTGATCCTGATAAATTTCCAACAGTGTAAGTTCACTCACGGTCATTTAATGTGAATAATTTGCATCCAATTTATCATTTTTTCGAATTTTGTAAATGGCCATTAACGATTGGAATGAATGCAGTTAGGGTGCTCGTAGAGATTTTTGTCGGGTAAATTTTTGGGTCAGTAATCAACTGCACTGTCGATTCTTGGAAATGTGATATTCTCCTCTGTCGCTACAAGACGAACCACTCCTGCTTCGATCTTGAACCTGGTCTTAAATTACAAGGGCGCCAGAGGTTGAAATTTTAATACCTTTTGGGCGATATATAGGGTTTGTGTACCTGATTACATAATCCTTTTTGGGCTTGGTGCATTTTTGGATAAACCAGTCATGTCATCAAAGGTCATTGAGGCAGAAACTCCAATAATCACTTTTTTGCATCATTTCTAGGGCCTGTGTGTATAATGGCTGAAATTTTTGGGACATGCTGTCCTATTATCAAGGGTAATATTTCCTCATAAAAAACGTTATGTCCACAAGGTCATTCAAGGTCCCTTATGGGCCAAACCTGTCAAATAATAACATGTTCCTGTCTGCAACAGCCTCTAACGACTGTATGTACCTATTTAAGAATGGTATAGTCTTGGGTACCCTCCCTGCCATCATGATGCCTGACATCACGTTTATACAAGCTATGAATACAAAATTTTGGCAGAACTATCTCTCTTTGGAGTTTTACGCATTTCAACCCCCCAGGTATGTTATTTCTATTCATCTTAACCATATTCATATCTGTAACAGACCGAGATTTCATCTTTGTCCAAAAAACCTCCCTGTTTTACCTTGAGGTCTACTGTTGTTCACTAAACCTATCTCTGAGAATCCCCAAGGTTTGTTTATTGGCCTGTCACCAAAATACCTTGCCTGTTAAGTGAATCTGTCAACAATGAGTGCTGGCCCATAAATGGATTGGTGCTGCACAGCCTTAAAGCAGCATGGAAATTAGGCCTACATCATTTGGATTTTTCAGAAAGGGATTAGGGGAGGGACAGGGATATTGTACTTGGTGTACATAGAGTCATAGACCCTAACTTCTAACAGGATCCACCGACTACGATTGACGTTGCTTTATTGTTGCTGTATTCTTGATGTGAGACCGGAGTAGTTCTCATTGTGTATGGATAATGATATGCATACCACGACTATCCAACTGAAGTGCAACTATAAAAATCAAACAGCTTGCCAATTACAACTAAAAAATGAAACAGCTTGCCAATTAACTACCCTCACCCCCCCCCCCCCCAAAGACAATGATGTAGGCCCAGGTTCAACAAACAGAACCAGTACTTGTATTAATGCCAGGTATTGTGGAACCTATTACTACAATTTACAACTGAGAAATACCTCTGGTGGGTATGGACCCGTATGGATTTACTTTACTCTCTGACATTCTTAACATAGACCGTCAGTCACTAAGGTCATTCACTGTGTCTATTTTGCATAGTTATTCAGATTCAAAGTTGTTGTTTCGATTTTCATGAAGCTTCATGGGTATGGTCCGCATGTAGTTCCCTAAATATCAACTACAGTCTGTGGGTTATTCAATGTGTTAAAAATTCATCATTCATGCAAACATTCCAGTTTGTTGAAGTCCATGAAACCTTTAAGTGTGGTCCACTATTGGTCCTGAGCAATTAGCTAGGTCATATGGGAAGTATAGTATTGTGTCTCATTTGCAAATTTATGGCATTTTTAGTCACATTTCCTTCCTCACAACGTATACTCCTTTGGTAGACATGGTTCAATAATCAGTCCTTATGAATTTGAAATTGGTCACTGATTATAGGTAGGGCCAGTCCTGTTGAAGGCTAATACCAAAATCATAAAGCAACACGTGGAATGACTTATAATTTGCATGGTACTTATGAGGAAAACCACTGATGCGCAAACCAGGCGGGAGCCCCAAGAAACTGGGGGCATCGCCTTGTTGCATAGTTTGTTCCAACTTCCAAAGTTTGTCTGATTTTTATTGAGACTGATGGAGATGGTCTACCTTTAGATCCCAGATGTTAACATTAACTCGAGTCCCTGGGGGTTATCAGTGTGAATTAATTTGCTTCTATTCATGCAAATGTTTAGTTGGTCCACCATTGGTCCTGAGGATATTTGAATTTAGAATTGGGTCAAGTAGTTGAATATTGTGTTAATTTGCAAATTAGGCAATTTCTTATTAATTCACAAAACCTATACTCCTTTTGTAGACAGGGTAATATAGTCCTGATGAATTTGAAATTGTACTGATTAGTTAGTTTGTTTCTGTTAAATGCTGATGCAAAAATCTCGGAAGCAATACATGGAATGCCTCGTAATGGTGCCTGGGCCTGATAGGATGAAAAAACCACTGGATCGCGCAAAACCAGGCAAGACACTGGGGTCGATCGCCTTGTTTGACTTTCACATCCTTTGTGAATCATTCTTGTCTCCTGTGCAAGAAATTTTTGGGGATGGTGCTTACGTAATCGGCTTGTGTGAGGCTGGTACCCATCCGTTTACATTCAATGTCTCTAATTTGTGCACGTCTCGAGTGATTGATTGTCATCGGATGTTCAGGAAGTCCGATTGCTCATTGTGGAACCATAATTTGTTTTTTTCCGACTTTTGATCGTGGATGAGCACCGGCGACAACTCGCCTTCTCTTCTTCTCGAATATGCTCAGATGATATCGAGCAGAGTGACACAATCCTGCTTCCCGGGACCGCAATTTTAAGTCCCCATCCGACGGCGATCAGTGAACTCCGACCTGACCAACTTTATTCAGAACCTGGAGGAGCGAAGATGTTCGAAGCGACCTGCTCACAGCCGACCGAGAGCCTATTGCAAGTGCCCCCGAAACAAAACCCCCCGTATAATTACCAAGCCCAATGCTCAACACAGGACCAGGACCCTGAGACCAGGAACCCGCCAGTCGAACTGCCAGTACAGCCACTTCTGGAAAACCGCCTGGTGCTGGTCGGCTGGAATTTCAAACCCGGGACCTTGTTTGCATACAAAAAAAAAACACAAAAAAAGCAAGCGACACTGATACCGCTCTACTATTCTCTCTCCCGCTTGGCTCCTCTCACTAGCTAAAGACCTCCCTTGGTTCCAATTTTAGTATAGAGCATGTTGGGGGGGGGGGGGGGGGGGGGGGGGGGGGGGGGGGGGGGGGGGGGGGGGGGGGGGGGGGGGGGGGGAATCCAGAGTTGGATCTAAGGTGGGATACAACAATTTCCGACTGAAATATATTGAATGATGCATTGTAATAAAAAAAATGGGGTTTGTGTGGTAGCTACAGGGGTGTGTAGTAGAATGACAACCTACTCTAACTCATTGCTTTAAAATACTTCCAAAGTAGCCATGGACTTCCAAAGTTAGCCATGAAGTCGAAATAGGGGTTATAATGGAGGGAAGCAGGAAAGTACCGTGGATAATGAGAGTCTGACATAACAATGAAAGCTTTTCAATTTTGGTGGAGTGGAACCGTATGAAGTTGCCATAATGTAATGTAACTGTTGATCTAAGGTAGCACTTCCCTAGTTAACGTTAATAAACAGATCTCATCAAATCCTACATTTTCTTCTGATTTCCAGTTGGTCTCTTTTGTTCCCCACTTTTTGCCTCTCCTGGACAGAAATACAGCACAGAACAGGAAGATACTCCAGGACGTCCGTCATATTCCCAATGAACTGTGCCGAATCAAAACAGAACTCGCGAGACCCTCAGCCGAGAAAAAAATGGTCTGTCTGTAGTTTTTATTTCTTATATCCCCTACAGTGTTTTCCCTCGCATGGAGCTGTTTTCAACTAGCTATCTTTTTTCAGTCGCATAATCCCCCAGGCGTCATTGTTCGAAAAATGCACATTTGTCAGTGGATGAGGCAGATAAGGTCGAACATCGTTCAATGGGGCACTTGTACATGCTTGGTTTCGTGGCAATGAAATGGTTGGAGAAAACAACAGGACTAAATTCGAGTAGAAAAGTAATTTTTTTATGTCGCTCAACTTCAAATTGCTGTCTTTTCTCATGACCTTTGATACAATATCATTAATCATCTCATTAAACTCCGAACTTGGTTATTTTGCCTAGTTATATTCCAAATTTCAAATTTGATTTCGTTTTCATGAGCTTGATGGGTATGGGCCTACCCTACCCCAAATGTTACAAAAGCATTGCCTCCACCTCACAGGCGGTCATTCAATGTGTAAAATTTGCGTCATGGATGGCCTGCAAATGTTCAGTTTGTTTGGCTCCCATGAACCTATTTAGTGTGGTCAATGATCAGTCCTTATGGATTTGAAATTAGTCACACAACTGATCATTACCTGTTTCTGCTAAATGCTAATAACCACCCAAAATTTGAAAAAGCAACACATGGAATGACTTATAATTGTTGACATGTGTGTCTGAATGGAGGAAGCCACTGATTTGCGCAACCACTCAGGCGAGACACTGGGGCGAGCGCCTTGTTTGCATAGCAATCAATAGGTTCGCATATCAATGTCTTTTGTCCAGTTGGTACACTTGGATAGGTTTGAAAAAAATTGCCACCTGGGAAAAAGGGTGCTAACCCAGACCAAAAAGAATTGCTTCCATGTAAGAAAGTTCTTGCCCCGTATATATCGTAAGGCTGTCAGGAAACCTATAATAACATTTGTACTTAATTTTTGCGATCATTTCATCAATCAATCAATCATCTTCAGAGATTAATCCGTAGACGTTGCGGAGCAACTGAACAAGCAAGTTGCCATCGAGAACCTGAATTTTACAATTTCCAGCAGATTGCAGTATTAAAACCCCAATGTCAAGATTCCCTCAGCAAGGAGCACCCCGAATGGCCCATTTTTCTGCCTGGCTCTATTGTTTGTCGTGTACTTAATATCGAAAACGACTGAGGCTCTCAATGACTATGATCAACGCCTCAGGAGCATTAGACAGAGCTTCAAAGACACGTTAACGCAAGTCCATAGGGCTTCGCGACAACCACGGAAAGTTCACGGCACACCATCCCCGAACCAATTATACTAACGGTAAGGAATTGTAGCTTCTGTCAGGCAACCATTCAATTGACGTCGGATTGCTTCAGCTGATGGGATATAGCCTGCCATCACTGTGAACGATACAAGGAAATATGTCCTTCTCCTCAAAACTATTAAATAATTAATGTTTGATCCCTTGTACAATTTTCTTTGATGAAAATAATATATTAGGGTTTTGGTCAATATGGCTTCACGCCTGGTTACTCAACAAATTTGAGGTGGTTGATGTCCCGACCACTTTCATCATGCAAGTAACCTTGAACACCATCATTGGGCCTAGTTCTGGATCCTCTCTAAAGTCCTTGTTCACCAGTTACTTATCTAACATGGAAGCAATCAACTATTTTGTAGGTATCAATCAGAATTTCCCCTTGAATCAAGTGTGGATTCCTCCGAGGCTCAGTACTAGGGCCATAATCATTCATATTATACATTAGGACATTTCTAATGAGTACATGATCCCGATCGGTTTTGGGGTCATGTCGAAGGCCATTTGAGGTGTCAAGAGAGGTGAAAGTTTAAAAAATGCTGTTAACATTATAAGTCCAGAAAAAAATGGCCTGGTCCCGTCAAGTTGAAATTTT